>JAJGOT010000040.1:55000-517500 GCA_022457155.1 Cladopsammia gracilis
GCCCAAAACCCGTTTCCCTCACTTTTCTAGCGCCTACCACACAGGCTACATAAGAACAAGAAACCTAACAATAATCCGGTGCAACGAAAGCATAACCGTCTTTTTTGTGCTTACGTCGTTGCGTCACGCATGTTAATAAATCGGGATAACGCAAACCTTAACAGATTAGCCCAAGCAAAGAAAGCACATAATAAATTTTTGTCCGTCATCTTGGCGTATGCCCATCGACATCAAATGATTATATCATTTATGGCATGCTTCTTATGCTTATCGCACGTGTAACATCCTTGTGCTTATTGTTGCCCTTATGCTTATTCTTGCGTCGTATGTGTTAACGAAACTTTAAAAATTTATGTTACGTTACACGTAACAATTTTTCGTGTTACTTGTCTTGCAAAAATGTTGTTGCAAGTTGCACTTGCAATGTAACACGTTTAAATTGCCATGCAACTTGTCTGCCGAAAAAAACTTTGCGTAAGTTCAAGAATGATACATCTGTCCCACCACCAGGACTATGATTGGTTGACTTAAAGAGTGTGGCGAAACAAGTTGCAAGAGCCATGTTACAAGTTTTTTTGTTGTGCAATTCAACTTGAAGAAATCTGTTGCAGAAATTATAATACGATTCAACTTTTTGGCAAATTCAGTTGCAAAAGGGGGTCTTACACGTAAAAGTAGTGTGTGCAACTGGTAACATTTATTGCCAGTATGATGCTAGTTTAGTTAATGAATCGCTAAACCAAAGTGAAGCTTTCTGCCTGATACCCTGGAACTATATAAAAGGAAAGAAACAAATACATCTTTTACTTGAATAAAATATAACATATACCATTGATAGAGTGGTTTTACTTCATCTGTGAAATAGATAGTAGGATTTTACGCCGTAGTACTTCGTATCAGTTTCTATTATCCTCGAATATTAAAGCGATTACAGTTAACCCGTGAAATAGTTAGTAGAATAGTTAATATATATAATATATTCCATTGTTTTCTTTTCTTTAATTTGGACTATCACACACTTATTGTTAGATTGTGAATCACTCTATCAAGGTCTAGCGCTAGTGTAATAGATAGTGATAGATAGTGTTACACACTAACTAATAGTTTCTGTTTCACAGTTGAAGTAAAATCACTCTAATGCATTGAAATTGCTTTTGGTAGGTTGATCGAATAAAACTGCATGCCAAGTAACAATTTTTTGCCAATTTAGGAAACCTATATTACGTCAAGGTTCTTTTGAAAACGATTCTGATACATAACTCCTCAAATTCATTAATAATTGTCATAATTTATCTAGCTCATAAACGGTACGCTGATTTGAAAACCCGATCTTAAATAGGTCTAGTTGTCATAGATTTTGGCGATGTTGTTATTTCCAAATGTACTTGATAGATTTTGATTATTCATCTTGCTTTACTTAGTTACTGACATTCAATTTAACGGCCATCTTTACCTTGTACACTAATTTTCTTTGAACAGAAAGCTCGGCTATTTTAGTTACGTCTATCCGAAACTGAGGCCCCTTCTTACGGTACATAAAAATGAAAGAACCGTGATATTAACTCACTTTATAATATAAAAGGCAAAATTACTGAATGCTGATTGGCTGACAAAGAGGGCATTTTTTCTTGATTGAGGGCAAAATTACTCGCTCCTGATTGGTCGAGCATCAAAATTTCTCACTCGTGATTGGTTGAGCGCGTCGTTCTCGCTGCATTCAGTTGGCTTGGCGGGATTTTAAAGAAAATTTACAAACGGAGCGCTCGCATGTTTCCAGCCGGAGATTTTTCTATAAAAAAGGAAGGAAATCCGACGATACGTAATAAAGGAATTCTATAGATGAATTACAGCATTTTACGCCAAACAGGAAGCGATTATTTGTGTTAAAACTTGGATTAACTAGGCGCCTGCAGGCCAGTTTGCGACGTTAAAGACCTTGAAGAAACTCTCATTCATGACAACAAAATCCGGTTAAATTCCATCACTTCATTGAATATATGCCGATTTCTGGGGACGTAAAGAAAAGAACTTTGACAGATTTTTGTTGAAAACGACCGTTAACATTTAACAGGAGAAAGAATAAGGCTAAAAGAAGAAAAAGAAAGCAATTCAAATCGCCAAACGTGTAAGTTAGTTTGAACTCGCCATTTGTTGTTGTTATCAAAGCGACAAAAACTTCACAACATCAGGTACGCTTAAATAAAATTTGCTTTGTGTTAGTCGTAAAGTGTCTTTTATCGATAAATTAGGCTTTGTTCTCTAGATGTACATAACAGCCAAATGTATCTTTGACATTAAAAATTCATTTAACAACAGTGAGTTGAAAAGTTTTTCTTGTCAGTTTGTGAGAGAGTATTTTAACTTCGGGTAGGTTTCAAGTCTGAGTGACTCTTGAAAAGTCTGAAAGGTCTCCCTATACTTTTGTCCTCTACATTATAAACAAGTGTTCAATCGCAAAATTAAGGATTAACATCACTTGTGTTTTCAGTAGCTGTAGAAATTGCCCTCGTCGCATTTCTACAGCTTCTGAAAACACGCGTGATATTAATCCTTGGTTTTACTCGGGCCCTTGCGATTACAATACATATCCTGTATGGCTTTGTTATAAAGCCATCTATACTTACTAAAGTAGCTAATAATCACAAGATAAAGGACTAATTTGCACTGTATGGATCACAGAAAGTGACTTGTTTTACCCCGACTCTGTTTATATTTAACAAATGGAGTAGTTGAATTGTTGGGAATAGATCGAGTTAGCATGCACAAATTAACCACAGTCACCCATGGGCTTCTTGGTAGTGCGACCACTTGATTCCCTTCTATACTAGGAAACGTTTGACTTCTGCTTTCGTACTGTAGTAGGGTGAATTGGAAGATATGAGGGATAAAAGAAGAAAAATACAAGGAACAGAACTGTGGAGTCCAATTAAGGTCATGATCAGGGGTAAAGTTCAATTAATCATTCTTAGAAAAGAATAATGAATCAAAGTGCCCTATGGGCTATCTCCTGTAAGTTCTTCCCATCATGCATTGCTGTCATATTATGTCTGAATATTGTTTTGGATGTTAAAATTAGGCATTTAGGTAAGGGTACGCGGTTTCTTGAGTTTAAATCCTCATTTGTTGTTACTGTTAGTGACGAAGAGTGTCCAGGAGTTATTGCGAGTGATCACGAGGGACGATGTCATTATTACGCCGTTATCTCGTCATTTTCAATCAAAATGGGGTAAACCGTACATGATGAACGCTTTTGGACCGTTTGGCGAGAATACCGTAAATGTCTTGAATTTCCGAATAGTGAGAATTATGCAAGAAAGCGTGAAAAAAATTATGTTATCGTGGTTGCTTTGTATGAAAAGTGAATAATTGGCAAAGGACCGCACACGAAATGCTGTTGGTGTACGTAGGATCTAGAGAAGATCTAATTAGCCAAAAATGTGAACACAAATAGAGTAAGCAAGGCTGCTACTACATCGACTTTCAGTTTGGGCTCCGTATCATGTCGTTGCCGCGTGAAGTGTTCTACGCAATATCAGCCTTGCTCACTTTATTTGCTTTGTATGGATATCTTGGGCGCATTCCATTTAGCCAAAAAGGCGGAAATTTCGGTTGAAAGTCGAATGGAGCAGATAATTTCCAGAAAATCTGTTCGAAAATTGTAGACTACCTCCACTATTTTTTTCCGTTTCGTTATCCGTACCATTTGAACGATACTTACGTTTTCAGGCTCTCTTGAAGGACCTTCGCGCGGTTTTAGTTGTCTTTTCAATATGGCGTCTCATCAACAATGTGGTTCTTGCTTGTTCATCTCCGACACTATGGACCACAGAAACGCCATCCCCAGCACTTGTTTTACCGGAGGAATAGGCTGCCTACCTCTCGTATTCCCGATTGAAATCCTTCCAGCGTTAATTATTTCTCTGCACAAGATCTCACATGTGCCTCTTGTCATTCGAAGATGACTCCGAAATTCACTCGGTGCGTAGGTGGGAATAGGTACCTCAGCCTACCTCATAGGCACCCCTTAATTATAACTGAAGGGCTATTTTTACAGGTTTACATGCTGGATCTAGTACACAACTTCTTTCAAGACATTTCTTACTTCTGCTTTAGACATACAATATAGGTGAATATTCTGACGGGTCATGTGGCTTGTGAAACAGGTAAAATAAATTATTGAGACAAGGTTTAGCCTGCCAAAAATATTTTTATTTCAGGCTTAAAGCCACAAAATAAAGGGGGAAGTTGTCATTGAACATGTGTATGGCTAGCTTTTCTTCAAAGGAAGGGCGGCTGTACGCTATACTGTCATTGAGTTAACAGACATCCTCACAGACACTTCAATAAAACAGAAACAGTTCATAGAAATACACACAACAGTTCATACAAGTGATAAAGATATGGACACTCTGTTCTGTCCCTTTTGTGCCCTAATAAAGAGTTTGATTGTACTTGTGGTCTGGTTGAGATGTCTGGGCCCGGTTGCATAAAGTACTCAATCGTTTCCTGCATTCCAAATGATTTTCTCACTCTCTCTTTGTGTTTCCTATATACACTCTTTGTTTTTTCAAAAACTCATTAATAATTCATGAGCATATCAGCCAATCACACGACGTAAATCGATCACGTGTATGAGCCTTTATACCTGGTAATCTACGGTCATTATGAAAAGCCTGGTGGCGGCTTTGATTTCAGTCACAGGGGAGTGCGGGGCTGAATGGGCAAACAATGCAATTATCGCTGAATTTTTAATAAGAATGATTTTAAAATGACCGTGAGATTAATATTAAGATCACACGTAATCTTTATATAAAGATTACTGATATGGGTAGTAATTGTTCAGGATTCTCAGTGCAACAAATGGTGACTTTAATATTTTTGTGCAGTACTGTTTTACGAAATCTGGTCTTTCGCCATTCTATTTGGAATCTTCTCAACAAAATAAACAACCAACAGTTTAACAAGTGAGCCGTTATTTGAATGACACCAGCGCCCTCGTGTAAATTGCCAGTTAAGCGACTGGTTCGCAGATGCAAGCTGCTTATTTCTACTCGTTCTCTACCTCTGAAAAAAAAAAAAAATTGTCAGTCGTTTTATCTGCCGTACCTGACAACTTTGGTATAGCATTTTTCAGTAGATGTTTTCCCTCAGAACTATAAAATCCCAAAACTTTGGACAGGAGCCGGGAAGCAATGGTCACTTCGCCGAAGACGTGGCACATGTGTTGTATGCTAATCAGTCTAGTCTACTTGTTTTTCTCGTATGCTAATTTCCTCTTTGCACAAAAGCGCAATTGTTTTAATTCCGAAGGGACACGCTTTTGAAAGAATGTTTTTGAAGCCGTTCAAAAAACTCGCAGCACGTGTATTATCAGGTGTAAAAACTCTCGGCTTCGCCTCGAGTTTTTAAACCTGATAATACACTACTGCTCGTTTTTTAAACTATACATAAGAATGTATATTTTTAATGCTCAGGCTGGATATTCTTATTTGTTTTCCGACTTTAGGCTGAAAATATTTTTGTGTACATTCTTAGATTACAGAGTGTAGTATTTCATGAAGCCTCCATAACACCCATGCCTTTATATTTATTTTACACTTCATGTACATAAACACTGACATACACGTTATTGTGCTACCGCGATATAATTGTCATTCATGGACGTCTACAAACTTCTATAGAATATTAAAAAAACGACCAACTGTCATGGATATCTTTTGTACCATTTATCCGAATTGCAGATATGTCGATCATATGAATGTCTAGTACTTGTTTTTATCGTTTTGTTATAGCTAGTTTTGTTAGAAAAACGAAATAATTTACCATACTTTTCAATGGTATATTAAAGTTCATTTAAAATATTATGTGATTTTATTGTATTTATTTTCCATCAGCACGCAAAAAATGTACTTAACAAAATCTCAGCCTTGGGTATATTCGCCAAGCTCAGCCTCAATATTCTTCTCATAAAAAGATTCTTATACTAGTATATATATATATATATATATATATATATATTCTTCAAAATATGGAAATAAAGACAATAAACTCCTTGCCGATATTTCGTCTTTATTATAAAAGACTTCGTCAGGGCAACTGACTAAGCGTGACCGACCGTTACAAAATATACATCAAGTAGCGTAAGACGCGAGACATGTATAACATGTATATACATATACCATATACCATATGTACATATACCATCCAAATACTCTTTAATCACTGCTACATAAAAGCCCTGATTTCCTACAGGTATGGAAATATGCTTCTAAATTTCCTCTCATTTAATACATGAGATGAGCACATTTTTTCTACATTAAGATCAACCACTTTACAAGTTAGAATCCTCATATTATGCAACTTCTCACAAAGTTTCACATTAAAATGATAGCAATACATGTATATTGACTGATGATTATTTACATTTTTTTGGTTTGCATTTCTTTATATAAACGAGACATTTATAAATACTGTCAGGAACAGTACAGAGCATTAACATATACTAACAACTAACAGCGGTTCACGTCGCTCATAGCCTCCTACGCAGACGTCCTTTAATAGAGTGTTTTCACTGACGTCATATCAAAATTCAGAAGTAGTTTTCGATTCTATAGCTAAAATGTTTATGGAATTGTAAAGAGTTTAAAACTACACATCTGGGCGAAATGTTGAAGCGCAGGAGTATTTCATTCAAGAGTTATAGGCGAATGAGTATAGACAATTTTAGTAAGAAATGTATGGAGCGGCCATCTTGGTGTCCCACTTAGGGAAACCAACATGGCGGCCAAAAATTTTAAGACTTGAAAGTCTTAATAACACCAAAAATCTAATCACCAAATATTGTATTCACTATAAGAGGTATAAAATCGGCTTATAATCATCTATAATTCATTAATAACTTTCAACTAGTTCAATTTTGTTTATTTTCACGGCTTATCTGAAATAGCGTGACGAATTGGGTGACACATTTACAACCTTTATAAATCGAAAACGAAACATCGTTAAAACCTGAAACTTTTTGTGAAAGATTATAACACTGGTATCCACATACCATATTAGAAACAGCTTTGTAGGATGTATACTTTCGATTTTTTAATTTTTATGACGTCATGGGAAAACACTCTATAGACGTCCCACGTTCGTGGGGGAGGAAAGATTGCGTGACGAGTCCTAAGGACGTCACGACTGCGTAGGAGGCTACGTCGCTCATCGAATCTGTTTCACTGGCTTCACTGCAAGGGCCAGTTTCATCGCAGACGCTGTTTTCATTACGAAACATTTCGTCCGAATTTCACAATGAATATTCACATTCAGTAATAACACTGTTGTTTTGTATAGTCCTTTACTCTTTCAAACCAGTATGCAGCTATAAAAGTGACCATGTTTTCAAGGTTTAAAAAAATCGGGCCGGAAAATCGGCAAATCGAATTGATCAAAACAAATACGGCCCAATTTATCAAAAGAAAAGGATTTTTGGGATTTAAATTAGCACAAATGACAAAAAAGCACAACGTTAAAGGAAACGCGAGTTATGATTTCAAAAGCGCTCGCACTGCCCGCTCTCTAGAAGGTAAACACAGGGAAAACCCATCAAAGTGGTCCTCCAACATGGCGGACGGTAATTCAAGGGTCACCTGAGCGCACACACTCAATAGGAATTCGCGCATTTAATTAAAATCGACATGTGTATTGACCTTTATTGAGATAAAGGTTAAAAGAATGTCTCAAGAATGTCTGAGCTGAGAGCGCCAGAACTTTCGTTCATTCAGGCCAGTGATTTCTGGCGCGGACTCGACTGTCTGTGAGTGACTCGTGAGTATTTTGCTGTCAATATTTAATTTAACTCAAAACACAAATTTTCCTTACAGGTCCCCATACATTTCGTATAAGATAAATCAGGAGAAATTGTTAAAGGATCAAGAGTACTCATCTTGGGTGATCATTATCGTAATTCTTATCACCTCTGTAATTAATAGTACATTGATACTACAAGGAGAAATTTGGTACTGATCACTACTGGCGCTTAAAAGGTTAATTCAAAATGCACATACTGTAAACTACAAAGCAAAAAGTCACAGGTTTTTATACCGAGATAAACCCAAAATTGAACAGATATACATAAATTAACTTAAAAAACATAGACATTTTCATGCCCCTCACATTTTACATTAAAGCTCAGTCAGAGCTTTTCCAACCCAATTCACAAACTCTTTTAAAACCCTTCCCTTTCTCAATACTTCTCAGACCTCTACAAAATAAAATATCGCCAAATAAATTGCCCTCTTCCAACGTTCTCTAAAATCTCAGTTAAATAAATCAAGCTATGAATATATCGCTTCATCACGCCACAAACCTGCGCTCGTTAAACCCCACTGAAACCCGTTCTAAAAAATCATCAACCTATAAATATATCCCTTTGTCAAACCACAAACATCCCCTCCCTAAACCACTTTCAAAAAATATGCAACTCGACTCTTGTTTTCTTATTGATAATATCTAACACAAATCTGCTAACAAACTAGATGCACTAGGAATGTCCCCACAAATTCACTAAAAAGTCTATTTTAATAGTATCTAACGCATTTTTTGGCTAACAAAAATGCATAAAGAATGCATGTTAGCCCACATAAACTCCTGTAAGTTAAACATTAACTTACAGGAGATAAAAATTATTGATAGGCAGTGGCATTTTTTGAATTTTGTAGCCAGCTGTGAACATTTCTTCAGGCGATGTAACAAGATTAAAGCTGTATCTTTCTATGATGAGGGCCTTAATTTCATCTCGGTGAATTTCAACGAAAGATAATTATCTTTAAAGGAATACCACACGGCTCCATTGCTATCAACTTTTTCTCCCAGGTATTTTCCGTTTAGATTGGAGTAGTAGCAACGTTTGTACCACCAGGCACCAATGTATGACACAGCACAGTTACTACCCGATTTGTCATTATCTCTATCTTTTGTGGTAAACACCATGTTATTGTGATATGCTAATGAATCTCCCGCTGTGCCTGAATACGAACCCACTTCAATTCGATACTGCGCCTGCTCATTACCAATGTTGAACCTGCCATATTTGGCATACACCCTAACTCCGTTCCAGTCCTCCAACTCCACTCGTAGAAAGCTGGATCTAGCGGCCGTCAGCCTGTGGATCTTGTCGTTTCCTAACCAGAACTCACCCGTCAGCTGACCAAAGCCTGATTTGTAATCGTTCCATCCCCGATAGAAGTCTACCGAGCCATCCTGTCTTCTCTGGAACACGGTCCATCCTCCACCGTCAGTGCCCATGTCGCAGTATACAGTGAAGTATCCTCTACCGTCTGGGTTTACAGAGTACACTCCACTCTGAGTATGGCCTGATTTTAACAATGATAAACAATCTCTACCTGAGATAATACAGAAACTTTGTATCAAATAAACTAATAAAAACTGTTGGGTTTCTTTACCTCACGGCTTTGTTTGACCTCGAAGAACGCGCACTAAAAATGAAGCAAAAAGGAAGTGAATTCATAAAGGACGCTCTACTAGCTCTGAAGCCCGTACTTCTCTACATTTTAAGTGCTGAATTAAAACTAAGCTCATTGTTTTTAAACCAACAGTTCTAAGAGTTTGATTTGTTTGATGGAACAGACTGAATTGTTTGATCATACCATGCAAATAATTTGTTTAACCATAAACCTATAATTTTTGTTAGCTTCATTTTCTTCTTGCTAAATGATCATACTTGCTTGGACACATAATCAGAATTTAAACTGCATCCGGTACAAAAGTATTCCATGAAAAAATCTCAAAAACAAAACACGATAAAGCGTATAAATGGAATCGGCATAAAATAATTATCCTGAACAACAAAGCTATAAGCCTTGCTTTTTAATTCCACTGTGAAAATCCGTCTTATTTAGAAGTTATCTTAGGATTTGTAGGAACATTTATAAACTTCAGTTCAGTGAATTTCAATCGAAAATTCCTCAGTTTGAAAGCCATTCATTTTTTTCTCTTTGGGATCCATAATTTTTGAGCTTTCCACTAATAGCTTCAGTTCAGTGAACTTCACAAAGTACATATCGAGGTTGTTTTAATTGTCATTGATCGCTGCATGTAAGCCTTTCCAAGCCAATGTTAAATGAAAATATATTCCTGTTGTTGATATCAGTTTTAAAATATTAAAGCTTAGTGTTCTTTTGTCGATAAGCCGTTTTTTGCTTGCGTGCGTGGGACTTTTTTTTTTATTTTGTAGGTTTGAGCAGCAACTTATCGTTTACAAGAAACATATCTTCTCTTCTCATCTTCTAACAGACCACAATATGCAATAAGACACTAAATCGGCTCGAGTTGTGAAATTCTTTTTCCTCTCGCTTGTGTTGATACAGTGGAAAATTGAACTTTGTTTACTTTACAGTTTCGCTTGCGCGGTTTTCTACGAGTTTACCGGCACAATAGTTAATAGGTCTTTGGCCAATCAGAACGCGCGTAGTATCTCAGTTATTTTATAAAAGGTAATGGTCCGTTAAAGGTCTGCATCTAAGGGAGTGGTCATTAACTATTGGGGGGGGGGGGGGGGGGGGAGGGTCGGTATTATTTCAAAGGTTAGAGCCCAAAAATTTTAGCCCCTCTCCGGTTAACAGCCCAAAAATCTCGGCCCCCTTTAAAATGTGAGCCCAAAAAATTGTAACCCTCCCCTGTGAAAAAAATTTGAAAATTCGAATGTTGCACCACGAGAAACCATACGAACGTTATTTTGAGTCAATTATTTCATTGGAATAAGAAAAAAGTGTTACTATTTTAATACACTATTTACAAAACCCAAATGCTTCACCAAGTAAAGGGAAACCGTACAATAAACAGCCCCGTTTTGTTGTTACTTTGCGATCTGTCGCATGTCGGGATCATTCTGATCATTGAACCAGCACTATAAACATGGCTAGTTCTTCGCGATTTATACTGGGTTCATCGCCAATAATAGACGTACTTCAAAGAGCAGATCTAGAAGATTATGAGGGTGTTTGCGTCAGAAAAGGTTTAAAAAAAGTTGAACACCTCCAACATGTGAACGAAGAGCTACTTAGGCAGGAATTAGGTAAGCTTTTATGTAATTAAAGATAATTCCTGGGTTTTAATGTTTTATTTTATTTTATTAAATATAGTTGGTTTTTATATTTAGACCAAAATGGGAGGTACGAAATGAAAAAAAGCAGCAGATATCAGTACATACATGTAGTATTCACACGTTCACTGTGTTTACAGTTGTAATGTTTGTGTCCTTAACTTCTACTGATTTTTTTGCACTATGTAGCGATCGTGGTCAATCAGGATATCAAAGGAACGTAAATTTACTCGAAGGGGAAATATTTGACGAATATTGTTAGGTTAAATGTGCATCGTTTGAGAAAGACTGATCCGTGATTCATATCAAGAGTAACTGAGATTTCGCGAAGGTGCGGAGATCCTTCAGAGACCTGAATAAAAATGACATTGCACGTGTAATGTGTCATAAAAAAGACAACACGAAATCTCTGATAGCATACGTGCTAACCATGGCAAAGTTCCTTACAATAAAATGTTGCTCTTTTTGAATTTTTTTTCTCAGGAATGAGTGTATTCGAAGCAAGAGGCTTGTAGAAGTATACAAAGAGTCTCAGGAATCCACAGCGAAAATGACAAGTGACAATGCGGAGAAAATACAAAATCAAGCAAGCGTGAACAAGGATAAAAACCTTGGGTGGATCCCAAATCCCCGGAACGACATGAGCAGATTTTATAACGAAGTGTACGAATCATTTTATTTGGAACGGGTTGGCTATTTTGGTGGCAACAAGAAGGCTTTTAAAAAAGCATTCCATGCAGAAGCGAGAAGAGAATACGACAAAAAAAAATTAGAGAGCAATTAGCACAACTGCAATCTGTAAAGAATCCTTCAAAGGCTGGATTTCTTCTAAGAGAAAACCACATTCTCAAGCCGCATGATTCAACGACCATAACACAGAACATGTTAAACATAAAGAAGGTCGAAACTTCAATCGAAACTTTACAAAAAAACCTAAAGGAACACTTAGAAACAACAATCCATTCATCAGGTAGAATTTTAACAGGACATAAAACTGCACACGACTTTGACGAGCAAACGCTTACCGAATTGCAGGGTTTTACAAATGAATTACATACCATACTTTAATAACCAGTCTAAGTCAGCTGCAAGAATCCTGCAAAGCAGCATTCAAGCACCCCTTCTCTGCAATGAAAAGAAAATCAAGAAAAAGGAAACAAAATACCCAAAAGACTGTGAAGCGGAAAAAGGCGAGGCATGTGGCCAGGACGACTGAGGTTCTAAAGAAGATTGCGCCTGACTGGTCAGAGGGTACCATTTGTCAGAAGGAAGATTTGCGCGGAGACAACGTAAAAGAACTTGGAAAAAGAGAGCAGAAATGGGCGATCGGTTTGATGTCTGATCAGTGTGAACTTTTAAATGACAGCGCGAAATCAGAGCTTAGAACACTGTTGTGGTTTTCTGAAAATGAGAGTAGCTCTAATGCAAGTGAAGACGATGAAAGTAGCGACCAAGACAACCCAAGTAGCATCAATGACAGTGGAAGAAATAGCGATGACGGGGCCGATGATAGTGTGGAACAATGTCAGGAGGAGGAATCTGGAAGTGCCTTTACTGCAGTGGAAGCATACGACAGCAGCAGTGCAGAAGACATAGGCCCCTTTTGGAACACATTGGAATGCAATCCTTTCTGGGAACCCATTGAGTAATCGTTTATACATCTTCACTGGACATTCATTGGCAAACTGTTTCAACACTACGTCGCATTTTTTGAAAAAAAAAAAACAAAAAACAATATGTTTGATACCGTTACTGTTTAAGACTGATTGAGTTTTATAGTATTAAATAATAATAATAATATACCGGTAATAATTATAACAGGTCTTATCGCTAGCGCGCGTTGACCGCTAATTGGGGACACCTAAACTAAATGTTACAAAGTTACTTAAATAGATAAAATATGTATTTATGAGCTAAAATGTCAATAACCGACGTAAGTGTTACATAACAGGCAGTCTTTACATGGCTATTCACTGAGGAAGGGACAGAAGTCCCGAAACGTCTGAACATTGAGTTTCAAAAGCGCTTTTATAACTTTTTTCAAACATATTCATTTGATACGATTGGCGCTACACAGTTCATATCTATTATGATTTTATAGTCTTTACATGTGTTGTCTAATAAGTTGCTAAGATTAAATGTTTTGATACGTTTTTTGAAAATTTCTGGCGAGTCAGACAGCCGAGTATATTTATTAAGTTTAGACCAAAGGACGGGGCCTAGGTATGATGAGCTGTGTTTTCCGTATGTAACTGTCTTAAATCTCGGAATAATGTAAAGTCGGGGGTTTCTAAGATTGCAATGAGCAGTTGAGACAACGAATAAGTTCACTATATATGGGGCGCCAAACCATTTTTAACGTTGTACATAGTTAATATAGCTATTGCCTGTAGCCTTCGCGTGCTCAGTATGGGTAGGTTCGCCCTTTGCAAGAGTTCTTCGTACGTTGAATCATTATCACAGTAGACAGCGCGTAACGCTCGTTCTTGGATTCGTTCTAATTTTGCGCAGTCGGAAGCACATCAAAAATGCCAGACAGTCTGACAATAACGGTAAGACAATAACAGACAATAACGGACAATAACAGTATTATAGCAAATTTCACAATGTGGAGTATAGCTGATGTCGGGATAAGGTTGCGTAATCTTAAACTAAGGACACCCGTATACCAGAAATAAATCAAGTTATGTTTTAATTGTTCTCGGTGTGAGCTTTTTCACTGTGAAATTAAGCTTTGAGTATACGATTCTATGAAGATTCTCTTGCCATGCCAAAGTCAATAGCACAAAACCCATTTATGCACATCGTCCAACGTTTTAATGAAAGGCGCCCAGAAATTGTAACCCTCCCCTAAACGTGGGCCCATAAAATTGTGGCCCACCCCAAATGGGCGCCCAAAAAAACACAGCCCTCCCCCAAAATTTACCGGCCCTCCCCCCCAATAGTTAATGACCGCTCCCTAAGCAAACGCTTAAACTTGGTTAGTTACACACGTTCGTTCGTTCGTTCATTCATTCATTCACTCACTCACTCACTCACTCACTCACTCACTCACTCATTCATTCATTCATTCATTCATTCATTCATTCATTCACTCATTCATTCTTTCATTCACTCACTCATTCGTTCATTCATTCATTCATTCATTCATTCATTCATTCATTCATTCATTCATTCATTCATTCATTCATTCATTCATTCATTCATTGTCACTGAGTCGGTGACTCAGTCATTCTATTAATTCAATTGTTAAATCGCTTTGCCTTAGGTTTTAGTATGTTAACGATTTATTCTTTTATTTTCTAAGTTTGTCGTGAAAAATGCAACCTTTAATCAGCGAACTTTACATGATAAAAAAAATTACGGTGGAAGGCGTTAAATACTCTAATCTGTACCGAGATGTAGAAAAGTAAACTCGCACCATGCCAAAGCGGGATGAGGGTGTGGATTTTGAATGATGTTGGATGGTGAAAAAATATGTGATGACCAGAAGTGGGTTTGAAAAAAAAAAAATTGGATCCTCTGAAAAAAAAAAAAGCAGTTCACGAAGACAGTCATCGATATTAACTTACCTGAGGGCAGAAAAACAGCAATGTAGGCCACACTCTCCACGTTAAACACTCCTGCACTTGTTGCAGCACAAATGTAATTACCGGTATCATTCATTTTTATGTCGCTGATAATCAAAGCGCCATTTATCTGCTGGCTCCTCCCAACTGGTAGTTGAGCTCCTTGTCTTTTCCAGCTAATCGTTGGTTTTGGGTCCCCAGAAGCGCTGCAGTTTAATATCAAAGTGCTGTCAACCGACCCAACTACTTTCGCAGGTGGTTTAACGGTGAATCGAGGAAGGGAGACGACGACTAAAAGTGTTTTCTTTTCAACACGTCCTAACAGATTTGCTGCTGAACAGACGTAAAGGTCAGAATCACTTCTTCGAACGTTCAATAGTTGTAGACTATTGTTTTTGTATTTCACTCTCTCCTGGGGTAACGGACCAGATGACCTTTTCCAAATGACCACTGGTACAGGATGCCCAGTCACGTGACAGGTTGGAAGAGAGAAATTGGTTCCTTCGACGGCGTGATGAGGTCCCGGATGAAGGGAAACACGGGGACGAACTACAGCAATGAAAATATTGTTAAAAAAATGATAAGAGAAGGTGTTTCTTAAAAGGCCAATAGTTCACTTGTTGGAAAAGGTTTCGAAACCAAAAGAATCGCAATGAACAATTTCAACAACCGGTAAACAAAAACATAAGCGCGGAAAAAGTGCGCGTGATCATGTCACGATTTCTTTTGGTTCTGAATCTGCAGCAAAACCAGTAGAACAATAATTCCAGTTTCCTTTCGATACTCATTTGATGAACTGATTCAACACCATTTAATTTGTTTCAGATTAATGCAACTAAAACGGTTGGCTTTAGTTTATTTTGGCTGCGTTAAATACGTGAAAGAAACAACTTAGTACCATGATGATCTTGTAAATATGTCAATTTAGGCAATTTTCTTTATTTCCGCTGCTTCAGAACCATTCCTGTTTTTGACTTCCAGTGTATTTAGTAGTTAGATTTCGCGCAATCTGTTTGGTTTCATGAATTCAAAATTGTGCCCAACAT
The DNA here is from genome assembly GCA_022457155.1 of Cladopsammia gracilis. Classification (NCBI taxonomy): domain Eukaryota; kingdom Metazoa; phylum Cnidaria; class Anthozoa; order Scleractinia; family Dendrophylliidae; genus Cladopsammia; species Cladopsammia gracilis. The sequence continues at coordinate 70,723 of JAJGOT010000040.1, forward strand.
TTATAGCAGTTTATGGATTACATTGAACATTTTCTGACCGAGATCTTGTAGTAAACAGACTTCAACATCGAAACTTCACTCTTTGTTGCTAATAGTGCTGTGGGTTCTGTATTATCACCGTCTGTGTGAGTAGGGATTAGCATATCTTTTATTAAGTTGTGATTCATTACGAAAAAGACAAACAACTTAAACGACAAAAACAACAACATGAGGCATACCATTCACTACAAGCTGCACTTGTGCCTGCGCCTGTCCTAAGATGTTTGCCGCTGAACAACGGTATGCGCCTGAGTCACTTGCTTTCACATTTCGTAAAAGCAACTTTCCTCCAGAAACTGCCAAGTTATTTATTTCTGACTGATTGTCCCGCTTACTCCACACTACTGCAGGCTCAGGGTTACCACTGACTGAACACTGAAATGACGCTGTTCCAGTTTCGTTAACTGTTGACGTTGCAGGGGAAACAGCAACAAAGGGAGCTGAAATTGATTCACCAGGGTCTCCTTTAGCACCCGGCATGCCAGCGGGCCCTATATCTCCTTTTTGTCCTTTGGGTCCAGCTTCGCCTTTCGGTCCCACAGGTCCCATAATGCCTTGTTTGCCGCTCTTTCCTGGCGATCCCATAATACCTCTATCCCCTTTGTTTCCTTTTCTTCCTTTTTGTCCTCTTCGCCCCCGGGTGCCTTTCTCTCCCCTCGGTCCTGGTGGGCCGGGAGGACCTGGGGGACCAGACGAGCACTTGTTGCCTTTTGATTGACAAAGCTCAGATAAAAGTCTGTTGATTTTATTCATCTTGCTCACTGTGCTTTTAGCTTCCGTTATGTTCTTGACTGAATCAGCTTGACGTCTGCTCCTGTGATGTTCATAGGACTGAAATTCTACGAAAGAAACAAAAATATTATTCTTCTTAATACACTTTGTAGTTTGTGTTTAGAATGTGTTTACTTGAGATGTAAATTATAAGTCTAGTCGCCCCCCTTTCTACGGTCAAGTAAAGAATGAGTTGCATGTATGGGTAGGTTACTTCTGCGACACAGATTAATTAACAACTATTCACCGAAGTGGAGGTGGGCAGTGGAGGTGGGTAGTGGTGGATAAATATCCACCACTACCCACTTACACTGAGGTGAATGTTAGTTATACACTCAAAACCCTGTCCACATGTACGCTTATACGTTTCATATTTTTCTCATTACCGTGATTGTGTTTTTCTGTCCATATAATAATACATACGAGGTTTTGATGCATTTTTTGCCTTCCTTTAATAACCACTCTGTGAACTCATTGCAATCTCAGCACATTTTAGTGTGGACGCGCGTGAGGCAACCGATTTCAGGTCAAAGGGTTTTTTGTTTTTTGGGGAAACACATTCAGAGTGTGGAATGTTTCCCTTTTCCTAGTTCAATCAAAGTTTAAGTTTAATGAAATGTTTAGTCGAAGCATTCTCCAATGGCTATTCTTGTTCTGACGACGTCCCGAGTTCTTCTTCACAAATTCTACATGCTAGAACAGAACAACAGAAGAAATATTTCTACCATCTTCACGCGCGCTTTTTCTACTTTTTTTGTAACTTTGAAATAAGAGAACAAACCAAAAACAAAAACAAAACTTCAGAATATGACTCTTAACGAGGCATAAGAAACAGTGCATCGAAACACAATTTCAAAACATTCGAGACTGAAAGAGAGGTATATGGAACTGTATATAGGGTCCATAAAGCTCCCCAAAATTCTATGGGTTTAGTCTCCCTTGACCAACTAAAGCTAAGCTATGAAAAATTGAAGATTGTTAAAATTAAAGTGCCAAAATTTATGTTTAAAAACTAAACGTTTCGGACTTTGCCCTTCTTCAGTGGTGGTCTGTTTGAACCACTAAAGAAGGGCAGTCCGAAACGTTTAGTTTTTTGACAATTTTTCAGTAAAGTTAAGCTAACCTATCTATCTAGACATTTGAAGGAAATGGCTACGAAAACACGACAAATTATATTCAATTACTTTCCTTGGTGACCTCCAAACCTCGATTCATGCATGTAATGTGTCAAACAAGTAACTCTTGTATTTGTAAATGGCCCAATTTCGATATGTTAAAATTCAACTTTAAAAACAAGATACATCACTACGAGGCTTAGGGGAATAAACCACATAAATCCCTACTACCACTCTCCCCTAAGCCTCGTATTGGTGTCTTTTGTTTCAAGTTGAATTTTAATATATCGAAATTGGGCTATCAGCCTTACTTATATATATCTTTTTTTTTGTTTCTTATCGTTTTCTTCTTGCCGTTAGGATCAGTCTTGCCATCTATATTTTGTCATTTGAAATTTTTTTACTGATCCAGGTCTACAACAGATCCGGCTCCTCTTAACATCTTATCGCTGTGGTCTTGCCGTTTTTAAAGTCTTGAATGTAATACGTCCAACGTCAGGGGCACCCAACGAATCTGTTCCTCACTTTATCTGTTCCCCAGCGGAATTCTTGCTGGCTGGCAAAATATTCTGTACATATTTTTTTAATTACCATTTTTGCGCTGGTTGACTTGAAAAAGGAGTCGCAAGAACAAACTGTGCTGGCCAACTTGACCAGATCGAAAAGAGACTGGATTGAAGAAAATCGGAGGACACTTTGGGGCTTAAAAGGGTTCAGCTTCGAAGTAACAAATTTAAGAAGTACTTAGAGATATACACGGACAGATTAAGTTCGGGACGGCAGTACATGTACAAAACAATAAAAAAAAGCTTCAAATAGTTTGCCATTAATGTTTCATTAGTTCTCAAGCCCCTTTTGGTAACTTATTATTATTGTTTTTTTTTTCATTCATTTATTCATTTTTTTTAATTGCTGGCTGGGAAACAGACATTTTTTTATCCAGCTGGCTGGGAATTTCCCCAGATATTTTTTCCCAGTAACGTAGAAGAACACCTGGAAATGCTTTTATTCATTTATTTTGATTTATTTGAGTCAAATAATACATTTTACCAAAGATTGTTCGTTGGGTGTCCCTGCAACGTTTACAGCCCGACTGAGCCCGTCGCCCGAGTCCAATAAACTTTAGTGTGGCATTTTAAACGAAGGCTTTATTGAGCAGGATTTCTATCATACTGTTCACTCAGTGTTTAATTGTTTTATTGATCGCGTAGGAATGTGACAAAGGTTGATTAAATTTGTATTTTGACACCCTTTTGGGTTACAGCCGTATAGGGTTAATAGGCCATCAATCATATCACCACAATTAGTTATTTTGGCACTCTTCACTACAGGGTCTATAAGCCATCAACTAGATCTCCGCCATGACACGCTTACACCGGAAATATTTTCCTGTGGTATTTTGGACCATTACAAAGTCCATTTAGTGTAGAATGTGAAATATGAACAGCTTGTTATATGTCCTTTGCTTTTATCACGAGTTCTCCTTCTGCTTCCTTTTGTTCTCGTATACATAAATGAATTATGATAACTAATCGGGCACCTTTAATTTTCTTATTCTGCTGTCTTACTTTCGGTTGCAAATCATACCTAGTCCGCAGTACCTTTTCTTCTTCACGTTTTTAACGTATAAAGAAGATGACTTAAAATCAGATGAATGCGACATCATGTTACTATTAAAAAGAATAGCTATTTCTTACACAGCATAATTAATATGAAAAGGAATAAGGGAACGGATCGATGTTCTTAGAACTTCCGTGTGCAGAATTTTGACTGACACTTTAATAAAGTCATTATTATTAGAACTGAGATATCTCAAAGGGAGATCCTATGTGTAGTGGTATTAAAAAAGCCGCAGCAAGATAACGGATGTGCCCCGGGGGGATACTCCGTAAAGTTTTGGGTGGGGGTGTGCCGCTGGGACTCTGAGACCCTTAACCTATACTTGACCATTTTAGCTGCATTTTGCAACCCTATTCTAGACTAAACACCGAAAAACCCTACCCTAGACCTATTCCAGACTCGCCATTTTCCAGAAACTCGTTCACTATCACAGTCTAAGATGCCAGGGGTCAGTAAAAATGCCGTACTGCCCACCGTACCGATTTTTAAATGCCATTTGCCAGTAAACCTTGTCTAGACTAAATTCTTCACGCAACTGATCAGTTTCGCGAAAAATGATACCCTATTCTAGACCAAAAATCTCTGAATACTATACCCTATCCCAGACTAAACTACCTGAAAACCATACCCTTCACAGCGGCACATACATATACAGCTCATATATGGTAGAACCCCCCCCCCCGGGGGGGATGTGCTAGGAGACGATCATATGACTTCCCTAAGGGAAGTCAATACTTGACCCGTTGCTAACCTTCGGTTTTGTTTACCACCGGAGAGAACACGTACAGCTAGATTTTGAGATTCCTTTGGTGTATACACAGCACATAAAAGTTCATGATAGAAAATAATTCGAATTGTATACCATTTTTTGGCAGTGTTAAAACAATGGAAACAAACTTACCTGGAGTATGGATCTTGGACGGTTGTTTAGTCTCCGCGACGTTTTCAAGAGCGTCAATTCTCTTCTTCTGATCGTTCAGCTCCAATTCAACTCTCAAAAACCCAGCACAATACAAAACAATACCTAATACTGAAATCGTGGAAGCAAAAGAAGGAAAACGCTGCTTTTGTGTTGTCATTATGTGGTGCTCACTTTGAACAATCCACAATGCCGTGAGGTTTGTTGAATATAGTCTGTTTCAGCTCTACTGACACACAGAGTTCACGAGTAGTGGGCCGAACACGCCAAATTCTCCGCTATTTTTATTCCTGTCAGTCATATTTCGTGGGAAAATGTTTAAATTCACGTGGCATATTCTTGGCATCTGAAACTTAATAGGCACGTACCGCTACTTTGTTTCCTGAAAGGTTTTTTGTTGTCGTTAATTTTTGTAAACAGAACGATGATTGGCTTTTTTTTTCACTAAAACACACCAAATTATAGTTTTACTGTTTGGATTTCATTATTACCCATGTATATACGTAGCACCGATTTCATAGACTTAAAATCAATTAGCGGGTGCAGTGTGAAAGCAGGAGGAGGGGGGAATCGAAGGTGGCTCGTAATCCGTCACGTCAAGCTTGTGATTGTGAAAGAATCGGATCGGTATGTGAACGATGGTAATTGTCTAACTCAATGTCTATGAATATGTTATGCTGTTTCGTTTCCACTTGTGGCCATAAACGACAATTTTTTTGCCCATAGCTGTCAGACGTACATGTATTCTATAATCATAACCCGTGCAGTTGGAAACTAAGACTGGACTTGAAATTATGTGATTTGGACCCCACACCCCACCTGTTCCCCAGTGTCATCATACACTGGGTTTGCTGTTTAAAACTGAAATTGGACAGTTCTTTCTCACAGGAGTTTAATATCAATTTCATGGTTCTTCTTTGGTGGAGGACTCAAGGCATTTGACACTATGGTTTGCTGGAATGTCTTGAAATGACGGCAGCTATTGGGGCGAACTTCGTGGTTTTTTAACTGTTCCGCTCGCTGTCGATCATTTCGTGACACTGTCACCCAGCTTGACCTTGGTGCGCCTGCTAGTCTTGTTACCGTTTGTTTGCGGTCTGGCTACAAAATCTGGCGAAACTCTTCGTATAGAAATGGAAGGTTACGCGATCTCCGGTAATCCAGGTTACTCAAACTATGGCAACCAATCCAGGCTTTAAGGAAAACTAGATAGGGACAGTCAACTGATTGGCTGAACATTTCTACTGAGCTGCCTTTTCACTGCCTTATTTTTATCATGGCTTTATTGTATATTTGTTGATATTATATTCGCAGTAAAGCAATTATCGTCAAACGCACGAAGCACAATCATATATTCTTTGTTTTCGCCTGATTTCATCGAATGCTAAAATCTAAACAGCTTATTCTGCACGACCCTTCTTTTAACAGGTTCTTCATATTCATCATCATCATCTAGGCCTATTGCGCCAATGAGGCGCACAGGGCCTGGGTTCTTCATATTAGTAATAGCAATTTTCGTTCCACGTTTTCATACACCACGTTCTCATACACACTGAAGTTACTTTGGAGATATAGCGGTGCAGCTGGGCGTTTCTATGTGCGAAACAAAATCAAGTATTTTTCACTCAGTTTGTAGACATTCTCTGCAACTTTGCGTTGCTCTCAAAACCAGAAAAAAAACTGCTTATGCAAATGAAAACGATCAATAGGTTGTCAATGAGCTTCAATGCTACATTCACAGAAATTCTACTAAGAACTGGAAGGCGAGACATAAAAGGAAGATGTTGATATTAACGTGCTTGAAATTAGTCAAAACCAATGAGCCGGTCAGTAGGAAATCAGTAAGAAATGGTATGTATCATTTTGAAGAACTGAATTTTGAAGAATTTTGAAGAACTGCATCATTTTGAAGAACTGGTGAAACCACTTCTTCAAAAACGCGCATTCCACTGACAACTTTCGAACTGATCGCCGGCCAGATATGGGGAATGGTAAAAGAAAAAATAGTTCTAATTTTAAGAAACTTCTTGAAACACAAATTTATAAACTGAAACAAACATTTTCCTATTGATATTGTTCTGTTAAAGTGAATCTTATATGACAGCAGCAGTAACAACAACAGCGACAACGAATGTTTTATTAAATTGCACAATACAGCATGTTTAAGCTTGTAACTTGCTGTACTTAATACTATTAAATTATTAAATTAGACAAAAAATTTATTTGAAAAAATATATGAAAAGCTCATATCCTTTTTTTAACAATTTCGATCCATATCTTGACTTAAAATAATTAAAGGATAGTAAACAACAATAACAACAACAAACGACGCAAACAAAAGCACAAGCATAAAGACTAGCCCTCTACAAATGCTAACCCCTAGCTAACACATGGGTTTTTCCCCTATACAATTGCTAACCCCTACGGTGGAGAAGCCATTCCCTTAGACCTAACCCTTAGAATAAGGTTACCATTCCCCAAACAAAATGCTAACCCCCTAGCAAATGGGTTTTTCCCCCTCTACAAATACTAACCCCTAGGGTGGAGAAGCCGTCCCCTAGACCTAACCCTAACCCCTAGCAAATGAGCTTTTTTTCCCCTCTACTAATACTAACCCCTAAGGTGGAGAAGCCATTCCCTCATAGCAAATTCCAACCCTCACAATAAAAATTCCTTTCCTCAAATCAAATGCTAACTTTTGAGAAAGGCTATCTTCCCTTTAATCATACGCCAACCTTAAAAACACTGACTGATTCATAACGCATTTTGCAATTTTTTTCATTTGTTTTTGTTCTTTTATCACATTGAGGATGTAGTGTGCTGCGTTGCAGAAGTCGCTCCCTCAATTAACAACTTGATTTAACAAACTAATATTTGTTTTTATTTCCACTACTCACAACAACTCCCACCCACACACTTTTTATCAACCTCCTTAATTTACTCCATTGATGCAAATCAATGTTATGTTGGGAACCCCTCTTTATGGGGATCCCATTCTATAACACCTAAAAATGCCACAAAGGTTGCTAGATAACTACCAATTTTATACATTTTTTTTAATAAAACAATATAGCAGCAGTAACAACAACAGCGACAACGAATGATTTATTGAATTGTACAATACAGCATGTTTAAGCTTGTAACTTGCTGTACTCATAATACTCAAATGAAGAATGATCCTCGCAGTTGTGAACGCAATTTAAGCAATTGCGAAAAGAAGCCTGAAAAAAATACAGGACTTCAACGGGGTTCGAACCCGTGACCTCGCGACACCGGTGCGATGCTCTACCAACTGATCGATGAGCTATGAAGCCACTGACGTTGCGTTTACAACTGCGAGGATCATTCTTCATTTGATTTCATTTCCGCAGTTCATATATGATTTGTTTCATATATATTATTTCACATTCACTCCTTTCACGGGAACATATGAACCTACAATTGACCTGCTCCCAACGTCAGTGGCTTCATAGCTCAGTTGGTAGAGCATCGCACCGGTATCGCGAGGTCACGGGTTCGAACCCCGTTGAAGTCCTACATTTTTTTTCAGGCTTCTTTTCGCAATTGCTTAAATTGCGTTCAAAACTGCGAGGATCATTCTTCATTTGATTTCATTTCCGCAGTTCATATATGATTTATTTCATATATATCATTTCACTTATAATACTATTAAATAATTAAATTAGACAAAACATTTATTTGAAAAAATATATGAAAAGCTCAAATCCTTTTTTTTTTAAACAATTTCGATCCATATCTTAACTTAAAATAATTAAAGGATAGCAAACAACAATAACAACAACAAAATTGAAGGCTGTTTAACATGTCCGACGCAAACAAAAGCACAAGCATAAAGACTAGCCTGTGTGGCTGGCGCCAGAAAGAGAACACGGTGGGAGGGGGAATTTGGGGCGCGCACGATAGGAGGGGGAGGGTACCTTTCTTCTCCCTCCCTTCGCCCTCTGCGCTTTCTCCTCGCGCTTCGCGCATGCGCCAAAAATCCCCATTCCTGTTACTTTTCTAGCGCTTGCTACGAACGCTGCACAAGCACAAAAAACTACATCTAAACCGGGGCGACGCAGGCATAACCGTCTTGTGCTTGTGCCATGCAACGACGCAAGCACAAGAACAAGAAAACTGAACGATTTTTCTTCATTGCGTTTGTTCTTTAGTAGGCTATTTGTGCTCATACTTGCGTAAGTTGCGTTGAACGTGTAAACAGAGATAATTCAAACATAAGCAGATGCTCGAGCAGAGAAAACACATTAACAACTCTTCATCTGCCATGTTGAAGTATGTTATCTAATGCTCATGTCGTTAGTATTGCCTATCGCACGAGTAACATCCTTGTATTTATTGTTGCCTTTATGCTGATGCTTGCACCATACCTGCATGCTAACCAGCATTTAAAGTGCTACTAAGAACAAAATTTAACATTTATAATTGGGAAAAATGTATCCCTTACAGCTTATCAGAGGTGGATATATATACCTATCTTGACCACTGAAATACAGTTTTTTATACACCGCAAAGTCGGTAGAAAAAAAAAAAAAAAAAAAGAACGCGGCCGTTCCTCGTTTTTTTCAACCAACGTATTTTTCAACCAACGTATTTTTCAACCAACGTATTTTTCAACCAACTTATTCCTGAAGTATTGATGCCTACAATCAAGAAGGAACAACATATATTAAGAATAATAATGAGACCTAATGAGGATCAAAATCCACCAACAGAAACAATAAACCAACGTGTTACATTAAGCGACACGTAACCAATCGACCTCATCGCGCGCCTGATGAAGACTAGCAGTTGATAGTAGTAGAAACGTCGCAATCAACATCTCAAAGTGACTCCATCGTGAGAAAAACGAACAAGCGTTCACCTATCAACTTATTGGTGTTTGGAAATCCTGATAAAACAGTCGTCCTCGTGTTTGATATATTACATATGCATGCACAGTATTTAGGTTGGAGTATTCATTTTGCTTACTTTGTATTGCGAGTATCTTTTCTATGATGATGGCCTTAATTTCATCTCGGCAAATTTAAATGAAAGCCAATTATTTTTAAAGTGGTACCACGAGACTCCTTTATAGTAAATTTTTTCTCCCACGTATTGTCCGTTTAGATTGGAGTAGCCGCAACCTCCGTACCACCAGACGCCAGTCCATTGCACAGCACAGTTGTCATTGTCGTTGTCGTTATCTCTATCTTTAGTGGTAAATGCTCTGTTATTATTATGTGCTAAGGAATTTCCCGCTGTTCCTGAATATGAACCCACTTCAAGTCGATACTGCGCCTGTTCATTACCAATGTTGAACCTGCCATATTTGGCATACACTCTAACTCCGTTCCAGTCCTCCAGCTCCACTCGTAGAGAGCTGGGTCTAGCGGCCGTCAGCCTGTGGATCTTGTCGTTTCCTAACCAGAACTCACCCGTCAGCTGACCAAATCCTGATTTGCAATCGTTCCAATCCCGATAAAAGTCTACCGAGCCATCCTGTCTTCTCTGGAACACGGTCCATCCCCCACCGTCAGAGCGCATGTCGCAGTATACAGGGAAGTATCCTCTACCGTCTGGGTTTACAGTGTACACTCCACTCTGAGTATGACCTGATTTTAGCAGATCAGAGCAATCTGTCAAAGATAAACAATATTTTATTTAAAAGCGACGACACATGAGTCTAAAAAAGAGAACATGCATTACTCAATGCCTGCCATCTTATTTTTGTTTTAAATATTTTTTGCATCGTTACTCAACTCTTTTATGGTATCATATATCAATCGTACCGTAAACGAAAACCGTTGCACGTTTTCGAAACTGGCTTATTTAATTTTGTCTGGTTGCCATAACTGTTTATGTAACGAGGAGCCATTTTTAGTCATCAGTATTTTTAAGCCTTTAAAAAGGCTTAAGACTGGAAGCCAAAATCCTATAATTTTTTAAAAAATATTTTTAACCAGAAAGGTTTTAGCCATTGGTATGTTTCTAAATCGTGGTTACTCGTCCTTTTTAATTGTAAAGGTACACAAAGGGACGACAGATTTTGAAAAATGATTGTGTCTGAAAAATGTCAGTACAATGTAGCGATCCATCAAAAAACTTCTTCTGTTGGTAACGTGATAAATGTTTTCTGTCATTAGAAAGCATGTAAAACTACAAGTAACGTATTCATTTGTTCGTTTCTTCAAATTTAACTGTTTTTAGTCATTTGTTAGAATTATCAAAGTGGATCCATTCGTAACCTACCTCTGGGGTATTTAACAACAATGTAGGTCACAGTTTCCACGTTAAAAACTCCTGCACTTGTTGCAGCACAAACGTAATTTCCAGTATCATTCATGTTCATGTCCTTTGTAACCAAAGTGCCATCTGATAGCATCTGGCTCCGCCCGACTGGAAGTTGAGCTCCTTGTTTTTTCCAGCTGATGATTGGTGCTGGGTCTCCAGTAGCGCTGCAGTTTAATTTCAATGTGTCTCCTGCACGAACAACTGCATTAACAGGTGGCTTGACCGTAAAACGGGGAAGAGAAACAACAACCAAAAAGGCTTCTTTTTCATCGCTTCCTAAAACGTTGACTGCTGAACAGAAGTATATGCTAGAATCAACTTTACGAACATTTAAAATTTGTAAAGTACTGTTTATGATCTTTACCCTGCCCTGGGGTAACGGACCGGATGTCTTTCTCCAAGTGATCACTGGTGTAGGATACCCAGTAACGTGACATGTTGGAAGAGTGACGTTGCTTCCTTCAATGGCGTAATGAGGTCCCGGATGAAGGGAAACACTTGGACGAACTGAAACAAAACAGATGCTGTGTCAAATTTGTATGGACTGGGATTGCTTTTTTCTGGTCATTTCTACTCAAAAAGGAGTTAGTTCTACATACATTTTGATACAAATTTTCCTTTTTCAGATGTTTCATTCGGCATTTAAAACCTTTAGTCTTCTTTTCCTGCTGGCTTGCAGTTGGTATTATTCTGCGCAATGTTAATTGAATTTCGTCACTGAATTAGACTGTAAATACCATACCAGGACTACGTAGAGATATCATTTTACGCCTCACTAATGGGGCGTCAAATATAAAAAGCCCCAAAAGGCTCTATAGTAATATATGTTTTTGTTTTAGGCCCGAGATAATACGTGATTTCAAACTGATCAGAAGAAATGTTGAAACAAAAACACCAACACCAACAGCAACAACAACAACAACAACAACAACAACAACAGCAACACAACAACATAAACAACATCAAAAACAGCAGAAACTCTCTGCCTGACCACGCATTTTTAAGTCTGATAAAACCGTGCGTTATGCCGTTTTTTAAACACTACATAAGTATCTATAAAAGATGAAAATACTTTTCGTCTGATGCAAACCCGTAAAGCGATGCATACTATTAAATAAATATATATAAAAAACATACCATTCACTACAAGCTTCAAATGTGCCTGCGCCTGTCCTAAGATGTTTGCTGCTGAACAGCGGTAAGCGCCTGAGTCACTTGCTTTTACATTTCGTAAAAGCAACTGTCCTCTTGAAACCGCTGACTGACCTATTTCTGATCGATTGTCTAGTTTACTCCACACTACTGTAGGCTGAGGATTACCACTGGCTGAACACTGAAATGAAGCTGTCCCACTTTCGTTAACTGTCAACATCTCAGGAGAAACAGCAAGAACAGGAGCTGAAATTGATTCACCAGGCTCTCCTTTAGCACCCGGCATGCCAGCGGGCCCTATATCTCCTTTTTGCCCTTTGGATCCAGCTTCGCCTTTCAGCCCCTCGGGACCCATAATGCCTTGCTTGCCGCTTTTTCCTGGCGATCCCATATAACCTTTATCCCCTTTGTTCCCAGGTCTTCCTTTCGGTCCTTTTCGTCCTCGGGTTCCTTTCTCTCCCCTCGGTCCTGGTGGACCGGGGGGACCTGACGAGCACGTGTTACCTTTTGATTGACAGAGCTTCAGTCTCCCTTCTGATAAAAGTCTGTTGATTTTATCCATCGTGTCCAATGTGCTTTTAGCTTCCGTTATGTTCTTGACTGAATCAGCTTGGCGCCTGCTCATGTGATGTTCATAGGACTGAAATTCTACAAAGGAAATTAAAATGTTATTCATGTTATTACACTTTGTAAATTGTGTTTAGAATGTGTTTACTTAAGATGCAAATTATGAGCTGTATGTATGCGCCGGTTAATTCTGCGATACAGATTTTTGTTGGTTACACGCTCTGAACCTTCTGCACATGCACACTTATACGTTTCATATTTTTCTCATTATCTTGATTGTGTTTATCTGTCTATATAATAATACATACGAGGTTTTTAAAGCATTTTTGCCTTCCTTTAGACGTGCCACTCGCACGTCCACACTAAAATGTAGATCGCACTGTAATCAGTTCACAGAGTAGCCTGCGTGCGGCCGTCTACGATTTCCTTGCTCCCCGCGGAGTGAAGCAAAGGAAATAGGAGACGTCTGCATGCACGCAGGCTACTCTGTGAACTGTTTACAGTGTGATTTACATTTTAGTGTGGACGTAGCCTGTTTCAGGCGTTCAGATAGTGGGGAAAGCGCGAGTGGTTGAGGAAGGCGCGAAAAAAAGCGAGCGAATAAAATGCGGGGAGACGAGCTTCCTCTCCCCAGTCTCCCCGCATTTCAGTTTTCGCTCGCTTTTCTTTGCGTCTTCCCCAACTGTTCGCGCTTTCCCCACTATCTGTCAAGTCAAGTCAATTTTTATTTAACTCACACAGAATATTATATACATAAAGGTTAGGATAATTGTTACAATACATATTGAAGAATAGAAAAGAGTCACAATAATTTACAATTCCTATGTAAAAATAAAAGAGGATAAGTATTAAGGAGAAGAAACAACACCTGGAACAGGCTTGTGTGGACGCGCGTATGGCAACCAATTTCAGGTGAAAGGATATTTTGGGGGAGCACATTCAGAGTGGGGAATGTGTTTCCACTGATTTTCCTAGTTCAATCAGAGTATTAGTTTAATGAAATGTTAAGTCGAACCATTCTCCAATGGCCACTCTCGTTCTGACGTCACAAATTCTACATGCTAGAACAGATCAACAGAAGAAATATTTTTACCATCTTCACGAGCGCTTTTTCTACTTGATTTGTAACTTTAGAATATATAACAAATCAAAAAACAAAACTTCAGAATACGACTCTAAACGAGGCGCAAGCAACATTGCAATTGCATCGAAACGCAATTTCAAAACATTCGAGACTGAAAGAGAGGTATATGGAACTGTATGAGTGGGGTCTATAAAGCTCCCAGAAATTCTACGGGTACAGTCTCCCTTGACCAACTAAAGCTAAGCTATGAAATATTGAAAACTATTAAAATTAAAGTGCCAAAATTTATGTAAAAAAAAAACCCAAACGTTTCGGCCTTTTCCCTTCTTAAGTGGCGGTCTATTTGAACGAAAAGACCACCACTAAAGAAGGGCAAAGCCGGCAACGTTTGTTTTTTTTTTTTGACAAATTTTGGCAATTTATTTTTTACTTTTTTTAAATTTTTCACGTATATTTAACCAAGGCCCACGCAGCCACTGAATGTTTTAGTTCCAATTTCTAGTGTAGTCAAGCTAACTATATCTGGACATTTGAAGAAAATGCCACGAAAACACGATATATAGTGTTGTTCCAATCCTAGAGACGCGGAACGTTCAATTCATGTAGTCATATTCATGTATTTATTTAACACTTGCTATCTACCCTCTTGAAGTTATTAAATTTTTCTCGGTGACCTCGTATATTTGTGAAACAGGCTTGCATTTTGCTATTTTTTATCAAATCGTTATGTAATACGTTCAACGTTTACAACCTGTCGCTCGAGTCCAATAAACTTTAGTGTGGCAATTTAAATGAAGGCTTTGGGGCAGGATTTGTATGATACCGTTCACTCGGTGTTTATTGTTTTACTGATCGTGTAGATCTCTGCCATAACACGCTTAACACCGGAAATATGTTCCTGTGGTATTTTGGACCATTACAAAGTGCATTTATTGTAGAATGTGAAATATGAACAGCTAGTTGTATGTCCTTTGCTTTTATCACGAGTTCTCCTTCTGCTTCTTTTTGTTCTCGTATAAGTAAATTATGATAACTAATCGGACACCTGCTGTCTTACTTTGGTTGCAAATATCTCCTAGTCCTTAGTACTTTTTCAGTCTTCTTCACGTTTTTACGTATAAAGTAGATGATAAAATCAGATGAATGCGACATCATGTTACTAATAAAATAACAGCTATTTCTTACACACGAAAATTAATATGAAAAGGGATATGGAAACGAATCGATATTCTTAGAACTTCCTTGTGTAGAACTGACTGAGATATCTCAATTAAAGGAAGATTCTGTCTCTTCATGGAGTGGTTATTAGCTGAAGCAAGATAACCGATGTGCTAGGAGACGACTATATGACTTCCCCAAGAAAAAAATACTTGACCCGGTGCTAACCTTCGGTTTTGTTTACCACGGGAGAAAACACGTAAAGTTAGAGTTTGAGATTCCTTTGGTGTCTACACAGCACATATTAAACGTTCATTGATAGAAAATAATTCGAATTGCATATCATTTTTAGCTGTGTTAAAATAATGGAAACAAACTTACCTGGAGTATGGACCTTGGACGGTTCAGGTTCAGTCTCCGCGACGTTTTTAAGAGCGTCAATTCTCTTCTTCTGATCGTTCAGCTCCAATTCAACTCTCAAAAACCCAGCACAATACAAAACAATACCTAATACTGAAATCGTGGAAGCAAAAGAAGAAAAAGGCTGCTTTTGTGTTGTCATTATGCGGTGCTCACTTTGAACAATCAGCAATGCTGTAAGGTTTGTTGAATATAGTCTGTTTCACTGAGCTCTATGACACACAGAGATCACGAGTAGTAGGAAACATGCCAAATTCTTCGCTATTTTTATTCCTGTCGGTCATGTTTAAATTCACGTGGCATATTCTTGGCATCTGAAACTTAATAGGCACGTACCACTACTTTGTTTTCTGAAAGGTTTTTTGTTGTTGTTAATTTTTGTAAATCGAACGATTGGCTTTATTTCATTAAAACACTCCAAATAATAGTTTTTACCCATGTTGCGTCGATTAAGAGCTTTCATTTAAATTGATCAAACCTGTGGATTTATTTCACAGACTTAAAATCAATCGAAAGCAGTGTGAAAGGAGGGTAGGGGGAGGGAGAAGTTGGCTCGTAATCCGTCATGTGCCCGGGGCATTTTCTCACTGTCATCTTATACTGGGCTTGCTCTTTATGAACTGAAATTGGACAGTTTAAGATCAATTCCATGGTTCTTCTCTGGTGAAGGAGTCAAGGCATTAGACACTATGATTTGCTGGAATGTCTTGAAAAGACGGCAGCTATTGGAGTGAACTTCGTGGTTGCTAACTGTTCCGCTGTCGAACATTTCATGACTGTCACCCAAGCTTGGTGCGCCTGCTGGTCTTGTTACCGTTTGTTTGCGGTCTGGCTACAAAATCTGGCGAAACGCTTCATATCAGAAAAGGAAGGTACATGTAACGCAATCTTCGGTAATCCAGGTTACTCAAACTATGGCAACCAATCCAGGCTTTAAGGAAAACTAGATTGGGACAGTCAAGTGCTTGGCTGAAATTTTTTACTGAGCTGCCATTTCACATAATAACATATTCGCAGTAAAACATCGTCAAATGCACGAAGCACAATCATATATTCTTATTCTACCTATATTTTAGGTAGTATTTAGTGTCCCCAGTTAGTGGTTGTATAACTGCTATTTTAGATTTGACACATGAATAAAGGTTGTTGTTGTTGTTGTTTTCGCCTATTGTGATCAAAATTCTAAAATCTAAACAGCTTATTCTACACGACCCTTCTTTTAACAGGTTCTTCATATTAGCAATAGCAATTTTCGTTCCACGTTTTCATACACACTGAAATTACTTTGGAGATATAGGGGTGCAGTTGAGCGTCTCCATGTGGAAAACAAAAACAAGTATTTTTCACTCAGTTTGTAGACATTTTCTGCAATGCTAGGTTGCTCTCAAAACCAGAAAAACAGACTGCTTATATAAATGGAAACGATCAATAAGTTGTCAATGCTACATTTACAGAAATTCTACGAAGCACTGGTACGCGAGACATAAAAGGAAAATGTTGATGCTAACGTGCTTGCAGTTATATGGTCAAAACTAGCCGGTCGGAGTGTTGAAATTAGTCGTAAATGGTATGCACCATTTTGAATAACTGGTATATTACGAGCTGATCGTCGGCCCAAGAACTGACGAATGGTAAGAAACAGTGTTTTTTTTTGGAAAACTTTTTGAAACACAAATCGATAACAAATAATTGTCCTATTGATATTGTTGTCAAAGTAGATCTGTTATTTCATCAGCAACAGCAACAACAACAACAACAACAACGACAATTAATGTTTTATTCAGTTAGACAATACAACATATTTAAGTTTGTAACTTCCTGAACTTAATACAAAGCATTTATTTGAAAAAATATATGAAAAGCTCAAATCGTTTTTAACAATTTCGATCCATATCTTGAATTAAAATAGTTAAAGGATTTTAACAACAATAACAACAACCAAATTGAAGGTTGTTTTACATGTACGACGCAAAGAAAAGCACAAGTATTAGGACTGGCCTGCGTGACTGGCGTTAGAAAGAGAAGGTTGGGGAGAGGGAATTCAGGCGCGCACAAAGGGAGGGGGAGGGTACCTTTCTTTCCTCCTTCTTCCGCCCTCCGCGCTTTGTCCTCATGCTTCGCGTATGCGCCAAAAATCCACATATGATTCCTCTCACTTTTCTAGCGCCTCCTACACACGCTGCATAAGCACCAAAAAAACAACTACGTCTAAACCGGTGCGACGAAAGCACAAACGTCTTGTGCTTGTGCGATGCAACGACGCAAGCACAAGAATTTAGAAAAAAAAAATGAATGATTTCCTTCATCGTGTCTGTGTTTAGCACGCTGCTCTACTTATACTTGCGTCAGTTGCGTTGAACGTGTAACCAGAGATAACTCAAACATAAACAGAAGCGCAAGCAAAGAAAACACATTTACGCCTCTTCACCCGCGAAGATGACGTATGTTATCTAATGCGGGCATGGCATGCTTATCCTTGTATTTATGGTTGCCTTATTTATGGTTGCCTTATGGTTATACACCATACCTGCATGTTAACCAGCCTTTAACCAGCTCGAGCTTAAAAAAAATTAATGTTGTTCGAGGCCTCCATCTTAGATTTAAGTCCAATCCCAAAACACCTGTAGTGTTGTTTCGTACCGTGAGGTCATAACAAGTATAATGAATTTTGTTAAACGCTTTGTAGTCTCTCGGACAGCAATTCAGAGAGTTTGTGCGGATTGTCTGATCACAATATAGTATAGTATAAGAAAATGGAACACATTAATCATTCCGTGCATAAAATCTGGAATTGCTAAGCAGGCCGCAGGCGACAGCGGTTCAATGGCAGTCGAAAATTGTAGAGAATTCGAGCGCAAAAGGCTCACGTTGGATATCTAGTACTTTAGGAAATCAACTACCGATTCGAGGAACATTAAAGGTAATCGATGATTTCATCAGGTAGTAGCACTTTAAAACTTGAACACTGTTTTATCATTGCTTTTTTAAGTCGGTGTTGTCAATAACTAATGAATTGCTTTACGAGAACGGAAAATTTCTGCCTCCCTAAAAAGGAATATGGAACTAAATAAAAGCAACAAATACGTCTATTACTTGAATAAACTACCATAAAATATACCATCGATGTCACAAGGCATCAAAATTGCTTTTTGGTTGGTTGATGGAATAATAAAGCCAAGTATAATTATGTTACATATCTTGCCTATAAAATATTTTAAATTAGTATTCGTAGTCTTAGAATGTTCGACAAGTTGTTATCACATTTTTGTCGTTTTAGCACTATAGTAATGGGTAGGAGGAACATTGCTTCATTATATGATTTCTATCTCCAGATCTAGAATGAATAGGCGGAATTTATGAAGAGAACGTTTCTTTGAAAGCGATTCTGATACAAATCTTCTAAAGCTAATCAATAATTAACCGGGGAAGGGAGTGGTTTGCAAACCTGATCTTAATTAGCATATTTTTGGCGATTTTATTCCTTCGTTATCTCTGTGTTTAACGATTAGCTGTATAAAACACTCAAAATATTTTTCATCAGACATCCAAACACCGCAAAGTCGGTGGAAAAAAAAAAAAAAAACTCGGCTGTGCCTCGTTTTTTTCAACCAACTTATTCCTGAAGCATGGATGCCTACAATCAAGAAGCACAACAGCCAATCGATAACAAATCGGACATGTGAGGGAACAATATCTAGTAGGAATAATAATGAGGATCGAAATGCACCAACAGCAACAAACCAACGTGCTACATAAGCAACACGTAGCCAATCGACTTCATCGCCTGATGAAGACTAGCAGTAACAGCAGTCGAAACTTATTCATTTTGCTTTACTTGGTATTACGAGTCAACCTCGTTCCCAGGGCTTTTCCCTTCGAGAGAGGGGCGGCGTGAAGGGAAAAGCCCTGGGAACGAGGTTGATTACGAGTTTGAACATGAAGTTGTGCCGCCGCGTTCAACTTAAGTTTAATAAGTTTCTTGGACTAGATAGTACGGCCCCTACGTATGTCATTTTCCTGCCTGGCTATATTATAATCTCCTCTACGTACACTTACTAAATAACTAATAGTTACAAGATATATGGTCACCTCGCACTGTATGAATGACAAAAAGTGACTTGTTTTACCCCGAGTCTGTTCTTATTTAACAAATGGAATATCTGAACAACTAGGATTAGATCGAGTTAACACGCACAGATTTATCACAGTCGCCCCACTATGGCATGGGCTACTTGTTAGCTCACATGAACCACTTGATTCCTTTCTATTCTTGGTTTGCACTTACGTCATATCAAAATTCAGAAGCATTAAAAAACAGATTTCGATTCCAAAATGTTTATGGAATTGTAGAGAGTTTAAAACTACACATCTGGGCCAAATCGATGAAGCTCAAAAGCATTTGGTTCAAGCGTTATAGGCTGAACGAGTATTTGACACTTTTAATAAAAATGTAATTAATGTGACGAATTGTGTGACACATTTAAAACCTTTACAAATCGGAAGCAAAACATCTTTAAAACCTGAAACTTTTTGCGAAGGTTTGTAAAAATAGTACCTACATACCCTGCTATAAACAGCTTTGTAGGATGTATAGTTTTTATTTTTGAATTTTTATGACGTCATGTGAAAACCAAGAATTCTGGGAACGTTTGTCTTCCGCTTTCGTAATAAAGGAAAGAAAACCCGGAAGTCACGAAGGCTAAACTAATCATTTTTAGAAAATGAAAAACTATTACAAGGCTGTGGCCTTTCTAATTTTGAATTCTGTGGCGAGCTAAGAACATTTCTTCAGGTGTTGTAACAGGATTAAAAATGTATCTTTTCTGATGCTGGCCTTAGTTTCATCTCGGCAAATTTTAATGAAAGCCAATTATTTTTGAAGTGGTACCACGTAATCCCTGCATAATCATTTTTCTCTCCCAGGTATTTTCCGTTTAGATTGGAGTAGGCGCAGTTACTGTACTACCAGGCGCCAGTCCATGACACAGCACATTGTGTACCACTGTATACATCATTATCTCTATCTTTTGTGCTAAATGCTCTGTTATTATTATAATATTCTAACGAATCTCCCGCTGTCCCTGAATATGAACGCATTTCAAGTCGATACTGCGCCTGCTCATCACCAATGTTGAACCTACCATATTTGGCATACTTTCTTACTCTGCTCCAGTCCTCCAGCTCCACTCGTAGAGAGCTGTCTCCGCGACGTTTTCAAGAGCGTCAACTCTCTTCTTCTGATCGTTCAGTTCCAATTCAACTCTCAAAAACCCAGCGCAATACAAAACAATACCTAATACTGAAATCGTGGAAGCAAAAGAAGGAAAACAATGTTTTTGCGTTGTCATTTTGCGGTGCTCACTTTGAACAAACCACAATGCCGCAATACCGCTTCAATTCAGCTGTTTTGAGGTGTGTCATTGAGATCACGGCTGGGAGGAAACGTGCCAAATTCTTGGCTGTTTTATTCATTCACATATTACGCGAGACAGAGTTCAAATCCGTTCTGGCATATCGATATCTCTGGCATCACATCTTCAACGCAGTTAAACATCAGTTAATTTTACGGAAGCTTCAAAGGGACATTCATTGTTTTAAAAAGTGGGAGTTAGTTTTTTCGAAAATGGGCGTTAGTTTTTGAAAATGGGAGTTATTTTTTGGAAAATGGGAATTAATTTTTTGAAAATGGGAGTTAGTTTTTTGAAAATGGGAGTTAATTTTTTTGAAAATGAGAGTTAATTTTTTTGAAAATGGGAGTTAAGTTTTGAAAATGCGAGTTAGTTTTTTGAAAGTTGTCACCAATCCCTCGCTGAGTGCCTTTGTTGTTTCCAACTTGCAACATGGCGGGTGTGAGTGAAGACCTTGTCTTGAGATTATGCCTTCTTCTCATTCTCAGCGTAATGGCTTGCGAATGTGTGTTGCAATTCTATGTTCCTGCTCTGCGTATTATAAAAGTGACAGTCCAAACACGACCCCCGCTAGTCGCAAAATGTATAAAGAAGCCTCTAGTTAGCTTTCCCAAGAAGTCTACGAGATATTTGTTCCCCTTTGATCACCAAAATAGAGATGTGACAAATGCTCGATATGTATCGGTATGATTCTTTGATCTTTGGGATCTAAATGTCTTTAATGACAGGGGCCAGTTTACATGCTGTGCATAGCCATTTATAGAACTAGCAGTAATCACAGATTATGGAGACGCGTTCGAAGGAATTTCCGGCGGAAATGAGCCCCTGAAAAAAACCAATAGGGGCGGCCATTTGGAGGACCGTCTACCAAAAAATCTCAAATTTTACTGCACACCTTCGTTATGCTAGCTCTCTTGGCATATGTTGGGGCGTCTTTGGCTAACTTTTGTTGCAAGATAAGTAGTGATCGGCTGCAGTTTTTGTTATTGTTACTCATGCGCGAAGCGGCATGAGGTAAGGTTTCGGCTCCGTTTTTCTTGTTTATACGAAAAAGAAGTGACTTAGAAAAACATTTAACTATAAAAAATTGCGACAAAACATTTCTTAAAAACATTGTAAAATTTTAAAAAGCTAAAAAGCTGACGACGTTTCGACGTTACCGTAACGTCATTATCAAGTCAAAAATGTATAAAAACTAGGTTCTATAAATACTAAAACGAACAATAAATGATGAAAATAATTGCGAAAATCACAACTTAAACAAAAAGTTTCGCACGTATGGAGTCCGTTCGAAGGCAGTTGCGTGATCTTAGTCATAAGATTGGCCCTACTTTGCAGCCAGTTTTTACTAGCAGGAAATTAGAACAAGATCTCAAACCTAAAGAAGCCAAGCCGTCAATTGTCAATCAGCAATGCGTTGTTTATCGTTTTGTATGTGATCTGTGCGATGCAGATTATGTCGGCTACACAGCCCGGCACCTTTTTCAACGTGTTGCTGAGCACAAAAATTCGGCAATATTATTATTATTTTTATTTTTTGCGTTACGATTTGCATGCAAATTTATGCACGCATATTTTAACGTGTGCACTTCCGGTTCATGTCTTCTCCATTTACACTTTCTGTTTAGTGACTTCCGGCTACTGTCACTTCCGGTAACAGAGCGTTACTTAAGTGTCACGACAGCATCTCCTACAACCCTACATACATTACTATGTTCACGTTTGGTATATATAAGACTTAAAAGAATCACTGGCTTCATTGTGGTACAGCCTTCAAGGTTTTATGTTTTCCAAAACATTCAATAGTAAACAACGTGGTTTGCAGGAATGATGACTGAATGAAAGGAGTAACTTATCTCCAGGTCGGACATTTTCTTATCATCTTTAAAATATATCATAAAATTTTCTTACGCATGCGCATGAGTAAAGGCTGCTTGGAGCCTCTTGTTATGAATATGCTTGGATCAGTCAATCTCTCAGCCCGTGATTTAGTGTCTAAGTCTGCGGTGTGCAAGAGTGTGAGAAAGTGGATCTTTATCATGGATGTAAGTGTCTAAGATCAAAGTCTGAGGCTGCCGTATCTCTACTGGAATAATGACTTCTTGCAGTTTATGTTTTAGCTCCTTGTTTTATTCTGATTTTGAGTAGTGTTTCTTGGAGCTTGAAGAACCTTCTGATCCGTTGTTTCATAATGGCGTTATTGCATCCCGACATCGCTTGTACAGATATGGTGATCTGTTTTGAAAATCTCACGGATGCTAGTGAGAAACAACAAAGGCACTAAGAGGGACTGGTGACAACTTTCGAAAAACTAACCTTTATTTTCAAAAAAACTAACTCCCATTTTCAAAAAATTAACTCCTGTTTTCAAAAAAATAACTCCCATTTTCAAAAAATTAACTCCCATTTTCAAAAAATTAACTCCCATTTTCAAAAAAACTAACTCCCATTTTCAAACAATTAACTCCTATTTTCAAAACCTAACTCCCATTTTTGAAAATAAAACTAACTCCCACTTTTTAAAACAATGAATGTCCCTTATTGATGATGCCAGACCGTTTTTAAGTCTTCATGTAGACATGTAGACATGTACATGTAGCCATGTACATGTAGTCTTCATGTTAATTGAGGACAATTGCTCGTTTCCTGTACGTTAACCTTTGGTAACCAAATCATATCTTTCATCAATTGATGTCCGGTATTAAAAAGGTCATGTTGTGAAAGGTGTCATCATTGTGATTAGTGTACCCTGAATGGAGGTTAAAAACGGGCTTCGGGACCCAGAAGAAGTGTCCCTTTCCCATGAATAGAAGTGTCCCTTCAATAGAGGTAATGGATACAGAGATTATATGAACATTTTTCCAGGACCTAAGCTTCTAACTTCCTGTACTTAATGCAAAACATTTCCAGTAAAAAATATATTTGAACAGCTAAAATCGTTTTCAGCCATTTCGATCTTGAATTAAAATAGTTAAAGGATGGTAAACGACAATAACAACAACAAAATTAAAGGCTGTTTAACCCTCGGACCTACATGCAAACTTATACTCCCACCGTGGTACAAAGGGGGGGGGGGGGGGGGGTGGGGGAGTGGGGTTGTTGCAACTCCCCTTGGTTTTTGCGATGTTGCAATATTTCGGAAATATTTTACATCTAATAGATAACCCGCGATGTGTTCTACAAGATAAAGTAAATATTATGGGTTGTGGCGATGCTGGGGGTCCATGATGTCATCCAAAATGACCGCCAAGATGGTCGCCATCTTGGATTTTACTAAAAATTCAAATTTATCAGAAAAATGCGAAATTGCAAATATTGTTTGCTACAGTTGCAAAATAACATACAATTAAACATTTTAATGCTTTTGGTAGCATTTTGTCTTGACCACATGTTCCTTATAACGTTATATCTCGTTATCATAGAAACCGGTTGTCGCCAAACTTTATAAAATGTGTTTCAAGGATAAATAAACAGCTACAGAAAACGGCATGTGCTAATATTAAATGGTCTTGAAAATATCCGTGAAAAAGCTTAAGGACTAGCCTGCGTGGCTGGCGTTAGAACTAGAAAGGGGAGGGTGGCCCGGTGGTGAGAGGGAAATTCGGCTCACGATAGGAAGGGGAGGGGTACCCTCCCCTGCCCTTCTCACTTTTTCCTTGTGCTTCGCGCCCAAAACCCCTCTCATCTTTCTAGCGTCTGCCACGCACGCTGCATAAGCACAAGAAACCTTCGTCTGAACCGGTGCAACGAAAGCATAACCGTCTTGTGCTTGTGCTTGCGTTATCCCATTTATAGGTGCGATGCAAGGACGCAAGCACAAGAACTAGAAAAATGAACAAGTTTCCGTCGTTGTGGTCGGGGCTTTAGCAGGCTGTATTCGTTGTTGCTTTTCAGTACTAATGCTTGCACCATATACGTGAATGTCAACCAGCCTTATAAAGTGCTACTTCGATCAAAATGTAACATTTTATAATGGACAAAATACATCCTTTACAGCTTATCAGAGGAAGATATACCTAGACCATATCTAGACCACTGAAATGAATTTCAGGCTCTTTTAATTTGCGGATTGTCTGATCACGAAGTAGGAGGAAATGAAAGAAAAGAATCATCATGCCGTACGACAAGTTTGGAATTGGTAACCAGGCCGCAGGAAAATGTCGTCCACGGTCGGTGGACGTGTGCGTCGAAGACTACAATAGGTTATGATTTCTTTGTCCAGAATGAAGTGAAGGAATTTAGAAAGAAAAACTTGTTAAGTCAATATCAAAACTTCTCAAGCGTAGATTTTTGGCGATTTTATTCCTTCTAAGTCTCTATATTTAATGATCAGCTATTTCAAGCACTGGAAAGAGAGTTTCATAAGATTTCCAAACACCTCGTAGTGCACCTCGTTTTAAAAGATCTTCCAAATTTCCCCTTCTCACGGTTAATAAAACAATACCTATTAAATAAACAATTTGAAAATCGATTGCCCATAATTTGCTCTTGCTTTAGAAGTGTCTGATTTGTACGTGTGTTTTTTGTGTTTTCTATTTTATTTATTTATTTATTTGGTTATATTGTTTTGTACGTGTGTTTTTTTGTGTTTTCTATTTTATTTATTTATTTATTTATTTATTTTTTTTGCCTATATCATGCATGTCACTACTGTGTAAAAAATATCTTTTAATAGCTAGGAGCTAACACGAAAACGTTTGTTCATTTAGCTCCTAGACATCTCTTCTAATAATATAATGTATCATCTTTTTGTAACTTAATTTTGTCCTACTTTTATTAGCTATCTAAAAATGTAAATTTCTCAGTTATGGATGTAAATAAAGGTTATTGTTGTTGTTGTTGTTGTTGTTATTGTTATATGCAACCCACTTCTCGGTGTTTGGAAATCCTGGTAAAACACTCTTCCTCGTATTTGATATATTGTATATGCAACAGTACTTAGGTCGGAGTATTCATCTAACTTTACTTGGTATTACGAGTTGTAACATCGAAGTTTACGTTAAGTTCACTACGTTTCTAGGAAGAGATAGCGTCCGAAAGTGAGACTATAAAATTAGGCCCCTAATCTATGTACGCGGTATCATTCAGTCATTTCCCTGACTAGCTATATTGTAAAGTCCTCCACATTTACCAAGTAGCTAATAATTAACAGTTATTCATCGAGGACGAGCCGAATATGAGCTGATATATATAACCAACGAGGCGCCGCGCCGAGTTGGTTATATATCAGCTCATATTCGGCGAGGCCGAGATGAATAACTGTTTTAGTAAATTTTCAAACTCTCAAATAACTGGAAATTGGAAAAAAGAGATTATTTCCGCTCCAAAAAAATACATGACTGTCACATCAGTGAACAAGTGTCACATGACCGCTTCGCAAATCGAAAGCGAGTAAATGCTAACAAGCGGCGAGATCGAGAAGAATGTTTCTTTCAAAAGTAGTTTCCTTCAAACTAAGATCGAGAAGAATGACAAAGTTTCCTTCAAAAAAAGTCTTAATCTTACGGATTTGAACATAACAATTGTGGAAATTATTCTGCGGACGAGGAAAGATTTGCCCGCCACGTGCACGTACCACGTGCACGTGCCATTTTTTTTCCGCGACGAGGAAAACAATTTTTTTTCGCATCATTCGTCATCATTTTTCCATATTTGGGCAAATTAACCAATAACGACTCAGATCGGTAGCGGTAGGACCAATCAGAAATCTAGAAAATCATTATCGAGAGGTAAAATTTTACTAATTACAAGATATATGGCCAACTCCCATTGTATGGTGGATAACAGAAAGTGACTTATACCCCGACTTTGCTATTCTACTTAACAAATGGAATAGCTGAACAGTTAGGATTAGATCACAGATCACGTCAGCACGCACACCACAGTCACCTCAAAACAGAGTATTTTTTTTGTGCGGCCACTTGATTCCCTTCTATACTGGGAAACGTTTGACTTCCGGCTTCGTAATAAAGGAGGTTGAAACCGATGTCATGAGGCCTTGACGAAATAAGGCCAAAGAACTGAACTATGGAGTCAAATAATGGTCAGGGGTACGGTGGAATAAATCATTGTTTAAAAAGAATAATGAAACATTATCTTTGTTGCGGTCTGAAAACATTTCTTCAAGCGATATAACATTAAAACTGTATGTTTCTATGATGAGGGCCTAAGTTTCATTTCGGTAAATTTCATTGAAAGAGCATTACTTCTGAAGTAGTACCACATGACTCCTTTCCAATCATTTTTTTTTTCTCCCAGGTACTTTCCGTTTAGATTGGAGTAGTGGCAATTATTGTACCACCATGCACCAGTGTATGTCACGGCACAGTTACCACCACTGTCTCTGTCATTTTCTCTATCTTTTGTGGTAAAAGCCATGTTATTGTGATATGCTAATGAATCTCCCGCTGTGCCTGAATACGAACTCACTTTAAGTCGATACTGCGCCTGCTCATCGCCAATGTTGAACCTGCCATATTTGGCATACACTCTAACTCCGTTCCAGTCCTCCAACTCCACTCGTAGAGAGCTGGATCTTGCGGCCGTCAGCCTGTGGATCTTGTCGTTTCCTAACCAGAACTCACCCGTCAGCTGACCAAAGCCTGATTTGCAATCGTTCCATCCCCGATAGAAGTCTACCGAGCCATCCTGTCTTCTCTGGAACACGGTCCATCCTCCACCGTCAGTGTTCATGTCACAGTAGACAGTGAAGTATCCTCTACCGTCTGGGTTTACAGAGTACACTCCACTCTGATTATGGCCTAAGTTTAGCAGATCAGAACAATCTGTGAAAGATAAATATAACTCCACTTAAAGACAAAGACACATTAGGCTAGAAAAAAGAAACAAACAATACCGAACAGACTGTCCCTTCGTCACCGTCTCTTTTTCGTTACGTTTTTTTTTTTGCATCGTTGTGCTACCCTCGTCACATCATCAACATCAACTCATCTTAACATCAACTCCACCGCAAAATAAAATTTCTTTTCCGCGTGTAGCAAAGGGAATACAGCAGACTTAGCTTCTGAACGCAGGGTAATGTTCATTTATATTTACCTGCAAATAATTTTTTAAACAAACTTACTTTGATTTATATTACGTTAATGAATTGAACTAGCTACATATAGGCAGGGCCTGACGGGAAGAACAGCGTAAGCTGATCGGGGGTCACCCTATGTAAAAGTTTACTTACTTTGCCAAGGTACACGATAGCAGGATAGCTGTAACGTCTGTGCGTCTTAGGTATTATTATTTATTTTTGTTTTCTATTTCTATTCTGATTATAACAAGTAAAATAACCTTGGTCTGTAAAATAATGTTAGATGTAGAAAGCGAGCCGGAGAAATATCAGTATATTATAAAACAAAATCGGAATCAGAAAAATAAAATGTCACAGTCATAAGAAAGAAGTCCAACTACGTGGAACTTTTTCTTTTGTTTGATTGTTCTTTTTCCTTTTTCCTCTTTTTTCTCATTTACATGATACATTGTAGCAGCATACACCAAGCATTCCCTGTTACTTTAATAATAAAATTTCTTATTGGTGATATGTCATTGAACAACTTCTTATTTTAGGACGTCATCCACCCTCTTCGTTTCAGTTATTACAAGAAAAACATTCTTTTTTTGAAATTATAAAGTGGTTTCATCATAACCTACCTCTGGGGGGGTTCTTAACTTCAACGTAGATAAAAGTTTCCACGTCAAACACTCCTGCGCTTGTTGCGGTACAAATGTAGTAACTGGTATCGTCCTTTGTTATGTTTCTAATCACTAACTGCCCATTGACCTGCTGGTTCCTCCCGATTGGCACTTGAGCTCCTTGTCTTTTCCAGCTGATGACAGGTTGTGGGTCACCAGTGGCGCTGCAATTCAACCTCAAAGTGTCGTTAACAAATGCAACAACTTTCGTAGGTGGTTTGACAGTGAACCGAGGAAGGGAGACGACGACTAAAAGGGTTTTCTTTTCAACGATTCCTAACAGATTTGCTGCTGAACAGACGTAAAGGTCAGAATCACTTTTTCGAACGTTCAATATTTGTAGACCATTGTGTGTGTACTTCACCCTCCTCTGGGGCAACTGAACGGATGTCTTTTTCCAAGTGACCACTGGTGCAGGATAGCCAGTCACGTGACATGTTGGAAGAGTGACGTTGCTACCTTCGATGGCGTGATGAGGTCCCGGATGAAGGGAAACACGAGGACGAACTGCATCAATGAAAATATTGTCAAAACAATTGAGAAGAGAAAGTGTTTCTTAAAAGAGTATGTCATGGCGATTTTGAGGTTTTTGGGTCAAAACTGCCCCAAATTGTCGTACACGAAATGCCGTGAACAGAACACTAAGAGAAAGATATCAATTGAAATTTGTAAGAGCAAATAAACCATAATCAGAGTTTTGCGAGTTTTTCAAGACAGAAACGATAAACTTGAAAAAATTAGCCCAATTTTTTAAAGATGCAATCTACTTTCCTTCTGGCCATCTGCAGCCCAAGACACTTATTTTTACTCTTAGAGCACTAGTAGAATAATTTGAAACAAAACTGGACTCTTATTTTTGGATTTTCACTGATATAAATATGTATTTTGGCCTTTTAAAGTAACGCTAAAAATGGTGACATAGCCCCTTTAAAAGGCCAATAGTTTACTTTCTGGGAAAAGTTTCGAAACCTCAACAATTGCAATAAACAATTTCAACAACCGTAAATTAAACAAAAACAAAATGAATCAATGACAACTAACTCGAAGCAAATACACTTGACCAGTGCCAAACGCAGAAAAATTCGCGTCACCATATCACGATTTCGTTTGATTTTCAGTGCATCTGATTGGCTGATTGGCTGATAACCTAGGTAATAACCAGACTGTAACATAACGATAAATTGATTTAAACGCATTTTCTTTGCTTTTAGATTAACACAACTAAAAATGTCCGCTTTAGATATTTTCCCGGCCGCGTGAAAGACGCGAAAGAGACAACTTAGGACTATGATGACCTTGTAAGTATGTCAATTCGGGTAATTTTCTTCCGCTGCTTCAGAACTACTGGCTTCCAGTTTCTTTAGTAGTTTTTTTTTTGCGCAATCGTTTTGGTTTCATGAATTAAAAATTGTGTCTAATAATCCATAGCGATTTATAGATGACATTGAACTTATTCTGACAGAGGATGTTCGAGTGATTATTAAAAAACCCGGCATAGGAACAAACATCGTCTTGTAGTAAACAGACTACAAGGTCGGAAATAAACTTCGCTCTTAGTTACTAATAGCTAGTGATGTGGGTTCTGTAACATCCCCGTCTGTGTGAGTAGGGATTAGGATCTTTTTTATCAAGTTGTGATTCATTACGAAAAAGACAAACAACATAAACAACAATAATAACAACATAGGCTTACCATTCACTAAAAGCTGCACTTGTGCCTCCGCCTGTCCTAAGATGTTTGCCGCTGAACAGCGGTACGCGCCTGAGTCACTTGCTTTTACATTTCTTAAAAGCAACTTTCCTCTTGAAACCGCTGACTGACTTATTTCTGAACGATTGTCCAATTTACTCCACACTACTGCAGGCTCAGGATTACCACTGACTGAACACTGAAATGACGCTGTTCCACTTTCATTTACTGTTAGCTTTACGGGAGAAACAGCAATTTCAGGAGCTGAAATTGATTCACCAGGCTCTCCTTCAGCGCCCGGCATGCCAGCAGGCCCTATATCTCCTTTTTGCCCTTTGGGTCCAGCTTCGCCTTTCAGCCCCACAAGTCCCATAATGCCTTGCTTGCCGCTCTTTCCCGGCGATCCCATAATACCTCTATCCCCTTTGTTTCCGATTCTTCCTTTTTGCCCTCGTCGACCTCGGGCTCCTTTCTGTCCTCTCGGTCCAGGTGGACCGGGAGGGCCTGGGGGACCAGATGAGCAAGTATCATCTTTTGATTGACAGAGCTTCAGTTTCCCCTCTGATAAAAGCTTGTTGATTTGATTCATCGTGCCCACTGTACTTTTAGCTTCCGTTATGTTCTTGACTGAATCAGCTTGGCGCCTATTCATGTGATGTTCATAGGACTGTAATTCTACAAAGGAAATTAAATGTTATTCATGTTATTTCAGTTGAAGTGTGTGCTTAAAATGTGTTTATCCTACACAAGATGCAAAATCATAATCAAGTCACTGGAGGCGGTCTTTCTCCAGGCAAGTCAAGAATGAATTGAATGTTAGTTTACTAATACGGGCTTTAGATTTATAATACTGTTGTACACACTGATCTCTATGCATAACACTTATGCATTTGATCTTCGTCCTAATGATCCCAGCCTTGCTGACTGCACAATCTTATAATTACACAAACTGCGGATCTCTTGGAATTCGTTCTAAAATCCTCGAAATTTCAATACAGTGGGTCAATTTACGAACAACAGGATGGATTAGCCATGGGTAAGTCAGTCTTCGCCGTTATTGCTAACCTCTACATGGAGGATTTTGAAGAACAGACTTCAGCAATCGCGCCCTGTCAGCTAAAGATATGGAAGCGCTATACGCATGAAACATTTACCATCTTAAATGGAGGTAGTGTTGACAGCTTCTTTCAAGAACTCAGCCACCGTCGGCCTACCGTCCGGTTCACTTTGTTAAAAGCTAGATCCTTTACACTGGATTAACAGAATGTTAGATGGAGAAAAAGTATCATGCAAGAACATACCCCGAGGAAAAAGAAAACAATCATTGTGAATGAAGGGGGGGGGGGGGGGGGGAACAAAATCGTTCCTATACCAAATCACCTAACCCTTCCATCCCGGGCCCTCAGAAATAAAATGGTTGACCCATAAGCAGGCAGCAGCTCAGGGTTTTTTTTTCGCCTATTTTCATTATTTAATTAAGGAATGTTCGAGTAGTTTTTCAAGTGGCTGATTGTACCAGATACATATCGAAATCGGAACTTTTCAATTTCAAAGAATTTGATTAATGACACGAATAAGAACGACACTCTTTGTAAGTAGCCGGACTAAGGGGTAAATAGTCCATAAATTAGATCTCCGGCCATGGCACGGTGACACCGGAAACATTTTCTGCTGCTTTTTTCGACCAACAAAGTGTTTTCATAAGATTATAGAATGTTAAATATGAATAGTTGCATGTCCTTTGCTTTTGGCTCTAGTTCTCAATCAGCTTCCTTTTGATCTGAGAAGTGAACTATGATGACTAATCGGGTGCCTTTAATTTCTCATTCTGCTGTCTTACTTTGGTTTCACATATCACCTTCAATCTTGGACAATTCAAATGCAAATTAGACAGCCCCCCACACACCCATCCCCCTCGATTTCAGCGACGGAAATTGGGAATTGGGAATTGCGCGTTTTGGTTAAAAAGCACGAATTCATCATTGAATCGGGGGAACGGGGTGTTGGGAGGGGAGGTATCATTTCTCTTTTTATTCCTTCCAAGATTTTAATCCTTAATAATTTTTCTTCTTTATTTTGTTACTTAAGAATGTGAATTAAAGCCGCAGCAATGCGACATTATGCTGCTATCGATTTAAATGACACTTTTTAAACAGTCCTGAGTACCGAAGGACCTGAACGGGAATTTGAGGCTGAATAATGTTCTTTCAACTCCGTGTGTAGAACCGAGATGTCTCAAAGGGAGATTCTGTCCCTCGACTGAGTAGATAAAGTTGCAGCAAGAGTTTATACTTTCTTGTTTTTACTCAAATATAACAACGGCTGATCCGGTGACTTGATCCGGTGCTAATCTTCGCTTTTGTCTACTAAGGGAGAAAACACGCAAAGCTTCATTTTGAGATTCTTCGGTGTATGTAACAGCCCTGAGCTAAAGCCCTAACTGTAAAAGTTCTTCTGGTAAAAAATGTTTGAATTGCATATCATTTCTAACTGTATTAAAAGAGGGGGACATTGGGGTTTTCGGTTTTTCGGTTTTGGTCATTTTTTAGATCGGTTTTTCGGTTTTTGCACTCAAAATTTCCGGTTTTTCGGTTTTTGTATCCGTTGTGGTTTTCGGTTTTTTCCTTTTTAAGCATCCGGTTTTCGGTTTTTATGAATACGAAAAGCGGTTTTTCGGTTTTGTTTTTTTTGCTTCCTAGTTTCTAGACCTTTGGCTCGATCAACCCGTGTAGGTTCACGTTCGCCATCCAAGTGACGTTGCCGGTGAAAGTGGCGCACAAGGCAATGGAAGTTTTGCCTAATTCTATTGCAATAGCTTTAAAATGAAAGAAGAAAGATGTGGCCGTTATATACAGGTTCGACTGTAGTTATATTTCGTTGTGGTATCAAGGGTCAGGGGTTTAAGGTTTGTGAATTTGCTATTTTGATCATTTTGTTCGGTGGTTTTTCGGTTTTGATCGATTTTTATTGCGGTTTTTCGGTTTTCACAGAAATTTTGAGCGATTTTTCGGTTTCTTATAGGCCCCAATGCCCCCCTCTTAAAATAACGAAAGCAAACTTACCGGGAGTATGGACATACGACGGATGTTTAGTCTCCGCGACGTTTTCAAGAGCGTCAACTCTCTTCTTCTGATCGTTCAGCTCCAATTCAACTCTCAAAAACCCAGCACAATACAAAACAATACCTAATACTGAAATCGTGGAAGCAAAAGAAGGAAAACAATGTTTTTGCGTTGTCATTTTGCGGTGATCACTTTGAACAATCCACAATGCCGCGGTAAGGTTTGTTGAATACCGCTTCAGCTGTTTTGAGGTGTGTCATTGAGATCACGACTGGGAGGAAACGTGCCAAATTCTTCGCTATTTTATTCATTCTCATATTACGCGAGATAAAGTTCAAATCCGTTCTGGCATATCGATATCTTTGGCATCACATCTTCAACGTCAGTTAATACCTTAAGTAAGTCTTATGGTGAATTATGACAACAGCAAGCGCTAACGGTCAGTATAGTCCCAAGGGGGGGGGGGGGGGGGTGAGGTGGGTTTTTTGCCCTTTAGTGAGCTGCACCTCGCGGCATAGCCCAGTACGTAATCAAATGTGTCGTCAAAATACGCTGTAAATTTAAAGGCATATCAACTAAGCTGAGCCTCCTCTATGTTCTGAACAGGATGGCAGAATTTGAAAAAAATGCAAACTTTTGATGTTCCAATAGTTGTTCAGGTCAGCTGAAAAAGTCCAGCCGACGGACAGCGAGACTGAGCGTGATAGCGTGTGGATTGATCTAGAGTAGTACTTTTCGTGTTTTTGTTAGTTTATACATGGTAGTGGTACAATTTCGATAAAGATTAGTAAATGAAAGGGCAAGGGATTGAGACTCGGAGCGGAGCTCTTCGATATATTACTTTATTGAATACCCTAATCAGTATATCTCCACTCTCCCGGGAGCTATACAGATAGCACGCAAAACTCGCCAATGAACGTGTAGGGATTGTTAACGTCCAATCAGTCTGTCCACTCGCGTAAATCCTTGTGTCCCCAGTTAGTAGTCCACTTGTAAACAGCTTATAGATTTGACTTTCAAATAAAGTTTATTGATTAATTGATTGATTGATTGATTGATCATTGGTCATGCATACTTGTTCATGACATTCTCGTCCCGATTGCCGAGATCTTTTGTGGCTTTGGCCAAATTTTAGGTTGTGGCTCTGGGGACGAGAATGAATTTAACTAAAAGGCCAGAAACCGTATACGACAATCCTACTGTTCTGTCGTTATCTGGGGTCATCAAACAACATTTCTTAACCTTTACATGATGATCCCAACAAAGTCACAAACCACAAACTCAACATCACGATTCCATGGACCATATAACTTTGTTATTACATATAAATCACACTGCCTCACATCTCTAATATCATACGTTAACATTTCAACACCGTACTTTCCTCTGACATCTGCAAATCTGTTTTCAAATATCCACCTTTCGTTGCTTATAGACGCAGTGATCTTCTAGTTAAATAGCAACTTCCTGTATAGACACACAAAACAAAACTTAGGGACGGACAATTTAATTTTTGTGGGGGGGGGGGGGGGGGGGGTGTTGGGCAATTACGAAAAAAAATTCGTGCAGAAGAAATTTAAGAGAAAAAAAATCGTGCACAAGAAGCACGTGAAAAACAATTCAAGCATTAAGGTAAAAAACATTCTTGCAAATAGTGATGCTGGAACAAAAAATTCATGCTCAGAAGAAATTGCCCAACCCCCACCCCCCCACCCCCCACAAAAATTAAATGGTCCGTCCCTTACCGCATTTCTTTGAATACAGTAAAAACCCGCAAGTAAGAACCGGCATTTTCACAAGTTAGCCTAAACAGGTTCTTACATAAATGGTAATTAGCATAAATTTAGGTCATTTAGGTTCTTAAATAGGTTCTTATTTTCTGAAGAAAAAAACTTACATTGTAGCTAATAGAATTTAATTGTATTCGGCCTATTCCTTATATAAAATCTGCATACCAAGTATTTATGTAAAAATGACTTTAATAAGAAAAATTGAAGCACTGATGACAGAACGTAACATTATATACATATATTCTTATTTGCCCAGGTGTACTGTACATATTTTGTATATAGAGTTATAAAACAAGAACCTGTTTCAAATTTTAGGCTAAACAGCTGGGCCGAGTTGTTCGAAGGACGATTAGCGCTAATCCAGGGTTAATTACCATGACAACTCATATGTTCTGTTGTTAGTTAATCCAGGATTAGTGCTAATCAGGCTTAGAACAATTCGGCCCTGATGCATACTAATTTTCCGAAACAAAACCTGATCGTGAGAAGGACTGTACTTGTAACACTATAGTACTTAGTACTATTAACAGTATGCATTGTGTTCCTCGCCCCGCCTTGTTAAATGGTTCAATATTTTTTTCGAAAAACTCTCATATAACATTTGAGACCCCTTATTTTTGTAAAAGTGTTGGTAAAACTGGCTTGAAGACGAAAAATACAATTCTAGTTCTCAGTGTTTCTCGGATGTAATCCGTACAATCACGAAGATCGACACGACATGTTCAACCGACCAAAGGTAATAAGCGGGCCGACATAATGATGTCATTGCTCAAAATATTGGATACTTCATAGGAAGCCAGTGAAAACCAAATTGAGGACCTTTGTTAAAGCTGCAAAAACCAAGGGAACTTATTCAGTAAAAACACCAAATATGATGCAGTAAGTAATGACCAACACCAGAAACGTCACAGGAAAAATCAGTCGGCAGATCTCGTCAAGTGATGCTGCGCAGGCTAGGAGGGACTTCTTTTTGAAGCGGGGCTTGCAGGATTTAAAGGGATTCGACTTTTTCGCTGCTTCTGTTGTGCTTCGTGCGTCAGTAGGCCATGTTGTCAGGTTGTTGTGCCACTGTATAATATCCTGAGATGGCGTTGGGGACAGTATATCGATGAAACCAGCGTTTGTCAAACCCACACCGTTTGCGACTGATTTATCTTGTTCATGGTCATCTGTATCGCAAGAAATGGACTCCTTTGCCTAAGGATATGATAAGGAGATAATTGCTTCTTATTTCAAAAAAATTTCATAAACTTTACTGTGAATTACAAGTGGTCATGCAAAAAGCTTGGGATAGGTGGATATGCTGTGGTTCAAATCGTTTTTTTGGTTCAGAAAAATTTTGAACAGTTTACTGATTATTTCCCTTTGTATTAGGGAGATTCACACCATAACCTGCAAATGAGGCAAAGGTAAACAGAATCAAAACAAAATTAAAACTGGCTTGAAAACTCTCAAACCAAAGAAAAATTTGAACACAACAGATATGTCAAGATAGTAAAATATCTTTACACATCCAAAAAGAAGTTAAAATTAAAATTTACAATGTTCATGACATATTTCCACAAAGTCACTAGTACCGGTTTGTTGCTTTTCTTTCGGAGTTCTCTTTCCTCTGCGAATCGTTTTGCGTAATGAACAATGGCGTATTCCACCATGCAACCAAACACGAACACAAAACACGTGATTAAGTAGATATCAATTGCCCGTATGTAAGAGACGCTCGGAAAACCATCCTGCTCGCCGATCAGGAAACTGCCCATTGCTAATATGGTGATCGTTCCGAGTGATATCCGAGCAGGTGTCGACTTGGTATCGATCCAGAAACTCACCCACGAAAGGGCAACGATAAGTGTAGCGGGGAGGTACCAGCTTAGAAGGTAGAAGTTTATGCGTCTTTGGAAGTCAAACGTATTGTAAGTCTTCCGTATCTGCCTGTAATAAAAAGCAAGTAATATGTGTTTTAGCGGAAAGCTACATATGTTGCAGACCTTTTGGAGACCTTTTCCCGTTACTTTCCAACTGAAGCTACTGAATAATATTTTAAAAGTCAGTACGGTGTGTTAGGCTGTTGAGGACACCCTATAGCACAAACAAGGCATACACTACGGAATCAAAGGCAAGTACTTAACTTTTGTTGTCTTTTATTGTTGGCACCTAATACAGTGGAACCCTGCGATACAACCATCCTGTTCATTCGAGCATCTCGTTATTACGACCACTTTTTTTGTCCCGAACAAACGTTGTCATGTTCTTTCATAATGAAGTGCTGGAGATGTAAAAGTTGCAAACTTAAATAGTCTGACCCACCCAGTTTGCATTGCGCGCTTCTCTTATTGTTATGATACGGCTCTATTCCATATTTGGGCAAGCATATCACCTCTTGCACGAGTGAATTTCTCATCTACAATACAGTGTGGATTTTTGGGGGCCATGAAAATGGGGGATGAACCAACGTAGGCGCGCAATGCAAACTGGGTGGGTCAGATTCTTTAACGCCAACAATTAAAGGTGCAACGCGTTGTGTGCAACCTTACTAAAAGCACTACTAACGTTTCGTGCTATATATTCACGATTTAACTCGTCAGTAGTGAAATCATGTCCATTAAGAACAGTTGAACGTTTCTTCACGAGTGGTTTTGGTTTTTCCTTTCCCTGCCACTGACGCGGGACAAAGTTCACTGAATTAAATATGAAAGGAAATCAAATCAATGGTTCGAACACGATCTGGTCAATGTTAGACAACATGTCACAGCAACACGTTTTTAACATTCTGGTGTGCCCCCATCTTGACAAATATCCTTTTGTTACGCATGCCTATAACAATAAACTAACACTGACTACAATACATGGCAGCAAGAAAGCAAGCCCCCCCCCCCCTTCGCTGATGCATGCTGGGAAGTTTACCTGAAGCGAACTCCTGTATGGTTTTCAACTTTTGATAAGATACGAGTTCAAAGTGGGCGATATTTTCGTCCAGCAAGGTTAAGTCGCCCCATTCGTAATGGAGGTCATTGTCTGTGTAGAAAACTGAGCAACAAAATAAGGAGACCTATTAGTTGCTGGGTCTTGTGGAAATACCTATCTTACTAATATATAATAAAATGCCGAATAAAAGCCTACTTCAGTAAGTCTTTTCATGGGTTTATTTTAGGGTTGACATATTAACTGACCGTCAGTCTTTCAAATGATTAAATTTTACCATCACAAATTAGAGGAGAAAACTTTCACCGTCTACCGTCAACCGGAACGGTCAGCGTTTAGCGCCAATTGGATGGTTTACTGATAGTTTAAAAAGTCTATATCTACTGACCAATCATACCTCTCGATCATCTGCAGTACTGCATATTCACTCAACTGATCATTTATATGCATTTATTCGTTCATTCATTCATTTATGTAGTTATTTATTTAATATTGAGACACTTACAACTGGTAAGGTTCAAAAAGCACGTCTGCTTGTCCATGGGGAACTTGTAAAAATTCATAGAGCAGCTCAATGTCATGTTTAGTCTGCAAACAACACCAACAACAACTAGTCTTTAGTTTAAAGCTGATTTCACTGATGCATACAGTTTCAGCTTTTCACACAATTGGTCGGCTATGATTTGCTCAAGAAAGATTCATTTTTAGCCATGAGTGTTGACTGAATAATATCTACCGGCAACTGAACAGTTGG
The DNA here is from genome assembly GCA_022457155.1 of Cladopsammia gracilis. Classification (NCBI taxonomy): domain Eukaryota; kingdom Metazoa; phylum Cnidaria; class Anthozoa; order Scleractinia; family Dendrophylliidae; genus Cladopsammia; species Cladopsammia gracilis. The sequence goes on from JAJGOT010000040.1 coordinate 109,186, forward strand.
TTCTTGTTTATAGTGATAGTTTTATGCGCTTGGTAATATTTAGACTGCGAGTAGTCTCTTATTCTTCTTTTAGTTAATCGAGCGAAAGAGCGCGCGCGAGCGGGTAAGCCGCGAGGCGCGTGGATCGAGGGCGTTAGCCCAAGATCGCGCGTGATCGCTCGACTAACTAAAAGAAAAATACGAAACTGCTCACATTCTAAGTCAAATTATTTATGCTTTCGATAGAGGCAATTACAGTTAAACGTCCTTCCCTTTCTCTTAGTTAATGTACTGTCTCATTTTGGCATGACCTTTGAGAATAAGGCTTTCATACGTATGACCAATGTTTGGATAAAGTCCCTTTTAATTAGAAGGTCGGTTTTAGGTACACATGGCTTACTTTAATTTCAGTGTCTTAAGTCCACGTGGTATTTTTTTGAAGAGACCCGGTACGCTATAAATATTTCAAAGAAAGTACTAAAACTAAACCTACTCTATTGTAAGTAGCTCCCACGCCCCAAGAAAACTCCAGGTGTGCCGCAGCGTACCGTGTCGAAGCTAGATAAAGTAACATGTCTGGCAGCCCGATTTTGCAGTTTCCTTTTTTAGTTAGTCGTATACCAGTAGACGTACATACCTTGTACTGAACAAAACTTCTCCGTTAGGTGAAATACGCAATCCCTCACTAGTAGGAACTCCATTTTCAGTCTGTACGGTTTGTATGGACCTGATGCCGTAAATGTACGTGTCTGGAGTCCACAGGTCTTTAATTAGATCAGCCTTGAAAACAATGAACTTTTTCCCGCCAGCTTGCTTTTCAGCATATGCTAAACTAGGATCGTGCCAGCTCTGTCTGAAGAAAAACTCCAGGGAAAAATCCTACAAGGTATGTATGAAAAAAAAAAATGTTTTAGTGTTTACATATGGACAAAAAATCACCAGTCATCATAAGTTGACTAATTAATTGTATGGTGTGTTTCTATTACAAAGGGTCTTTCAAATCATATGTGCAGTTTTGGCAGAGAAGGTTCTGGCAGTGTGGGGGCTGGCACGAGCTGACTACAAGTAAGACTGAAGTGTACTTTGTGTAGGTTTGCACTTGAAGCGTTGACGCCAAAAGTTGCCAAATAAGTAACCAATTTAGCCTTGACTGAAGGTTTTAATGCCTGATAAATAGTGAGTTCAGGCAGGAAGGGATGAGAGATAGGGGGATTTGGGGGGGGGGGGGGAGGGGTGGATGAGTAGCGTATCAGGGGGGCGGGGGTGGGTGGGTGTGTATCGTGTCATCTGCGGTGGTGTAAATTGGCGCGAAAAATAGGCTTGCCAATTGCTGCATCTTTGTTTGGCCAAATCTCGAAGACCTTTTAGGAAAACTGTTTAGTTCTGTCAACGTTTTTTTTAAACGGGGTTTTAAAAATGCTTTTTTTTTAAAGATAAAGTTGAAAGCCTCCATAATTAAAATAAAAAGCTCTGTACCATGTCTCCAGTGTGAACATTAAGGGAAGCAATCTCAATTGAGACATTGACAACAACTGGATCATCTACATAGAGAAAAAAAAGATACATGATTAATACTACTTTTATTTATGTAAATTTTACATAAATAATACTTTTACTTATGTAAATTTTGTGTTGACTAGATTACTTTATAGAGGGCCACAGGGTCATCAGTTGTACTTTAACTGTTACGTGCTACCCTCTTAAAATAAAGTCATTAAAGTAAAGTTAAAGTTAAATAATAGCTTCTCCAAGATACCGGTAATACGGAAAGGAGATTTCAGTAGAGTGAGGAAATGAGTGGCTGGTAATAACTTCTCAGATGTTGACATAAATAAGGCTGGGAGTTACGGCACTGCTAGTCTGACACTTGCAGAAGTACGAAATAACATTTGATGCTATTACGCCTATTTTAATAACATCAATTGTATTAAAAAAATAACTGTACTACTTAACTGAACCTATATACGACTGTATATGTGTACCTCTTTATGTCATTTATAAAAAAATGACAATTTACTGGCGAGCAGATTTGCTCTGAAGCAAATACTATTGCTGTCGCGGCAAACGCGATTACATCTCAGCCCGGTTAGCCGAAATCCCGGCATCCCAATACGGTCAACCGAGATTGCCCGGTTCTCATGTTTTCGTGACGTTAATTTTTGGTGTGTTTAACTGACTTGCCGGGATCGATCCCAGCTAAACAAGCCAGCCCGGGTTCATGTAAATAGCCTCTATTCGGGTCAAAATATGTTCGATCGCGTGCCATGTACGCTCATAAATGAAACATATGCACTCTAAAATACTCTAACGGTCACCCCGGCCCATTGATGAAAAAACCATTTTTCACTTTAGCAAAAAAATTATTAAGTTATATTAATTTTTATTATTTAATTTTTTCAACCTCAGTAGTCTTGGTTAAGGCTTAAAAAGCTTCGATAAGGGCAGAATAAAAGATAAAAAATACTTGTGAACGAATAGTGCGTAGCAGGCGCCGGTTTATTTAAAGGGAGAAATTCGAGGACGCGCGCGCGAGGGGCACGCGCGAAATGCAGAGGTGGTACGTACCCCTCGCACGCGCGTCCTACGCAGGTTAGTAAGCGGGCATCCTCTGGAAGCAGAAAAACTGTCCGTAACTGCAGCTCAGGCCGCATTCATGAATGATCTTCGTTAGAGGAGAATTCAAACGCGGTTTTGTCAAGGCGGCCGTAAGTAGAGCTGTCCGCGTACGAGAGTGTCCGCTCAGAGAGCTTCGACTGTAAAATAAAATAAACTGTATAATGCTTACCTCTTAGGGAAAATGCTTTTGGCCGTCGTGTCTTATCATAGTTAATACCGTTTTTCACGCAGTGAACACGGTCTAGAGTTGTTTTGAACACAGTCGCATTGCACCGACCTTCTACAGTCAAAGCGGAGCTGAATAATGATCAGAAAATTAGCTCAAATTAGCATGTAGTTAGGAAAACAGATCCATTATATATATAATTGTACTTGATTGGCCCGCTTTTGTGTATTGTGTATAGTGCATGCTCATTACTAGTACTGCACAACAAGCAAATTGCGATTTTAATTTTAATTTATTGCTCACAATGTATAATTTTTTATAAAGCTGATTCGAAGCACATTAAATGTCTAGATACAAGTATGAGCACAAGGAAACGAAAATATAATTGTCTTTTCTCTTCTTGATTATACGTTATGCTCTCTGTGTGTGTCTTATAATTTTTTATTTAGCTGATTCGAAGCACATTAAGTAACAATGCGTGTAAGAAGTAGGCAATGCTCCATTGTTCCGCCGCATTTCGCTTTCCCCACATATGATCGTTTAGGCTTTTTTACTGAGAATGCATCAACCTATGGACAACATGTTATTTAAATAAAATGTACTGGAACTTTATTTTAAAGTGATGTTTCTTTTGTGCTACAAGATTTAGTACAACCCGCCTAGATTAGCTATGCTATAAGCGGGTTTGTAGATATTTAAATTTTATTTCTTTAAATTTAGATCAATTAATTAATGTAATAGTGTTGAAAACCAATAATAAACCAATAAACAATAAAAAAACAATAAAAAAAAAAACAATTTTATCCAATCGTGAAACTCCAAAACAATGGCCAAGAAAGGCTTTTAATTTTACATGTTTCCCACAAGGGAATCAATCAGTAAAGTAGAGAGAAAAAATGGTTAAGTTATGGTATATTTTCACGTTTTAGCCAATGAGGTGGACGGTTTCAACAATATCACAATTAACACCTTTCTTTGGCATTCCCTGCCGTTAGGTTGCCTACTTCTTACTACGACCATTACTTAAATGTCTAGGTTATAAGTTCAAGCTTGTGCTTATGCTCTGTGTGTCGTTACAAAGGGACAATGTTCCGGCTGATATATAGGGCCGGTTATTATAACAAAGTTTAGACGGTGTTCAACAAAACCGCGGTCTAAAACAAATCACAACGAATAACTGAAAATAATTAACAATTATTGGATGAGGTTGAGCATGATAGCGATAATTATCAAGGCCAAAGTTTGTGTTATCTGCCGAAGCCGAAGGCTGAGGCGGATAACACAAACTGAGGCCTTGATAATTATCGCTATCATGCGAAAACCAAATCCACTAATTGTTTTATTATGCATATTCCTGAGCTGCACTTGTAAAGACAAGAGCGCGCACAAAAAAGTAATCAATGCACAGCAGTCAACTTGTAAGTAAACAACTTACGTCACTTCTGCATGCATAAAACTATTGTCTGTAGATATGACGTCACTTCTGCATGCATAAAACTATTGTCTGTAGGTATGACGTAACAGAAACAGCAAGCAATAATTAGCTGCGTGCTTATAGCCAATCAAAATCGAGCTAGTGACACCAATGTATAATAATAGATATTAATAACTGTTATATAATTAATGGTTACCTTTGGCCATGTGGCACATGCTTGCCGCAAGTTGCGAGCAGTAAAAGAGGTCGATCGAAGAATTGTTTTCGGAAAGCATCCAGCTCGCTTGTTGTCTTTATAATGTTAGTCTTGGTAGTGTTGGATAGCTCTTCTTTATCGCTGATGATCGTGACTTGTGAGCTGTCTGGAAGCCTTACGGTGGCTCCATATTGTTCAGCCCTCTCGCCTTTTGCATTCCATTACAGCCAGCCTGATGGTGTGGCTAAAAATCTTTTACTTGAAACCAGTAAATCTTTTATCAGTCAACAAAGTGGTATCCAAATGACGTCATCATTCGTTGCCATGGCAATGCAAAAACAGGTTAAAAAACGCTATTTTGGACCATTTGAGGCTAATAACTTATAAACTACACGGTGAAAGTTTTTGTTTTCGATATATTTTTGTTTAATTGGCAAAAGAAACATTTTAACAATTTTTTTAAAAAATTCTGTACAAAGAGTTCAGAGCTACCTTAAATTTTTTGTAAAAATGACATATCTCTGAATCCTATGGAAATTCACCGTGCAGTTTTAAAGTTATTAGCCTCAAAAGGTTGAAAATGGGTTCTTTTTGGCCTCTTTTTGACGTTGCCATGGTAACAAATTTTGATGTCGTAGCCACCTAAATTTGTTTATTGGTTAACTGTTTACAAACCTGTACTAAACGTTTTCTCTTAACTTTACTGGTGTAGCTGTGATTGAATATCATAGATGTATCATGATCGGAATGTTAAAACTATTAGGAGCCACCTAAAGTTATCATTTCCGTCTTTGTTTTGTCTAAATTCGTTTGGAGGATTGGATTTGAACGTTAAATATGAAACTAACACTACTTCTGGCGAACTCTGCATTTCTGGACTATATCTTGTTTAGATTTAAAGCATTCGGCACTAGTGCACGGAACTGAGAAGTAATATACATGAATCCACATAAAGCGGCATGTATAACGAATGAATGCAGCTGTGATCAAAGATCAGTTTACGTCAGGCTTAATGAAAATGTCTTTTTCTTCAGCTGACTAAATAGTTGAAACATTTTCGTCATTTTATGTAAAATAATAGAATCCACTCCCAGATGAATATTTATTTGATACATATTCCATTATCCTAATTTTATAATTTTTATGTAAAAATCCAACTTTTAGACACATTGCACTGAATCAATGAAATTCTAAAATTTTTAAAATCCACAGAAACTTAGCAGTCAAGCAGCAAATAACATTGTTTACAATTCAACACAAATATCATTACTATTTACACACCTGTTAACTACTTTATTCTAAATTATTCAGTTTAGTGTATACGTATCTACATCTAATTGCAGAACCGTTGTCATAAAAAATACAAAATACCAAATTGGAATTAATCACCCTAATGATATTCACAAAGAATGCAAGAAGAGAAATTGTTAAGAAATAAACAGAAACTATTCATTTCTGAGATAAAAATTAATTCCTTTATTTGATAGAAATGTGTTTAGAAGAAATATCTGTTGAAAGGTCATATTTTGTGAAATAATACCTCTGCGAATAATTGATTCCTATTTGGTATTTTGTATTATTTTTCTATGACAACGTTTTTGCAATTTGATGTAATTTGGTATATATCGAAAGTATTTTAAATTCTTTTCTACTTATCAGAGGCTTTTTATTCAGATCCTCTAAGACATAGCATATATATGCTGTATCGTATGGTGGCCTAATTTATTCATTTTAATGATATTTTTAAGCAACAAACTTAATTCTGTCTAATGGTGACAGAATTTGTGACAAACCTATCCTCTGCTAATCTCATATTATAACTTACCACGTTTAATGATCGCATAGCCAATAAAATTCAGTTAAAGTAAGGCAGGCTAGGCTCTAGAATGGGGAAGCGGATAAAGATTCGAGCATGCGCACGAAGCGCATGGAGGAGCAGGAAAAGAGGGAGCTTCCTTTTGCACTCCCTTAACCTTCTGCGCTTTTCCAACGCCACGCTTCGCGCACGCGCCCAAAAAAACCATTTTCCCTCACCTTTCTAGAGCCTGCCACGCAAGCTACATAAGAACAAGAAACCGGTGCGACGCAAGCATAATCGTCTTTTATTGTGCTTACGTCGTTGCGTCACGCATGTTAATAAATCGGAATAACGCAAACATCAACAGATCAGCGCAAGCAAAGAAAGCACATAACTAATTTTTGTCCGCCATGTTGGCGTATGCCCATCGACATCTTATGATTATATAATTTATGGCATGCTTATGCTTATCGCACGTGTAACATCCTTGTGCTTATTGTTGCCCGTATACTTATGCTTGCGTCTTATGTGTTAATAAACACTTAATGACTGGTCCCGAGGGAAACAGTGAATTTTGTTTCCCGAGAATCTCGATGTTTCCCGAGACGAAGTCGAGGGAAACATCGAGATTCGTTATATAGCAACACAAAAAAGACGCAACACAAGACAGTTTGTAAAACGCGCCGAGCACTCGATCCATCATAATCATGCCACCTTTTGTCACGGTCTGTTCACGGTCTGACCACGCTAGCGGGCAACAGTGCAATGTTACCCTCTGACGTCAAAATTGTTGCCCGCTTTCGCAAATGTTGCCCGCTCAGCACAATTGGCGGGAAACAGTTTGTTTGTTAGATGTCATGTGACGATGAATCAACCAATCAACGCGCGCGTTGTATTGACAAAAACTCCAGCTATATGACAACGAACCTGAAATTTCTGTTACACGTAACAATTTTTAATTTCTTGCAACTTGTCTCGAAAAAAGTTTAAATTGCCATGGAACTTGTCTGGCGAAAAAAAAAATTGCGTAACTTAAGAATGATAAATCTGTCCCACCACCAGGACTATGATTGGTTGACTTAAAGAGTTGCAAGAGCCATGTTACACGTATTTTTGTTGTGCAATTCAATTTGAAGAAATTTGTTGCAGAAAGTATAAAACGATTCAACTTTTCGTGCAAATTCAGTTGCACAAGTGGGTGTTACACGTAAAAGTAGTGCTAGTTTAGTTAATGAATAGCTAAACGAAAAGTGAAGATTTCTGCCTGAAACCCTGGAACTAAAGGAAAGAAACAAATACATCTATTACTTGAATAAGATTTAACATATACCACTGATAATGCATTGAAATTGCTTTTGGTAGGTTGATCGAACAAAACTGCATTCAAGTAACCATTTTTGTGCCAATTTAGGAAACCTGTATTACGTCAAGGTTCTTTTGAAAACGATTCTGATACAAAACTCGATCGTCAAACTCATTAATAATTGTCATAATTTATCTAGTTGAACAAAGAAATTCATAACCGGGAAGGTTATTGTAGGGTAACTGTATTTAACTGTATTTAACTGTAACTGTATTTAAGTTTATATGTCTAATAAAGTTTTGTTTGTTGTTGCTGTTGTTGTTTGAAACCCGATTTTAAATAGGTCTAGTTGTCATAGATTTTGGCGATGTTGTGTGATGTTGTTATTTCAAACTGTACTTAATAGGTTTGAAGTATCCATCTTGCGTTACTTAGTTAGAACATCCAATGTAACGGTCATTTTTACCTTGTTCACTAATTTCCTTTGAATAGATAGGTCGGCTATTTTAATAACGGCTATCCGAAATTGTGAGGCCCCTAGGTACGGTATCATTTGTAGATTCCTAATATTTAGTGAAATTTCAGTACATAAAAGTGAAAGAACTTATTAACTGACTTTGTCTTGCATGGCTTTGTTTTAAAGCCATCTATCAATAATCAAATAAAACCAAATCAATTTAATTAAGTGTCAAAGGTATTTAGCACGCGAGTACTAATTGTGGACACTTTCCAGGTGTAATTGGAATTTGGAAGTGTTGGTTTTTGAGGAGAGGGAAAAACCGGAGTACCCGGAGAAAAACCTCTTGGAACAAGGAGAGAACCAACAATATAACGAACTCAACCCACGGCCCGGGAATTGAACCCGGGCTACATTAGTGGGAGACCAGTGCTCTCACCACTGCACCACCCCTGCCCCCCAATACTTACTAAAGTAGCTAATAATCACAAGATAACGGAAAAATTTCCACTGTATGGATCACAGAAAGTGACTTGTTTTACTCCGACTCTGTTTATATTTAACAAATGTAGTAGTTGAACAGCTAGGAATAGATCGAGTTAGCATGCACAAATTGACCTAAACAGTCACCCCAACATGGGCCATTTGTTAGTGCGACCACTTGATTCCCTTCTATACTGGGAAACGTTTGACTTCTGCTTTCGTACTGAAGTAGAGTGAATTCGAAGTTATGAGGGATAAAAGGAGAAAAATACAAGGAACAGAACTCTGGAGTCCAATTAAGCTTATGATCAGGGGTAAAGTTCAATAAATCATTTTTAGAAAATAATAATGGAAAATTATTGATAGGCAGTGGCATTTTTGAATTTTGTAGCCAGCTGTGAACATTTCTTCAGGCGATGTAACAGAATTAAAACCATATCTTTCTATGATGAGGGCCTTAATTTCATCTTGGTAAATTTCATCGAAAGATAATTATCTTTAAAGTAATACCACGTGGCTCCTTTGGTGTCGACTTTTTCTCCCAGGTATTTTCCGTTTAGATTGGAGTAGAGGCAAGCTTTGTACCACCAGGCACCAGTGTATAAAACAGCACAGTTACCACTGTATCTGTCATTATCTCTATCTTTTGTGGTAAACGCCATGTTATTATGCTCGCTGATTAAAGAATCTCCCGCTGTTCCTGAATATGAACCCACTTCAAGTCGATACTGCGCCTGCTCATCACCAATGTTGAACCTGCCATATTTGGCATACACTCTAACTCCGTTCCAGTCCTCCAGCTCCACTCGTAGGGAGCTGGGTCTAGCGGCCGTCAGCCTGTGGATCTTGTCGTTTCCTAACCAGAACTCACCCGTCAGCTGACCAAATCCTGATTTGTAATCGTTCCACCTCCGATAGAAGTCTACCGAGCCATCCTGTCTTCTCTGGAACACGGTCCATCCTCCACCGTCAGTGCGCATGTCACAGTATACAGTGAAGGATCCTTTGCCGTCTGGGTTTACAGTGTACACTCCACTCTGAGTATGGCCTGACTTTAACAGCGACAAGCAATCTCGATCTGAGATAAAACAGAAAACTTCTATCAAATAAACTAATAAAAACTGTTGGGTTTCTTCACCACACGGCTTTGTTTGACCTCGAGGAACGCGCACTAAATGGAAGGAAAAAAGAAGAGAATTCATAAAGTACGCTCAACTCTGAGTATAAACTGACATTTACAGATCAGATGAACAAGTTATTTAATATAAATAACACTAATGATACAGAAGGTGAAACAGGCTTAACATACATTTTGCCTCCTCTCTTTTTATTGTCATTTGTTAGTTTAACATAAGTGGAGAGAAACAGCAGCTGGTCCGCCTTTTCAACAATAAACTGCTTTAACAACAATAAAGTGCTACCCTCTTTAAATAAAGGCTTTATTATTTATTATTATTATTATTTTAACAAACACAACAGCCTTCATCTATAAAATGAAGCATGATGCTGAAAGGTGTGAACATTTCATTCGTTCAATAGTTCGTTTCAGTTTTTTTATTCTTATGTTTTTTGAAAGGTCCATTTATTAGGTTACACAAATGGTGCTTTCCATCTTAGTATAATTATGGGTCATTTGCGATAAATCTGACAATTATTTACCAAAGTGGAGGTGGATAGTGCTTCACATTTACCGAACCGCGGAGAATATCAATCACTCTTCACCGACAGCGAGGAGAAAAATTGTTTTAGTATATACCTAACCAGTGAATACCCAACCACAAATAGTTACTTTGTTTCTGAAAAAAAAATGGGAAAAAGTATAGTGGCTCAAATCATAACCCGTATTTAGGGTATTGAACCTCAATAAAGATTGGCTACAATTTCCAAGAAAAAATTAACATGAAAAAAAAAAATGGGAAGTAATTCAAGGGAATAACTTGACAAAAGGCTTTTTATCAATTTTTATCATCACTTCATAACATGCATCATTTGTCAGATCACAACGTTTTCTGTTTCCGTAGTGATTGTATTAAATGATGTGATTTGTTCATTTACTCTTGAGCATTATATGTTATCGGCTCATGAAACTGTCAGATTACAGTGTACATTGTCCGATTACAAAATACTTGCCGATTACATTGTCTGATTACAACGTTTGTAGGTAAATTAGAGGAAAATACAGAGGTTTATGAACCAATCGCATTTGAAAAAATTGTAATAGTTATGATTACGTAAGAAATAGGCGCGCGAATGACCAATCACAATCGAGAATTTTGCTTATTTATTCGTTGACTCATTGATTCATTGATTTGTTTGTTCGTTACATACATACATACATACACACACGCATACATACATACACACACTTCCCCAACGAGGCTTTTCAGCGAAATAGTTACAATAATGATATAAATTCAAGCTGGATAATAAAACTAGGTTAAAAACTAGGATAAAAGGTAATGGTCCGTTAAAGGTCTGCATCTAAGCAAACGCTTAAACTTGGTTAGTTACACACGTTCGTTCATTCATTCATTCATTCATTCATTCATTCGTTCGATTATATAAAGGTGGTCTTCCACTCAAAATACGATGTCTACCCTGCGACGTTGGTTTTTTTTTTTTTTTTGAAAATGGCAAAAAAATTGCAGCACTAAACAAGATTAACTGAATAGTGGCATATAACTGATTTTCCCAATGCAACGGCCCTAGCAACTATCATTGATTAGTTTAATGCTTTATTTTGTATTTTTCACTACAATGCCCCCGAAAAAATAGGAACACACTGTTTTCCAAGGTTTAGATCCTAGATGGTACATTTGCGCACAAAGTAAACTTAAGTTGACTCCGATCCATGCCGGGTATTTGACTACTTGCTGGTAGAAAGTTATTTTAACAGGAGGCCTTATTTCAACAACAATGGGCTGGATAATAATTAACCAATGTGAAATTCGACCTAAAGCGACTGATTTTGAACTTAGAGTACAAAACTATATATCAGGATGGTGGAATTTTCCCGAAAAAATTGTTTTGGAAAAGGAAACATATTTTTATATAAGACCACCTTAATTCATACTAAATTCGTTCGGTTATTAATAAATTCATTCATTCATTCATTTATTTGCTCACTCATTCATCCATTTCAGTCAGTTAGTCGTTTAATCTGTCACTGAGTCGGTGAGTCAGTCATTCTATTCATTCGATTAATGTTAAATCGCTTTGCCTTTAGTTCTAATATGGAGTTAAAATGCAACCTGCAATCAGTGAACATTACATGATGAAAAAACTACGGTGGTAGGCGGAAAATACTCTCATCTGTTGCTGAGATGCAGAAAAGTAAACTCACACCATGAGAGTTAACTCGCACCATGCCAAAGCGGGATGAGGATGAGGATTTTGATTGTGTTTGATGGTGAAAAAATTGATGACCGGAAGTTGGATCCTCTAAAAAAAGTAAAAGCAGTTCACGAAGACAGTCCTCGATATGAACTTACCTGAGGGTAGAACAGCAATGTAGGTCACACTCTCCACGTCAAACACTCCTGCACTTGTTGCAGCACAAATGTAATTGCCTGTATCATTCATTTTTATGTCGCTGATAATCAAAGCGCCATTTATCTGCTGGCTCCTCCCAACTGGTAGTTGAGCTCCTTGTTTTTTCCAGCTAATTGTTGGTTTTGGATCCCCAGTAGCGCTGCAGTTTAATTTCAAAGTGCCGTCAACCGACCCAACTGCTTTCGCAGGTGGTTTAACGGTGAATCTAGGAAGGGAGACGACCACTAAAAGCGTTTTCTTTTCAACGCGTCCTAACAGATTTGCTGTTGAACAAACGTACAGGTCAGAATCACTTCTTCGAACGTTCAATAGTTGTAGACTATTGTTTTTGTATTTCACTCTCTCCTGGGGTAACGGACCGGATGACTTTTTCCAAGTGACGACTGGTGCAGGATGCCCAATCACGTGACAGGTTGGAAGAATGAAATTGCTTCCTTCGACGGCGTGATGAGGTCCCGCATGAAGGGAAACACGAGGACGAACTGCAACAATGAAAATATTGTTAAAAAAAATTGATAAAAGAAGGTGTTTCTTAAAAGGCCAATAGTTTACTTGTTGGAAAAAGTTTCGAAACCAAAAGAATCGCAATGAACAATTTCAGCAACCGCTATTAAACAAAAACACAAGTGCGGAAAAAAAGCGCGTGACCATGTCACGATTTCGTTTGGTGTTGCGTCTGATTGGCTGATAAGGTAATAACAGCAAAACCAGTAGAACAATAACTCCAGTTTCCTTTCGATACTCAATTGATGAACTGGTTCAATAGATTTTATTTGTTTAGAGATTAAAGCAACAAAAACGGTTGGCTTTAGTTTATTCTGGCTGCGTTTGAGACGTGTAAGAGACAAGTTAGGACCATTGTGATCTTGTAAATATGTCAATTTAGATTATTTTCGTTATTTCTGCTGCTTCAGAACTATTCCTGTTTTTTGCCTTACTGGCTTTAAATGACTTCTTCCAGTTTCCTTAGTAGTTATATTTCGCGCAATCTGTTTGGTTTCATGAATTAAAAAATGTGCCCAATATTCATAGCAATTTAGAGATTACAATGAACATATTCTGGCCGAGGACTTTTGGGTGATTTTTAAAAAAACATCGGCTTGTAGTAAACAGACTACAACATCGGAAGCTTCGCTCTTTGATGCTAACAGTGCTGTGGGTTCTGTAACATCCCTGTCTGTGTGAGTAGAGATTAGCATCTCTTTTATCAAGTTGTGATTCATTACCAAAAAGACAAGCAACGTAAACGATAATAAAGAACAACATCGAGGCATACCATTCACCACAAGCTGCACTTGTGCCTGCGCCTGTCCTAAGATGTTTGCCGCTGAACAGCGGTACGCGCCTGAGTCACTTGCTTTTACATTTCTTAAAAGCAACTTTCTTCCAGAGACTGCAAAGTTATTTGTTTCTGACTGATTGTCCCGCTTACTCCACACTACTGCAGGCTCGGGGTTACCACTGATTGAACACTGAAATGACGCTGTTCCACTTTCGTTAACTGTTAACGTTGAAGGTGACACAGCTACAAAGGGAGCTGAAATTGATTCACCAGGGTCTCCTTTTGCACCCGGCATGCCAGCGGACCCTATATCTCCTTTTTGTCCTTTGGGTCCAGTATCGCCTTTCGGTCCCACAGGTCCCATAATGCCTTGCTTGCCGCTCTTTCCCGGCGATCCCATAATACCTCTATCCCCTTTGTTTCCGTTTCTTCCTTTTTGTCCTCTTCGCCCCCGGGCACCTTTCTCTCCCCTCGGTCCTGGTGGGCCGGGAGGACCTGGGGGACCAGACGAGCATTTGTTGCCTTTTGATTGATAGAGCTCAGATAAAAGTCTGTTAATTTTACTTATCTTGTCCACTGTGCTTTTAGCTTCCGTTATGTTCTTGACTGAATCAACTTGACGCCTGTTCCTGTGATGTCCATAGGACTGAAATTCTACGAAAGAAACAAAAATATTAATCATGTTAATACACGTTGTTGCTTGTGTTTAGAATGTGTTTATTTAAGAAGCAAATTATAAGTCAAGTCGCCCCCTTTCTCCGGTCAAGTAAAGAATGAGTTGCATATATGGGTAGGTTACTTCTGTGACACAATGGTTATACACACTGAACCCTGTCCACATGTTCACTTATACGTTTCATATTTTTCTCATTTTTATCATGATTGTGTTTATCAGTCCATATAATAATACATACGAGGTTTGGATGCATTTTTTGCTTTCCTTTAGTAACCACTCTGTGAACTCAGTGCAATCTCAGTACATTTTAGTGTGGACGCGCTTGTGGCAATCGATTTCAGCTAGGTCAAAGGGTATTTTTGGGGAAACACCGTATTCAGAGTGTGGAATTTTTCCCGTTTGCTAGTTCAATCAAAGTTTACGTTTAATGGAATGTTCAGTTGAAGCATTCTCCAATGGCCATTCTCGTTCTGATGTCCCAAGTTTTACTTCACAAATTCTACATGCTAGAACAGAACAACAGAAGAAATATTTCTACCATCTTCACGCGAGCTTTTTCTACTTTGAAATAAGAGAACAAAAAAAAAAAACTTCAGAATACGACTCTAAACGCGGAGCAAGCAACAGTGCTTCGAAACACAATTTCAAAACATTCGAGACTGAAAGAGAGGGATATGGAACTGTATATAGGGTCTATAAAGCTCCACAAAATTCTATGGTTATAGTCTCCCTCGACCAACTTAAGGTAAGCTATGAAAAATTGAAGAAAGTGCCAAAATTTATGTTTAAAAACTAAACGTTTCAGACTTTGCCCTTCTTCAGTAGTGGTCTGTTTGAACCACTAAAGAAGGGCAGTCCGAAACGTTTGGTTTTTTGACAATTTTTTTGTACAGTCAAGCTTACCTATCTATCTAGACATTTGAATGAAATGCTACCAAAACATGACAAATAATGTTGTTCCAATGCTAGAAACGCAGCACATTCAATTCATGTACATTAATTTTATTTAACATTTCTTATCTATCCTCTTGAAGTTATTAAACTTTCCTTGGTGACCTACAAACCTCGATTCGACTCGGTCTTGGAGAGTGAGGATATCTATGTTGATGTCGAATTTCTTTGTACCAGTCTTCGTAATTTTAAAACACTTAATTGACTTTAATCTTTATTTCATTACCCCTTCTCCTTAATTTATATATATATTTATTTTTTTATATTTATTTTTATTTCTGTTATTAATTTATTTATTTGTTGTTGTAACTAATCATAAATTATCCATTCCTTATTTTCGTATCTATTGTTATCAGTCATTTATTTTATAGTGAGCTTCTGTAATTGTTTAGTGTGCAGCAACCCGCCACGATTAACTTTAGTTATTTGCGGATTGCTAATATATTTTGTTTTATTATTTGAAAATAAATCGTTTTCGTTTTCGTTGTTGTTGTTGTCAGTTGTTGAAAAATTCATACATGTAATGTGTCAAACAAGTAACTCTTGTATTTGTCAATGGCCCAATTTCGATATATTAAAATTCAACTTCAAGCAAAACACATCATTACGAGGCTTAGGGGAATAAACCACATAAATCTCTGCTATCATTCCCCTAAGCCTCGTAGTGATGTCTTTTGTTTCAAGTTGAATTTTAATATATCGAAATTGGGCTATTAGCCTTGCTTTTTTATCAAATCGTTATGTAATACGTCCAACGTTTACAACCCGACGCCCGAGTCCAATAAACTTTAGTGTGGCAATTTAAACGAAGGCTTATTGGGGCGGGATTTCTATGATACCGTTCACTCAGTGTTTAATTGTTTTATTGATCGTGTAGAAATGCGACAAAAGTTGATCAAAATTTGTATTTTGACACCCTTTTGGGATACAGCCGTATAGGGTTAATAGGCCATCAATCATATCACCACAATTAGTTATTTTGGCACTCTTCACTACAGGGTCTATAAGCCATCAACTAGATCTCCGCCATGACACGCTTACACCGGAAATATTTTCCTGTGGTATTTTGGACCATTACAAAGTGCATTTAGTTTAGAATGTGAAATATGAACAGCTTGTTGTATGTCCTTTGCTTTTATCACGAGTTCTCCTTCTGCTTCCTTTTGTTCTCGTATAAGTAAATTATGATAACTATTCTGGCACCTTTAATTTTCTTATTCTGCTGTCTTACTTTCGGTTGCAAATCATACCTAGTCCGCAGTACCTTTTCTTCTTCACGTTTTTAACGTATAAAGAAGATGACTTAAAACCAGATGAATGCGACATCATGTTGCTATTAAAAGAATAGCTCTCTTACGCACCATAATTAATATAAAAAGGAATATGGGAACGAATCGATATTCATAGAACTTCCGTGTGCAGAACTGAGATATCTCAGTGGAGATTCTGTGCCTTCATGTAGCCGGGTAAAAGGTGCAGCAAGATAACGGATGCGCAAGGAGACGACCATATGACTTCCCTTAGAGAAAATACACTTGACCCGGTGCTAACCTTCGTTTTATCACCGGAGAGAACACGTACAGCTAGATTTTGAGATTCCTTTGATGTCTACACAGCACGTAGAAGTTCATGATTTAAAATAATTCTAATTGCGTGCCATTTTTAGCTGTGTTAAAATAATGGAAACAAACTTACCTGGAGTATGGACCTTGGATGATTGTTTAGTCTCCCCGACGTTTTCAAGAGCGTCAATTCTGTCCTTCTGATTGTTCAGCTCCAATTCAACTCTCAAAAACCCAGCACAATACAAAACAATACCTAATACTGAAATCGTGGAAGCAAAAGAAGGAAAACGCTGCTTTTGTGTTGTCATTTTCGGTGCTCACTTTGAAATGTTTGAGCAATCGGCAATGCTGAAAGCCTGAAAGGTTTGTTGAATATAGTCTGTTTCAGCTCTTTCACAAACAGAGATCACGGGTTGTAGGAAACGTGCCAAATTCTCCGCTATTTTTATTCCTGTCAGTCATGTTCAGTGGGGCGAAGTTTAAATTCTTGGCATCTGAAACTTAATAGGCACGTTCCGCTGCTGATTTTGTTTTCTGAAAGGATTTTTGTTGTTGTGAATTTTTGTAAACCAAACGACGATTGGCCTTTTTTATTTTACTGTTCGAATTTTATTATTATCAATGCAGCGCCGAGCAGTAGAGCTTTCATTTCAATTGATCAAACCTGTGGTTTTCTTTCACAGACTTAAAATCAATAAACGGGCGCAGTGTAAAGGGAATGTGGCTCGTAATCCGTCAGGTGCCCGGCGATGATTCAACTTGTGAAATAATCGGTCTGTGAATGGTAATTGTCTGACTCAATTCCTCTGAATATGTTATGCTTTTCCGTTCGCACTTGTGGCCTAAACGACAGTTGTTGTTCCTATACTAAGTCGTCAGACGTATATGTAGTGTATGTCAGTATTCTATAACCATAACCCGTGGAAACTAAAACTGGACTTGAAATAACATGATTCGAACCCCACACCCCACCTGTTCCCCACTGTCATCTTACATCCTACACTGGGTTTGTTCTTTACGAAATTTGACGTTAGTTTCTCACAACAATTAAATTTCAATCTCATGATTCTCCTCTGGTGGAGGACTCAAGGTATCAGAATGATTCGCTGGAATGTCTTAAAATGACGGCAGCTGTTGGAACGAACTTCAAGGTTGCTAACTGTTCAGCTGTCAATCATTTCTTGACTGTCACCCAGCTCCATGCGTCTGCTGGCCTTGCTACCTTGTATTTATAGTCCCCTAAAAAAATTGGCGAAACGCACTTCAAGAGTTCGTGACTGAAATGGAAGATAACCCAATCTCCGCGAATCTAGGTTCCTCAAACTACAGTTTGGTTCATCTTCACCGGTCCCCCATGCAAAGCAACCAGCCAATTGCAACTGCGCGAGGAACGAAACCTAACTGCGCATAATTTCCTGCGTCTTAGCGCGCGCACGAGCGCGCGCACAGTCTGAACTGAAAAGGTTTCCTTTGAGGGTATAAGTTGGCCAAATGAATGAGTGGTTGTTTCCTCCTAAACGAGCATGGTGACCTACCCTTTTTATCTCGTTAAAGCGCATGCGCGCATAACGAGATATAGGAGTCACTAGAATATGGGGAAAAAAGTTGTTAACAAATTTTTGTGGACTTTTGTCCGGGGGGGTTAGTTGTTTCTTCTTTATAGAAGCTATATTAGGGCATTGAGGATATGGTTGGTTAAACCGGTTAGGATTTCAAGAAGGGCATCACATACTGCTCCTTAAATTTTTGGGGAGCACCCCCGGACCTATTGTTAATTTCCCTTGGGTATCGGGATGTCAAAACTTGTGACGAACTTGTCATATCTTACATTACGTTACCGCAAAGGTATTAAGTTCTTCTTAAGTTTCGATATCTCACGTTACCTATCAGTTTCAATCATTTGTCGTAAAGCCATTAAAGCTGCATTGCGTTTTTTTTTGGCAAGCGCAGTTTGAGAATTTCACGGTGTATTTTTACGAATGGAGACGTTTTAAGAAAGTTAAATGGGACGGGAAAGTTTGTGTTTTAATACGAGCGATATGGCAGAGCAAAATTGCGTTTGTTCTATTTTGATTCATTGCTATTACGGTTTGATTATGCAATAGTATGGGAACGACGTCATAGTTTTGTTTATTTAGCTACCGTGCACAAGGATATTATGCGGATTGTGCGACTGAATTTGTTTTGCGGGAGGATATTTTTGCGGGTCGCGGAGACAGCTAAAATTTGCTGGAAGGAAATGCTTGCGGATTTCTGGGCAAGTATAAATAAAATCCAAGGCATCGGTATTAAACTGCAATTTTACTTCCTGACCGGAGGTTTGTATAGTTCCCATAGTTATGGTTGCTGTTCTGGCGCCAATATGAACATAAACAACGAGAAAACTAGTGAGTGAATTATTGTACGTTGTTATAAAAACGTATCAGTATTATGATAACAGTCTCTGGTTCGTTTGAGGACGTGTCTGGAGTTGAATCAGGAATACAAATGACTGTTGTGCCGGTCGTCTCGGAGTTCACTGTTATGAGAATTATGAGTTATGAGAGTTCACCGTTCTGTAAAACGAGGACCGGATGGCGGCAGATGGCGGATGGCGGACGGCGGACGGCGGATTATAAAATGCGGATAACAAAATGCGGATGATAAAATGCGGATGAAAAAAACAACAGAAAAATAATTCCTTACGATTTTTACAAAAAAAAAAGACAAAGAAAGAAAAGCAGAAATAACTTTAAAATGGCACGAAACAAAAACACGAAACAGTAACTTTATTGTCCAAACTGTCTTCAAGTTCCACTTCATGCCTCACTCAATCCTAGTTGGAAAATATATGAATGTTGCGTTTCGAGCCCCCCCCCCCCCCCTAGGTTTGACCGATTGTGCAGTCTGCACGTGTTTGAGGATGGGGTCCGACGAGTGTGACGATTACGGGCTTTTAAAATCTGTGTTTAGGAAACGGTAAGTTAGTAGAGTTCTTAAATTCGATTTAACTTCACCTGTTACTTTGCTTCACAAACAATCTTTGCTGACTTTTTATTCGTGTTTGTATCTGGTTCGTTGAAGAGTCAGGAAGGTGATGCAGTTGAGTGTTTTTATCATAGATATGTTAAAAGGGTTAATTACTACACTAGTTTCCGTTATGGATATCTTTGGAATGCATGTATTCAGATAAGACCTTTTTGAGTGTTCCACTGTCACGATCATTCATTCCTGTGTTATCCTTTGTGAAAGCAAGAGCAACACTACAATGGTGTCTCAGTGATTCCGACCGCCATTACTGTGTCCGATCCAGAACTGTTGGCATGTGATGCTTGTCTTGATGCTTGTGGTGCAGTGTGTTTTGGGGAATTCTTCCATGCCAAGTTTCCTCCTTTTATTGCTAGTCAACATTTGAACATTAACCAGCTCGAACTGCTTACAAACAGGTCAGCGTATACGCACTGAACAATCAACGTTCAACGAACGCCTTCATGCAGCGTTGTCTACGTGAACTTTGGTTGTTGCTGTCTCTTAACAATATCCGTTTATCTGCGCGTTACATTAGCGGGAAGTCTAACGTTTTAGCGGATGCGTTGAGTCGTTCTCACTTAGACTCCTCGTACTCAGACTATGTGCAGCATGCCGTAGCTACCTTGAACCTTACCCAAGTATTTCCTAGCGACTCTAAGTTCGTTTTTAATGTATATTAAGTAGCTACTTCCATTTATTTTCATAAATCCTTATTAAGTTTATTGATTTTTTTTCTTTCTGTTTTTCAATTTAATCTCGCAGATCACATCGACGCTTTGCAGCGCTAGCAGTATTTAGGAACTATTCAGGTCCATGCTTTTTGCGACTACACAAAGCGCTCTATGAGATGCTATATGTGAACATATTTATTGTTTTGCCAATATTTCGATTTCTTACCTTTTCCAGTTTCCAAATCCGTTTATTTGCTTTATTTAGTTTTTTTTGTCACGTTCTTTAACGTCATACCGTTCGATCGTTAATTATTTGAGCATTATTTCACATATTAACCGCTCGTGTGGTGCCAGTTTTGCCTTTCTTCACGATTATGGCGTTTATCTTGCCAAACGAGCGGTGCGTCGGATCTTGGGTGATTGTGTCACACGAAAAGAACCGATCACTGTTGAGATCCTTTTACAATTGTCCCGTATTTTCGATTTAGATAATCATTTGCACGTCTGCATGCGTGCTTTATTTTTAGTAGCCTTATTTTCTTTTTTACGTATCTCTAATTTAGTACCGTATAAGTTGTCTGAAATTGGCGATTCCCAGGCGTATTTTTTGACGCTATCTAGCGTGACTTTCACACCGCAAGGGGTTTTGTTGCGCATCACGCGCACGGAGACACTCCAGTTTCGGGAGCGGGTTTTAGAAATTCCCTTGCCGTTTATTCCCGGTTCGCCCCTTTGTCCTGTCACCGCGCTTAGGCAGTATTTAGCTAGTGTACAATTGTCGCCCTCCACCATTATTCGTTTGTCAATCTCGAGGATCGAACAAGCCTATCTTGGCTCACCAGTATAACGCTTTTATTAAGAAGTCACTTTCAGCCATTGGGTTTAATCCCGCACAGTATTCCTCTCACAGTTTTCGTCGCGGGGGCGCTACATTTGCTTTTTGTAATCGAGCGCCTACAGCTTTTATTAAATCGCATGGCGATTGGAAGAGTGACGCATATTTAGTCTATCTCACTCTTTCCAACGAAAATAAGTTTAAAATTCTCCATTCTATCACAACCAGACTCTCTCCCACATCGTAACTTCTTCTTCTCAAACCCTTATTTCATTCTTTTTTCCCCTTTGGGTTTGGCGGTCTAGGGTGTTGTCTCTTGTGCAGTATCAATTTTGAATAAACATCCGTTTAACCCCATCTACTGAGTCTGTTTGTAGTAGTAATTGCAAAACAGTGTCTATCCATATCAAATACCCTTGCATTGCATGACAATCCGAGTTTTAGAATTTTAGAAACCTTCCAAGGTATATCAGATACAAATTCTCTTTTCGCGGAAAATAGTCAGAAATCCATGAAAATTTTCTTAAATAGAATTATTAATAATATAGAATCAGAATCTAAGGTACATCAGATGAAGCTTGTTCAACTAAACATCAAGCTTAATTTTTATTCTAAATTCACAAATGACACAGGAAGTTCTAGTAACTGTTATGACGTAATAAAAAATATGAAACACAGACGAACACTGGCTAAGTTTCGAACAGGAAATCATTGCCTACGTGTTGAAACGGGTAGACATGCAAAACCAAAAATTCCAAGAGATTTGAGGCACTGCGAATGCTGCTTACCAAGTGACGTTGAAGAAGAAATTCATTTCTTTTTCGACTGTGTTTCATATTCTGACCTAAGAAATTCACTACATTGTAAAAGTTTTTTGAACCTACAAAATACATATAGAATTAATTTCTTTTTTAACAATGTTGACACAGGTGGGTCACTTTATATATGAAGCTTCAGAGAGACTAAACACTCTGTTAGCAAGGACTGCAATCACTATATTCTAGTTTAATCTGTTAGTGTAATAGGCAATACCATGTATGTAAATGGGAATGCTAATAAACTTTTGATTTGATTTGTAATTGAGTGTTTTTATCATAGATATGTTAAAAGGGTTAATTACTACACTAGTTTCCGTTATGGATATCTTTGGAATGCATGTGTATTCAGATATTAAAGACCTTTTTGAGTGTTCCACTGGCACGATCATTCATTCCTGTGTTATTTATAATCGCCAAAACGGGAATCTGAATAACTGGTTATATATATATTTAAAGTTAACTTCGTCAGGGGTGAAAGAGTTTTGTTTCCTAAGTACTAGAAAATCATGACTTTTCATACTTTTCACGTTTTTTAAATTTGGCTTCCTTTACATGTAGTATTTTATCTATTAAACATACGATACATATATTAATTTGAGAATATCAGTATTATAAAAGTGACAGGCCAAACACGACTCCCGCTAGTTGCAAAATGTATAAAGAAACCTCTAGAATAGCTTTGACAAATGCTCGATGTATTGTATGACTCTTTGATCTTTGGGATATAAATCTCTTTAATGACAGGAGGTCAGTTTACATGCTGTGCACACTCACTGCCATTTATAGAATTATTGTTTCTCTATGCCTTCGTTATGCTAGTTCTCTTGGCATATGTTGGGGCGTCTTTGGCTAACTTTTGTTGCAAGATAAGTAGTGATCGGCTGCAGTTTTTGTTAATTTTTATGAATATGCTTGGATCAGTCAATTTCTCAGCCGGTGATTTAGTGTCTAAGTCTGCGGTGTGCAAGACTTGTGAGAAAGTGGATCTTTATCACGGATGTAAGTGTCTAAGATCAAAGTCTGAAGCTGCCGTATCTCTACTGGAATAATGACTTCTTGCAGTTTATGTTTTAGCTCCTTGTTTTATTCTGTTTTTGAGTAGTGTTTCTTGTAGCTTGAAGAACCCCCTGATCCGTTGTTTCATAATGGCGTTCGGGATTGCATCCCGACAATGGCTTGTACAGATGTAGTGATCTGTTTTGAAAATCTCACGGATGCTAGTGAATTCTTACGTTTTTCCACAGTTTATTTTTTAGTATTTATCAAATTATTATCCTAAAGCTGTAAACTGCGCATTGTAAATTGGCGTAGAAATAATGGCAAAGTCCCGGGTTGGCGTCATCTAATTACCATTTTGTAAATTCAAATCTCTAAAAATAAACTCACAAACGCGACGTTGAAAACAAGAAATATTTTACCATTCAACTATTCAATGTACATAGAGTTAATTCTGAAAATATATTTCTAGGGGTGAGGTACCGTGTATACGGTAAACACCGTGAGTTACGTTCGTGTTGCAGTTACAGTTTTGAATTTGTTTTCGTACATTGGAATGAATATCCGGGGGGGGGGTACTCCCTATAATGGGCTATACGGGGATGCTCCGCCCGAAAGGGGTACCTTTTTGAGGATAGAGGTATATGAAAGGGTCGGGATTTCACGAGTTGAAGTATATGAAAGGGTAGGGATTTTACGAAGAATAGGAAAGGGAAGCGAAGCCACGCCGTTGAAGCATAAAAAAGGTAGGGAAAACTGCCATTTAACTATTATAAAAATGGCCTTTCAAAATATCTCAAACAGACACACTTAAAGGCTCTCAAAGGGGTACCATTTTTATTGAAAGGTATATGAAAGGGGTACCATTTTCAATGAAAGGTATATGAAAGGGGTACCTTTTCTGTCAAAATCGGTATATGAAAGGGTAAGGGTTTGAACCTCGGGGCGGAGCATCCCCATACGAAACTTTGCTGAGTACCCCCCCGGGATGAATATTGACTTATTGTGACCCGTACGAACTTTTTGCGACTGATACCATAAGTTATGTAAGGCAATGTAAAAACAAGGAGTAACGGTAATCAATGTATTTTAAAGTTAATGTTTGCACGCTTACGTGAGTTCGAGCCAGTTGATTACGCGGCTTTGCTGGTCATGAATGTGTGTGTGTGTGTGTGTGTGTGTGTGTGTTGTGTGTGTGTGTGTGTGTGTGTGTGTGTGTGTGTTGCGTGTGTGGGAAATGGGATTTGTGATCCCGGGTTATGGACCCTTCACGCTCAGTAACTAGTATAGGGTGAAGTAGAAAATGCTTTATCTGAGAACATGAAAGGCGAATGCAAGTTGAAATTTAATTCTTCATTACTTGTTAAATACTTTAAGACATGCAGTTTCAACAATAACTATTTCTTTTTTTTGTAAAAGTCATAAGAAGGGTCGCACGGAGGTTCATTTTTTATTTTGTAGTGCAAATTAGGGCCTTTGTTATTTAAACCTCACTGGGATTACAAAATTTAAATAAGAAAGGAAAAACGAAATGAGTTCTGGTAGTTGTAGTCAAATGACGCTATCGTGCAAATGGCCTATTGTGGTTACAGGGGGAGTATCGTTGCTGGTTGCTGTAGTGGGGGCCGGGGGGTCTCTGGTGTCCACCCCCCCCCCACCTCCGGGCGCTGGAGCCTCGTGGTTCGCCTCGCGGCGTTTCGCCTTCGGGGAGTCTTTAACAACGAGCTCGGAAGACTGGCACCGGTAGCATAGTATTGGCTGGCCCGTGTACTTAAAAAATAACTCGAGCCCTTGAGTGACTATTATTATTTGCGTGACACTGCCTTTTGTAAACGTGTGAATTCTACGACACGGATGCTGTTCTCGATGTGCTTGTAGCCCGTGGCTTTGAAGCAAAGCCGGCGGACTGCTCGAGCTTTGAGGTCGCCGTATTGTTCCACGAGTTGTAGCAGGTTTTCATCGGGGAATTCAACGGGAATGAAGCATGACACGTGTAGTGCTTTTTGCCCTAAAAGGCGTAAAGGGATAACGCGGCTTTCGCAGTCAAAGCCCGATGCCGCGAACCGCGTGGCCGATTCTGTAGATCGGAGGCTGATGTCGAAGCACTTTCCTCCGTAGAGGGGTACAATCCCAACGATTTCTTCCTTAAAGTTCGGTAACGACTGCGCTATACTGAGCGAGTCAAGATCCAGGTTTTCCTCCGCTATCAAGCGGACAGTAAGAACGGCTGGTGTGCGGGACTCGCGGCCATCTCCACGTAACGCGAGGGCGAGAAAACTCGTGAGACCAAAACCAAAACCACAAAATTGAAAAGCACGCACTCACCAAAGCGAAGACAGATAGTTACCAGACGCTTTCTTGCTTGTGGTGAAAAAACGGCACCAAATCTTGTGAAAAAAAGCTCTCCTTAGTCGTCGAAGTTTAGGACTATTCTGGCTTTTGGTCTTGAAAAAGTGGGACACTGATGAGAACAGATCCCCCAATGCTGTACAGTCAGAGAAGTTGTTAGCAGAGGGGCACGGGTTCCCCTCCTTTTGCAAAAAAAAAATAATAAATAAATAATAATAATAATAATAATAATAATAATAATAATAATAATAATAATAATAATAATAATAATGATAAGGCCCAGCCTATAACATTTTCTAAACACTTCTATTGTATAACCAAATAATAGGACCCCATTTTAGTCACTAGCGTGAAAATGTAAATAACTTCTGTAAAAATGCAAGGACCACTAGAACAAACAGTAGCAATATATAGTTGGACCGTTACTTGTTTATTAGCCTATCGTGTGCCAGCAATTTATCTTAGCCCATTTTAAATATTGTAACCGTTTGTTTCCATCTTCACTAAGCTTTCCTAGCCCCTGATGAAGGTTAGTTTTGTCTAACCGAAATATCGGGCATATCTTATTAAAATAAATCGAACAAATTTGCTGTCTGGTCAGCCTTGTATGTTAAAGTTGTTTTTTTTTTTTTTGAAAATGTAAACTACGCCCATTTCGTGAACATAAATTTCTATTGGCTGATTTGCATCATGTGATGTTTTCATGTACGTATTTTAAGTAGACTTATTCTAAAGGTGCGCTACAACGGCATCTTTACCATATTCACTATCAATTCTTCTATTTTGTTTTTATTAACCTCACGTTCTAACGCTTTAACGAGATGGCTTTAAGAGCCCTTTGATTTTATTGCATAATTGTACTGTTAAAATCACCCTCTTTGAGTTAAAAGAGTTTAAAGAATATTTTTCGTCAAGAAATAAACTTATCGCTATAAAACGCGCCACACACTCATTACTCGTGGCCATAAAATTATCACCCCGAAATCACACAAGGAGAGTTTTGAGTCAGTGTCATTTGAGGTTGCGCGCCTTTACAGTAAATCATAGATCAAATCGTTCCTTATTGCCGATGCATTTTATCAGGAGCCGAGTCCTATATCTATCACAGTTTTCAAGAATTTCACTTTAACTATGCTCCAAGCTACCGCGTTAAGTAACGTGAACGGATCAAATAATCGCGCGCGTTATAGGCAGTACTACATGCATTTTTAGGCAGTACTACATGCTTTTATCAAACAATGTCTGGCAGGGAAAAATCCGGAAAAATTGTTCGTTGACTTTTATTACTGAGGAATCACCTCAATTGTAATTAATTCGCAGTAAAGCAATTATCGTCAAACGCATTAAGCACAATCAAATATTCTTTGTTTTCGCCTGATGTCATCAAAAATAGAAAATCTAAATGGTTTATTTTACACAACCCTTCTTTTAACAGATTCTTCGAATTCATATTAGCAACAGCAATTTTCGTGCCACGTTTTCATGCATACTGACATTGCTTTGGAGATATACATAGCGGTGCAGCTGAGCGTCTCCGTGCGAAACAAAAACAAGTATTTTTTACTCATTTTGTAGACATTCTGAATAAACATTCTGGATAGACATTCTGGATAGACATTCTGGATAGACAGTCCTAGACATTCTGGATAGACATTCTGGATAGAAATTCTGGATAGACATTCTGGATAGACATTCGATAAACATTCTGGATAGATATCTCTGGTCTGGGTTGTTCTCAAAACCAGAATAAACAAACTGCTTATGTAAATGAAAACGAGTTATAAGTTGTCAATGCTTCATTCACAGAAATTCTTCTAAGCTCTGGCAGGCGAGACAAAAAAGGAAAATGTTGATACCAACTTGCTTGCAATTAGTCAAAAGTAGCCGGCCGGAGCGGCGAAATCTGTCGTAAATGGTGTACTCCATATTAAAGAACTGGTAAAACCATCATACCACTGACCACTTACGAACTGATTGCTGGCCCGAGAGCTGACGAACGGTAAGAAACAAACGTGCTTTTTAAAGTCGTGAATACGACTTATTGCGATTACTGGAGAAAAGTCACTCGCTCATCGTAAACTTTATACTAGAATAGCCTGTTCCAGGCTCCGAGATAGTGGGAACGCGCACCCCAGTTCCCCCGCGTTTTTTTTTCATTTTTTTTTACTTCGCGTGTTCCCCTCTATCTCGGAGCCTGGAACAGGCTAATACTAGAAATACGTGTCTCGCAGAACCTCGCGAAGCTCGGGGGAGGATGCACTGCAAAATTTTAGCGATGTGGGAGGGAGAGATGGAATTTCTGATTTAAATGGAGAGGTTGGGTTGCTTGCTGGCAATAACCTCATTTAAAGTTGAGACATTTTCATTCTCAGTCTCTTCAATTTAACTTGTACTTTGTGCCCTGTCTTCCTAAAATAAAATAAATGGAAGCTGGTGTTGGTCAGTGTTGGGTTTTGAGCTGTGGGTCGCTGTAACTGCCATGGGACTGCACCTCCTCCATCTTCATTAATTTTTGTCAGAAGGAAAATTGGTCTGAAAGTGAATGTATTAAATACTGTTGTGGGACAAGGGTCCAGGACGATATCCAGTGGTGTTCTGTTTATTTTGATTGTCTTAATTTAATTCCATTTTTGAAACTGTGAGCTAGTGCTATCTCCTGGTCCCTTTACATACTGCTATAGTTTTTGTTCTATATACTGGGAATCCGGCAAACAATTGGTAATGCAATTCTCTATTCGTTTGAATGGTTGAGATCACAGGAGGTTACTGCTGCTGAAAAGTGATGTTGTCCAAAAAATAACAACTCAATGGTGAAAGTGGCATGAGATTCTCCCAGCAGTAACAATACTATATTTTGGATACAGGTCATGGGAATTATAAAATTGATTACAAAACATGAATATTCAAGATGAAGCAACAGATTCTCTGCAAATACCATAAGCAATGTATAGAGACCTGGATGGAGAATTTGTAGGTTAAGACCAGGACTTAGGCCTTCATGACCAGTTAGCGCCTTTAAAAATCTTGAAATCAAAATTAATTTGTTGATGCACATTCTCCTTACTGGTGTCAATGCAGTTCAGATAGCCATATAACTACAGTGAATTTGTATTCAATTTCCACAGACAACTTATGTTGAAGGTGATCAGGTTCTCAATTTGTATAATCTATGTACTTGCTCGTACACTGATATTGTGAGGAGATTTAAGATACTGATCGCCGTTCCAATAATAAATGTGAAGCAGTAATGTTGATGTGTCATGTGTTTAGCTACATGTATATGGTTGCTACACATTGACATTAGCTGGTCATGATTGCTAACAGAAAATTGTTTTTCCTAACAAAATGTTTTCTAAATTGTAAACAGAAATTCTCCTTACTAAACCATTCGAATGTTATTTCTTATTGAACTATTTTATGAAGAATGCTGTAAACTACGTATACAATACGTATACAATATACAATACGTATACAATACGTATACAACTCGATCACTGTTTCATTTACAAACAATACTACATCATGTAAATGTTGTATATTTGGGAAATAATTTCCACCTGTGTGATCTGTAGTTTTGATCATTTAAAAAGTTCCTTAGTGACGTTAGTGAGAATATCAATAAACATCAAATTACAGTGTGTAGTAAGAGAATTATTTTTCAGTGTTTGATTATCCTCTCAGTAGTTTAGCCGCTGATTTGAGCTACATTTCTTAATCGCTCTTCTTCTCTGAGAGTTTCCTGTAATCAGTGTTTACTTTTCCCTACCGTATCAGGTAGGAAAGATATTCGTCACGAGTATTTAGCTGATCGTTTAATTCTTGCCGCCTCTCGTTGCGTCTACAAACAGAATCATTTTGTCCAACACTTCCAGCCGTGTCGCCTCTCCTGATCGGTTTCGTTCAGAATTCTAATGGCGGCATTTTGTCAAGGCGTTTGAACCTAGTCAAACGGTGTGCCTAGGCTGTAATCTATGCTCTCGTTGTATCATCGTTGCTCCGCGCGATCGCGCTGAATCCCAAGTCACCGTTTAGCGGAGTTTCGGTGGTTAATTTTCACGGACAAGGATTTCCAGCCACTTGTGGAATCCAGCGTTGTTGTCTTTGCTGTTCTTTCTCATTTGCATCGGAAATTGGTTGTGTTTCATCGAGAGTAAACATTTTTTCACAGACTATGGCGGCATTTTGTCAAGGCGTTTGAACCTAGTCAAACGGTGTGCCTAGGCTGTAATCTATGCTCTCGTTGTATCATCGTTGATCCGCGCGATCGCGCTGAATTCCAAGTCACCGTTCAGCGGAGTTTCGGTGGTTAATTTTCACGGACAAGGATTTCCAGCCACTTGTGGAATCCAGCGTTGTTGTCTTTGCTGTTCTTTCTCATTTGCATCGGAAATTGGTTGTGTTTCATCGAGAGTAAACATTTTTTCACAGACTATGTATAAGGTTAAACGGCCGCCGGCACGGCCGCCATGAATAAAGATGAACACGCCATTGTCAGCGGTCGCGATTTTTGTTGCCAGGCAACCGCCGGCCACCATCAAGTATATATATATATATAAATATATTTTTCACTCGAATTCACGTGGCTCAGCTCCCGAGGGACGACAAATTTATTAACCTCGCTAAGCTCGGGCCTTCTGCCTTCGCTTCGCGAGGAATTAAATTTATATTAAATTGTGGATATGTTACACTTCGGTAATAGCATACATGGGGTCTAAAATGGGAGTACACCAAGTCCGCCATTACGGCTGCTGTGTTTACGAATGCTCGATGAGCTGAAACGTCGGTTTGGGAAAACGTTAGTGTTTTTTTACTTGTTATTATTGTTTGGCAAGGATATCTGACATCAATAATGAAGGAAAAGGTAAGTTGAATCTAGTTTGTCCCGTAATTTTCATTTTCGCTAGTAAACACACTCCTTTCGTGTTTTCCCTTCGTGTTTACTAGCTAGACACGAAGGTTTTAAAGTTTTAGATGTCCTTCTTTGGTTAAGATATTGGTACGTGGATCTGCATCATCAGGAAAGTAATCATAACATGTACAATCTTAAAGGACCCACCTTGTGTAGGGTAGGAGAAGGTCCGATGGTTGTTTTATATTCACGACTTGGCTCGCAAGGAGCCTTTGATTATTTGAAAAACGTTTTGAAACACAAATCGTTAAAACAAACATTTTTCCTGTTGATATTGTTCTGTCAAAGTGGATCTGTTATGACAGCAGCAGCAGCAGCAGCAGCAACAGCTGCAACAACAACAACAATGACCAGGGCTGGTGTCCCCTGATAGAGGCGTCCATGAATAGAGGTTGGGTTGGGGTTTACAATACTTACCCGCTTATAAGAACCCATTTTTTCAAATTTAGCCTAAACGGGTTCTTATGAAAATGGTGCTTAGTGGAATTTTAGGCTACGCAGGTTCTTAAATAGGTTCTTATTTAATGAGAAATATATTATACACCTGTGAATGGTAGAAAGGTGGCATGTATATTAATTTAATGCCAAAACAGGCCTGGCCTTCAGACAGTATGTGACCATGACCCATTTTAGTAGATATTTTAATTCTCAGTATCACGCTGTCACTGAAGACAGGGCTTATCCCTTATGTAATGAAAATTTACAAGGTTTTCAAACATTATTTATACCAAGTTTAGAAGTGTATACATGTTCAAGTTCACTACTTGTGAGTCATGTTTTTTTGCATGAAGATTTTTTTAGGTTAATTTCTATAAGAACCTTTCTATAAGAACCTGTTTCAAATTTTAGGCTAAATAGGTTCTTATGTAAATGGGGTCTAAATTGATATTTTTAGGCTAACAGGTTCTTAAATTGCAGGTTCTTATAAGTGGGTAAGTACTGTATTTAATAATTAACCAACAACAAAAAAGTAACATCTTTCAAGCAGCTAGATAATGTATACAATGCAAAATCATGAGTAACATTACCGTCTGCGATATTGTGTGTTGAATTTCCACAAGTACAGTACATCGATTTAAGTACCATAGGCAGTCACAAAATAGAGTGCATTGAGTGCATGTCGCAAACAGGAACAACTTGTTGATTCTTCAAAAAATCGACACCAGATAAATTTCTGCTGCCTTCTTGCGAGATATTACATTTGCATCTGTAAAAAAGAGGAATTCACTCCCAAGATAGAAGGCTTTATGAAATACCTTAAATCAGTTTATGATATTGAATCCACGCCCGCCGTCCCACCAAAGAAATGGAATCTTATTGCCAAAATGTTTTAAAGATACTCATAAACCTGTAAACCCTTGGCAACTTAGCTCATGTAGCACCTTCACAAACCTTGCTGAACAGATTTCTTGCAGGTTTCCGCAAACACCCTATTTTTGTAATGACTTTTGCTGTAACTTTCACTTATTTTGTCTTTTGTTTATAACACACAAAGCACTGTTTTTGCTTTTCCTTTCTTTACTTACTAGTTATTTTTAATATATATCCTAAACTGTAATCTAGTAATGATTATCATGTCAATAAAATAAAAATTAAAAAAAAAACATTTTGCCGTGTTGTTTTATTTTCTATAACATCATGATACGGTTTGCTGCTTAAAATATACGGTTTGCTGCTAAAATATCATATGTTTGCATGTTTACACATGTTTACATTTTTTTAAATACATTTTTTTTTTCATTCTCTTATCAACTAATTTTATTTTCCTGAGAGACTTCTATGATTTTCGCATTATTGCCGCAGACAAACAATGTTATAGCCAGTAGTTGAAGCATGTTGCCACGTGTCAGTTTTATTGCTGGGTACTAGTAGTGCCAAATTGCTGTTTAATTATATACCTGAAAATCGGAAAAATGTCTGATACGTCTTTTACTTAAATAAGATAGTACAAAATATACCATTGATAATTTAAGGCAATAAAATTGCTATTTGGTAGGTTGATGGAATGAAAATGCCAAGTAACAATTTTGTGACATATCTTACCTACAAAAGACTTCAAGTTAGTATTCGTCGTCTTACATGTTCGCCAAGTTGTTATCGTCGCCCGCGCGATGTATGACCTTGGAAAACGGTTTCGCAATTTGTTTCATCCTCCAGGGGTGAGGTTGCCTCCAGAAGGTAAAAAGATCCAACCAAGCTTTTGCTTGTCTTCCCGCCAAAAATATTCTTAATATGGAAAGAGGTTTCGATTGACCTATCAGAATGCCGAAAAGCGAGTGACGTCAAAGAGAATAGCTACTTTTTAGCTCGCAATCCGTTCCCTTTGCTTTGCGTGTTCGCTAGACCAATCAAAAGCCACGGGTGTTTGCCTCTGTTCGTTAAACTAATCAAATTGCTTCCTTTCAGTTCGTTTGCTGTTTTGGTCGTGTTTACGCGTATTCATATCAAGGTCATACGAAAATCACTCTATCGCACCAATTTGTCGTTTTTACATACATAGTAAACTCCGGTAGAATTTTAAAATAAGAGGAACAGTGATTCCTTACATGCCGGGTTATGATTATCCTCCTACGCAGACGTCCTTTGGGCTCGTCACGCAATCTTTGCTCCCCCACGGTCGGTGGACGTGTGCATCGAAGGCTACAATAGGTTATGATTTCTTTGTCCAGAATGAAGTGAACGAATTCAGAAAGAAAAACTTGTTACGTCAATATCAAAACTTCTCAAGCGTAGATTTTTGGCGATTTTATTCCTTCTAAGTCTCTATATTTAATGATCAGCTATTTCAAGCACTGGAAAGAGAGTTTCATAAGATTTCCAAACACCTCGTAGTGCACCTCTTTTTAAAAGATCTTCCAAATTTCCCCTTTTCACGGTTACTAAAACAATACCTTTTAAATAAACAATTTGACAATTGACTGCCCATAATTTGCTCTTGCTTTAGAAGTGTCTGCTTTGTACGTGTGTTTTTTTGTGTTTTCTATTTTATTTATTTATTTATTTATTTTTTTGGCTATATCATGCATGTCACTACTGTGTAAAAAATATCTTTTAATAGCTAGGAGCTAACACGAAAACGTTTGTTCATTTAGCTCCTAGACATCCCTTCTAATAATATAATGAATCATCTTTTTGTAACTTAATTTTGTCCTACTTTTATGAGCTATCTAAAAATGTAAATTTCTCAGTTATGGATGTAAATAAAGGTTATTGTTGTTGTTGTTATTGTTATATGCATCCCACTTCTCGGTGTTTGTAAATCCTGGTAAAATACTCTTCCTCGCATTTGATATATTGTATATGCAACAGTACTTAGGTCGGAGTATTCATCTAACTTTACTTGGTATTACGAGTTATAACATCGAAGTTTACGTTAAGTTCACTACGTTTCTAGGAAGAGATAGCGTCCGAAAGTGAGACTATAAAATTAGGCCCCTAATCTATGTACGCGGTATCATTCAGTCATTTCCCTGCCTAGCTATATTGTAAAGTCCTCTACATTTACCAAGTAGCTAATAATTACAAGATATATGGTCAACTCCCATTGTATGGCGGATAACAGAAAGTGACTTGTACCCCGACTTTGCTATTCTACTTAACAAATGGAATAGCTGAACAGTTAGAATTAGATCACAGATCACGTTAGCACGCACACCACAGTCACCTCAACACAGGCATTTTTTTTGTGCGGCCACTTGATTCCCTTGTATACTGGGAAACGTTTGACTTCCGGCTTCGTAATAAAGGAGGTTGAAACCGATGTCATGAGGCCTTGACGAAGATAAGGCCAAAGAACTGAATTATGGAGTCAAATAAAGGTCAGGGGTAGGGTGGAATAAATCATTGTTTAAAAAGAATAATGAAACATTATCTTTGTTGCGGACTGAAAACATTTCTTCAAGCGATATAACATTAAAACTGTATGTTTCTATGATGAGGGCCTCAGTTTCATTTCGGTAAATTTCATTGAAAGATTATTACTTCTGAAGTAGTACCACATGACTCCTTTCCAATCATGTTTTTCTCCCAGGTATTTTCCGTTCAGATTGGAGTAGTGGCAATTGTCGTACCACCATGCACCAGTGTTTGTCACGGCACAGTTATCACCAAAGTCTCTGTCATTATCTCTATCTTTTGTGGTAAAAGCCATGTTATTATGATATACTAATGAATCTCCCGCTGTGCCTGAATACGAACTCACTTTAAGTCGATACTGCGCCTGCTCATCGCCAATGTTGAACCTGCCATATTTGGCATACACTCTAACTCCGTTCCAGTCCTCCAACTCCACTCGTAGAGAGCTGGATCTAGCGGCCGTCAGCCTGTGGATCTTGTCGTTTCCTAACCAGAACTCACCCGTCAGCTGACCAAAGCCTGATTTGCAATCGTTCCATCCCCGATAGAAGTCTACCGAGCCATCCTGTCTTCTCTGGAACACGGTCCATCCTCCACCGTCAGTGTTCATGTCACAGTAGACAGTGAAGGATCCTCTACCGTCTGGGTTTACAGAGTACACTCCACTCTGATTATGGCCTAAGTTTAGCAGATCAGAACAATCTGTGAAAGATAAATATAACTCCACTTAAAGACAAAGACACATTAGGCTAGAAAAAAGAAACAAACAATACCGAACAGACTGTCCCTTCGTCACCGTCTCTTTTTCGTTACGTTTTTTTTTGCATCGTTGTGCTACCCTTGTCACATCATCAACATCAACTCATCTGAACATCAACTCCACCGCAAAATAAAATTTCTTTTGCGCGTGTAGCAAAGGGAATATAGCAGACTCAGCTTCTGAACGCAGGGTAATGTTTATTTATATTTACCTGCAAATAATCTTTTTAACAAACTTACTTTGATTTATATTACGTTAATGAATTGAACTAGCTACATATAGGCAGGGCCTGACGGGAAGAGCAGCGTAAGCTGATCGGGGGTCACCCTATGTAAAAGTTTACTTACTTTGCCAAGGTACACGATAGCAGGATAGCTGTAACGTCTCTGCGTCTTAGGTATTGTTATTATTTATTTTTGTTTTCTATTTCTATTCTGATTATAAGTAAACTAACCTTGGTCTGTAAAATAATGTTAGATTTAGAAAGCGAGCCGGAGAAATATCAGTATATTATAAAACAAAATCGGAATCAGAAAAATAAAATGTCACAGTCATAAGAAAGAAGTCCAACTACGTGGAACTTTTCTTTTGTTTGATTGTTCTTTTTCCTTTTTCCTCTTTTTTTCTCATTTAGATGATACATTGTAGCAGCATACATCAAACATTCCCTGTTACTTTAATAATAAAATTTCTTATTGGTGATATGTCATTGAACAACTTCTTATTTTAGGACGTCATCCACCCTCTTCGTTTCAGTTGTTACTAGAAAAACATTCTTTTTTTTTAAATCATAGAGTGGTTTCATCATAACCTACCTCTGGGGGGTTCTTAACTTCAACGTAGGTAAAAGTTTCCACATCAAACACTCTTGCGCTTGTTGCGGTACAAATGTAGTAACCGGTATCGTCCATTGTTATGTTTCTAATCACTAACTCGCCATTGACCTGCTGGTTCCTTCCGATTGGCACTTGAGCTCCTTGTCTTTTCCAGCTGATGACAGGTTGTGGGTCACCAGTGGCGCTGCAATTCAACCTCAAAGTGCCGTTAACAAATGCAACAACTTTCGTAGACGGTTTGACAGTGAACCGAGGAAGGGAGACGACGACTAAAAAGGTTTTCTTTTCAACGATTCCTAACAGATTTGCTGCTGAACAGACGTAAAGGTCAGAATCACTTTTTCGAACGTTCAATATTTGTAGACCATTGTGTGTGTACTTCACCCTCCTCTGGGGCAACTGAACGGATGTCTTTTTCCAAGTGACCACTGGTGCAGGATAGCCAGTCACGTGACATGTTGGAAGAGTGACGTTGCTGCCTTCGATGGCGTGATGAGGTCCCGGATGAAGGGAAACACGAGGACGAACTGCAACAATGAAAATATTGTCAAAACAATTGAGAAGAGATGTCATGGCGATTTTGAGGTTTTTGGGTCAAAACTGCCCCAAATTGTCGTACACGAAATGCCGTGAACAGAACACTAAGAGGAAGATGTCAAGTGAAATTTGTAAGAGCAAATAAACCATAATCAGAGTTTTGCGAGTTTTTCAAGACAGAAACGATAAACTTGAAAACATTAGCCCAATTTTTTAAAGATGCAATCTACTTTCCTTCTGGCCATCTGCAGCCCAAGACACTTATTTTTACTCTTAGAGCACTAGTAGAATAATTTGAAACAAAACTGGACTCTTATGTTTGCATTTTCACTGATATAAATATGTCTTTTGGCCTTTTAAAGTAACACTAAAAATGGTGACATAGCCCCTTCAAAAGGCCAATAGTTTACTTTCTGGGAAAAGTTTCGAAACCTCAACAATTGCAATAAACAATTTCAACAACCGTAAATTAAACAAAAACAAAATGAATCAATGACAACTAACTCGAAGCAAATACACTTGACCAGTGCCAAACGCAGAAAAATTCGCGTCACCATATTACGATTTCGTTTGATTTTCAGTGCATCTGATTGGCTGATTGGCTGATAACCTAGGTAATAACCATACTGTAAATTGATTTAAACGCATTTTCTTTGCTTTTAGATTAACACAACTAAAAACGCCCGCTTTAGATATTTTTCCGGCCGCGTGAAAGACGCGAAAGAGACAACTTAGGACTATGATGACCTTGTAAGTATGTCAATTCAGGTAATTTTCTTCCGCTGCTTCAGAACTACTGGCTTACACTTTCTTTAGTAGTTTTTTTTTTGCGCAATCTTTTTGGTTTCATGAATTAAAAATTGTGTCTAATAATCCATAGCGATTTATAGATGACATTGAACTTATTCTGACAGAGGATGTTCGGGTGATTATTAAAAAACCCGGCATAGGAACAAACATCGGCTTGAAGTAAACAGACTACAAGGTCGGAAATAAACTTCGCTCTTAGTTACTAATAGCTAGTGATGTGGGTTCTGTAACATCCCCGTCTGTGTGAGTAGGGATTAGGATCTTTTTGATCAAGTTGTGATTCATTACGTAAAAGACAAACAACATAAACAACAGTAATAACAACATAGGCTTACCATTCACTAAAAGCTGCACTTGTGCCTGCGCCTGTCCTAAGATGTTTGCGGCTGAACAGCGGTACGCGCCTGAGTCACTTGCTTTTACATTTCTTAAAAGCAACTTTCCCCTTGAAACCGCTGACTGACTTATATCTGAACGATTATCCAATTTACTCCACACTACTGCAGGCTCAGGATTACCACTGACAGAACACTGATATGAAGCTGTTCCACTTTCGTTCACTGTTAGCGTTGTAGGAGAAACAGCAACGAGAGGAGCTGAAATCGATTCACCAGGCTCTCCTTTAGCACCCAGCATGCCAGCAGGCCCTATATCTCCTTTTTGCCCTTTGGGTCCAGCTTCGCCTTTCAGCCCCACAAGTCCCATAATGCCTTGCTTGCCGCTCTTTCCCGGCGATCCCATAATACCTCTATCCCCTTTATTTCCGATTCTTCCTTTTTGCCCTCGTCGTCCTCGGGCTCCTTTCTGTCCTCTCGGTCCAGGTGGACCGGGAGGGCCTGGGGGACCAGATGAGCAAGTATCACCTTTTGATTGACAGAGCTTCAGTTTCCCCTCTGATAAAAGCTTGTTGATTTGATTCATCGTGTCCACTGTGCTTTTAGCTTCCGTTATGTTCTTGACTGAATCAGCATGGCGCCTGCTCTTGTGATGTTCATAAGACTGTAATTCTACAAAGGTAATTGAAATATTATTCATGCAGGAGCCCACGGATTCATGTTATTTCAGTTGCAGGGTGTGTTTAAAATGTGTTTATCCTACACAAGATGCAAAATCATAAGTCAAGTCACCG
The DNA here is from genome assembly GCA_022457155.1 of Cladopsammia gracilis. Classification (NCBI taxonomy): domain Eukaryota; kingdom Metazoa; phylum Cnidaria; class Anthozoa; order Scleractinia; family Dendrophylliidae; genus Cladopsammia; species Cladopsammia gracilis. The sequence goes on from JAJGOT010000040.1 coordinate 147,159, forward strand.
GGGACGGTCTTTCTCCAGTCAAGTCAAGAATGAATTGAATGTTAGTTTACTAATACGGTCTGTAGACTTAAAATACTGTTAGTTGTACATACTGATCTCTATCTACACTTATGCATTTGATCCTCATCCTAATGATCCCAGCCTTGCCGACTGCACAATCCTATAAATACACCGAACTGCGGATCTCTTGGAATCGTTCTAAAATCCTCGAAATTTCAATACAGTGGGTCATTTTACGAACAACAGAATGTATTAGCCATGGGTAAGTCAGTCTTCGCCGTTATTGCTAACCTCTACATGGAGGATTTTGAAGAACAGACTTCAGCAATCGCGCCCTGTCAGCTAAAGATATGGGAGCGCTATACGCATGACACATTTACCATCTTAAATGGAGGTAGTGTTGACAGCTTTTTTCAAGAACTCAGCCACTGTCGGCCTACCGTCCGGTTCACTTTGTTGAAAGCTAGATCCTTTACACTGGATTAACAGAATGTTAGAGGGAGAAAAAGTATCATGCAAGCACATACCCCAAGGAAATAAAAAAAACAATCATTGTGAATGAAGGGGGGAACAAAATTGTTCCTATACCAATCACCTACCCCCTTCCATCCTGGGCCATCAGAAAAAAAAATGGTTGATACATAAGCAGTGAGCAGCTCAGGGTTTTTTTTTTGCCTATTTTCATTATTTAATTAAGGAATGTTCGAGCAGTTTTTCAAGGCCGATTGTACCAGATGCACGTCGAAATCGGAACTTTTCAATTTCAAAGAATTTGATCAATGACACGAATAAGAACGACACTCTTTGTAAGTGGCCGGACTAAGGGGTAAATAGTCCATAAATCAGATCTCAGCCATCGCGTGCTTGACACCGGAAACATTTGGACCAACAAAGTGTTTTCATAAGATTGTAGAACGTGAAATATGAATAGTTATTTGCATGTCCTTTGCTTTTGGCACGAGTTCTCAATCTGCTTCCTTTTGATCTGAGAAGTGAACTATGATACCTAATCTGGTGCCTTTAATTTCTCATTCTGCTGTCTTACTTTGGTTTCATATATCACCTTCAAATGCAAATTAGACAGCCCCCTCACACACCCATCCCCCCTCGATTTCAGTGATGGAAAAATTGCACGTTTTGGTTAAAAAGGACGAATTCATCATTGAATCTGGGGGACGGGGCTTGGAGCTGGGGAGGTATCATTTCTCGTTTTATTCCTTCCAAGATTTTAATCCTTAATAATTTTTATTCTTTATTTTGTCACTTAAGAATGTGAATTAAAGCCGCAGCAATGCGACATCATCAGTGTTGCTATCGATTTAAATGACACTTTTTAAACAGTCCTGAGTACCGACAACTGTACCGATGGACCTGAACGGGAATTTGAGGCTGAATGTCCTTTCAACTCTGTGTGTAGAACTGTGATGTCTCAAAGGGAGATTCTGTCCCTCGACTGAGCAGTTAAAGTTGCAGCAAGAGTTTATACTTTCTTGTTTTGACTCAAATATAACAACGGCTGATCCGGTGACTTGATCCGGTGCTAACCTTTGCTTTTGTTTACCAAGGGAGAAAACACGCAAAGCTTGATTTTGAGATTCTTTGGTGTCTGTAACAACCCTGAGCTAAAGTCCTAACTGTAAAAGTTCTTCTGGTAAAAAGTGTTTGAATTGCATATCATTTCTAACTGTATTAAAATAACGAAAGCAAACTTACCGGGAGTATGGACATACGACGGATGTTTAGTCTCCGCGACGTTTTCAAGAGCGTCAACTCTCTTCTTCTGATCGTTCAGCTCCAATTCAACTCTCAAAAACCCAGCACAATACAAAACAATACCTAATACTGAAATCGTGGAAGCAAAAGAAGGAAAACAATGTTTTTGCGTTGTCATTTTGCGGTGATCACTTTGAATAATCCACAATGCCGCAGTAAGGTTTGTTGAATACCGCTTCGACTGTTTTGAGGTGTGTCATTGAGATCACGACTGGGAGGAAACGTGCCAAATTCTTCGCTATTTTATTCATTCTCATATTACGCGAGACAAAGTTCAAATCCGTTCTGGCATATCGATATCTTTGGCATCACATCTACAATGTCAGTTAATACCTTAAGTAAGTCTTATGGTGAATTGTGACAACAGCAAGCGTTAACGGTCAGTATAGTCCCAAGCGGCCAAGCGGGGGGGGGGGGGGGGGGGGGGGGGGAAGTCCAGGCGACGTTCAGCGAGACTGAGCGTGATAGCGTGTGGATTGATCTAGAGTAGTACTTTTCGTGTTTTTGTTAGTTTATACATGGTAGTGGTACAATTTCGATAAAGATTAGTAAATGAAAAGGGCAAGGGATTGAGACTCGGAGCGGAGCTCTTCGATATATTACTTTACTGAATACCCTAATCAGTATATCTCCACTCTCCCGGGAGCTATAGCACGCAAAACTCGCCAATGAACGTGTAGGGATTTTTAACGTCCAATCAGTCTGCCCACGCGCGTAAATCCTTGTGTCCCCAGTTAGTAGTCCACTTGTAAACAGCTTATAGATTTGACTTTCAAATAAAATTTATTGATTAATTGATTGATTGATTGATTGATTGATTGATTGACATTCTTGTCCCAATTGCCGAGATTTTTTGTGGCTTTGGCCAAATTTTAGATTGTGGCTCTGGGGACGCGAATGAATTTAACTAAAAGGCCAGAAACCGTATACGACAATCCTATTGTTCTGTTGTTATCTGGGGTCATCAAACAACATTTCTTAACCTTTACATGATGATCCCAACAAAGTCGCAAACCACAAACTCAACATCACGATTCCATGGACCATATAACTTTGTTATTACATATAAATCACACTGCCTCACATCTCTAATATCATACGTTAACATTTCAACACCTTACTTTCCTCTGACATCTGCAAATCTGTTTTCAAATCCACCTTTCGTTGCTTATAGACGCAGTTCTAACTTTCGTCAGTGATCTTCTAGTTAAATAGCAACTTCCTGTATAGACACACAAAACAAAACTTACTGCATTTCTTTGAATACAGTAAAAACCCGCAAGTAAGTACCGACATTTTCCCAAGTTAGCCTAAACAGGTTCTTACATAAATGGTAATTAGCATAAATTTAGGCTATTTAGGTTCTTAAATAGGTTCTTATTTTGTGAAGAAAAAAACTTACATTGTAACTAATAGAATTTAATTGTATTCAGGCTATTCCTTATATAAAATCTGCATACCAAGTATTTATGTAAAACGCACTGATGACAGAACGTAACATTATGTACATATATTCTTATTTGCCCGGGTGTACTGTACACATTTTGTATATAGAGATATAAAACAAGAACCTGTTTCAAATTTTAGGCTAAACAGCTGGGCCGAGTTGTTCGAAGGACGATTAACGCTAATCCAGGGTTAATTACCATGACAACTCATATGTTCTGTTGTCAGTTAATCCAGGATTTAGTGCTAATCAGGCTTTGAACAATTCGGCCCTGATGCATACTAATTTTCCGAAACAAAACCTGATCGTGAGAAGGACTGTACTTGTAACACTATAGTACTTAGTACTATTAACAGTATGCATTGTGTTCCTCGCCCCGCCTTGTTAAATGGTTCAATATTTTTTCGAAAAACTCTCCTATAAAAGCTGAGACCCCTTATTTTTGTAAAAGTGTTGGTAAAACTGGCTTGAAGACGAAAAATACAATTCTAGTTCCCGTGTTTCTCGGATGTAATCCGTACAATCACGGAGATCGACACGACATGTTCAACCGACTGAAGGTAATAAGCGGGCCGACATAATGATGTCATTGCTCAAAATATTGAATACTTAATAGGAAGCCAGTGAAAACCAAATTGAGGACCTTTGTTAAAGCTGCAAAAACCAAGGGAACTTATTCAGTGAAAACACCAAATATGATGCAGTAAGTAATGACCAACACCAGAAACGTCACAGGAAAAATCAGTCGGCAGATCTCGTCAAGTGATGCTGCGCAGGTCAGGAGGGACTTCTTTTTGAAGCGGGGCTTGCAGGATTTAAACGGATTCGACTTTTTCGCTACTTCTGTTGTGCTTCGTGCGTCAGTAGGCCATGTTGTTAGGTTGTTGTGCCACTGTATAATATCCTGAGATGGCGTTGGGGACAGTATATCTATGAAACCAGCGTTTATCAAACCCACACCGTTTGTGACTGATTTATCTTGTTCATGGTCATCTGTATCGCAAGAAATGGACTCCTTTGCCTAAGGATATGATAAGGAGATAATTACTTCTTATTTCATGAACGTTACTGTGAATTACAAGTAGTCATGCAAAAAGCTTGGGATAGGTGGATATGCTGTGGTTCAAATCTTTTTACGGTTCAGAAAAATGTTAAACCAGTTTAATGTTTATTTGTATTAGGGAGATTCATTACCATAACCCGAGACAACGGCAAACAGAATCCAAACAAAATTCAAACTGGCTTGAAAACTCTCAAATCAAAGAAACTTTTGAACAGAACAGATATGTCAAGAATTAAAATATCTTTGCATATCCAAAAGAAGTTAAAATTAAGATAATGTTTATGACATATTTCCACAAAGTCACTAGTACCTCTCTGTTGCGTTTCTTTCGGAGTTCTTTTTCCTCTGCGAATCGTTTTGCGTAATGAACAATGGCGTATTCCACCATGCAACCAAACACGAACACAAAACACGTGATTAAGTAGATATCAATTGCCCGTATGTAAGAGACGCTCGGAAAACCATCCTGCTCGCCGATCAGGAAACTGCCCATTGCTAATATGGTGATCGTTCCGAGTGATATCCGAGCAGGTGTCGACTTGGTATCGATCCAGAAACTCACCCACGAAAGGGCAACGATTAGTGTAGCGGGGAGGTACCAGCTTAGAAGGTAGAAGTTTATGCGTCTTTGGAAGTCAAACGTTATTGTAAGTCTTCCGTATCTTCCTGTAATAAAAAGTAAGTAATATGTGTTTCAGTGGAAAGCTACATATGTTGCAGACCTTTTGGAGACCTTTTCCCGTTACTTTCCAACTGAAGCTACTGAATAATATTTTAAAAGTCAGTACGGTGTGTTAGGCTGTTGAGGACACCCTATAGCACAAAGAAGGCATACACTACGGAATCAAAGGCAATTAGTACTTAACTTTTGTTGTCTTTTATTGTTGGCACCTAATACAGTGGAACCCCGCGATACAACCACCCTGTTCATTCGAGCATCTCGTTATTACGACCACTTTTTTTGTCCCGAACAAACGTTGTCATGTTCTTTCATAATGAAGTGCTGGAGATGTAAAAGTTGCAAACTTAAATAGTCTGACCCACCCAGTTTACATTGCGCGCTTCTCTTATTGTTATGATACGGCTCTATTCCATATTTGGGCAAGCATATCACCTCTTGCATGAGTGAATTTCTCATCTACAATACAGTGTGGATTTTTGGGGGCCATGAAAATGGCGGATGAACCAACGTAGGCGCGCAATGCAAACTGGGTGGGTCAGATTCTTTAACGCCAACAATTAAAGGTGCAACGCGTTGTGTGCAACCTTACTAAAAGCACTACTAACGATTCGTGCTATATATTCAAGATTTAACTCGTCAGTAGTGAAATCATGTCCATTAAGAACAGTTGAACGTTTCTTCACGAGTGGTTTTGGGTTTTCCTTTCCCTGCCACTGACGCGGGACAAAGTTCACTGAATTAAATATGAAAGGAAATCAAATCAATGGTTCGAACACGACCTGATCAATGTTAGACAACATGTCACAGCAACACGTTTTTAACATTCTGGAGTGCCCCCATCTTGGCAAATATCCTTTTATTACGCATGCCTATAACAATAAACTAACACTGACTACAATACATGGCAGCAAGAAAGCAAGCCCCCCTTCGCTGATGCATGCTGGGAAGTTTACCTGAAGCGAACTCCTGTATGGTTTTCAACTTCTGATAAGATACGAGTTCAAAGTGGGCGATATTTTCGTCCAGCAAGGTTAAGTCGCCCCATTCGTAATGGAGGTCATCGTCTGTGTAGAAAACTGAGCAACAAAATAAGGAGACCTATTAGTTGCTGGGTCTTGTGGAAATACCTATCTTACTAATAGGTAATAAAATGCCGAATAAAAGCCAACTTCAGTAAGTCTTTTCATGGGTTTATTTTAGGGTTGACATATTAACTGACCGTCAGTCTTTCAAATGATTAAATTTTACCATCACAAATTAGAGGAGAAAACTTTCACCATCTACCGTCAACCGGAACGGTCAGCGTTTAGCGCCAATTGGATGGTTTACTGATAGTTTAAAAAGTCTATATCTACTGACCAATCACACCTCTCGATCATCTGCAGTACTGTATATTCACTCGACTGATCATTTATATGCATTTATTCGTTCATTCATTCATTTATTTAGTGATTTATTTAATACTGAGACACTTACAACTGGTAAGGTTCAAAAAGCACGTCTGCTTGTCCATGGGGAACTTGTAAAAATTCATAGAGCAGCTCAATGTCATGCTAAGTCTGCAAACAACACCAACAACAACTAGTCTTTAGTTTAAAGCTGATTTCACTGATGCATACAGTTTCAGGTTTTCACACAATTGGTCGGCTATAATTTGCTCAAGAAAGATTCATTTTTAGCCATGAGTGTTGACTGAGTAATGTCTACCGACAACTGAACAGTTGGCTCTTGTTTATAGTGATAGTTTTATGCGCTTGGAAATATTAAGACTGCGAGTAGTCTCTTTGTTATTTTTCTTTTAGTTAGTCGAGCGAAAGAGCGCGCGCGAGCGGGGAAGCCGCGAGGCGCGTGGATCGAGGGCGTTAGCCCGAAATCACGCGTGATCGCTCGACTGACTAAAAGAAAAATATGAGACTGCTCACATTCTAAGTCATATTATTTATGCTTTGGATAGAGGCAATTACAGTTAAACGTCCTTCCCTTTCTCTTAGTTAATGTACTGTCTCATTTTGGCATGACCTTTGAGAATAAGGCTTTCATACGTATGACCAATGTTTGGCTTAAGTCCCTTTTAATTAGAAGATCGGTTTTAGGTACACATGCCTTACTTTCAGTGTCTTAAGACCGCGTGGTATGTTTTGAAGAGACCCGGTACGCTATAAATATTTCAAAGAAAGTACTAAAACTAAACCTACTCTAAGTAGCTCCCACGCTCCAAGAAAACTCCAGGTGTGCCGCAGCGTACCGTGTCGAAGCTAGATAAAGTAACATGTCTGGCAACCACATTTTGCAGTTTCCTTTTTTAGTTTGTCGTATACCAGTAGACGTACATACCTTGTACTGAACAGAACTTCTCCGTTAGGTGAAATACGCAATCCCTCACTAGTAGGAACTCCATTTTCAGTCTGCACGGTTTGTATGGACCTGATACCGTAAATGTACGTGTCTGGAGTCCACAGGTCTTTAATTAGATCAGCCTTGAAAACTATGAACTTTTTCCCGCCAGCTTGCTTTTCAGAATATGCTAAACTAGGATCGTGCCAACTCTGTCTGAAGAAAAACTCCAGGGAAAAATCCTACAAGGTATATATGAAAAGAAAAAGTTTTAGTTTTTACATATGGACAGAAAATCACCAATCATCATACGTTGACTAATTAATTGTATGGTGTGCTTCTATTATAAAGGGTCTTTCAAATAATATGTGCAGATTTGGCAGAGAAGGTTCTGGCAGTGTGTGGGCTGGCACGAGCTGACTATAAGTAAGACTGAAGTGTACTTTGTGTAGGTTTGCACTTAAAGCGTTGACGCCAAAAGTAGCCAAATAAATAACCAATTTAGCCCTGACTAAAGGTTTTAATGCCTGATAAATAATGAGTTCAGGCAGGAATTGCGAAGGGATGAGAGATACGGGGTTGGGGGGAGAAGTGGGTGATTAGCGTATCAGGGGGGCGGGGGTGGGTGGGTGTGTATCGTGCCATCTGCGGAGGTGTAATATTGGCGCGAAAAATAGGCTTGCCAATTGCCGCATCTTTGTTTGGCCAAATCTCAAAAACCTTTTAGAAAAACTGTTTAGTTCTGTCGACGTGTTTTAAAACGGGGTTTTAAAAATGTTTTTTTTTAGTATAAAGTTGAAAGTCTCCATAATTAAAGTAAAAAGCTCTGTACCATGTCTCCAGTGTGAACATTAAGGGAAGCAATCTCAATTGAGACATTGACAACAACTGGATCATCTACATACAGCAAAAAAAAAAAAGATACATGATTAATACTACTTTTATTTATGCAAATTTTATGTGTTGACTAGATTACTTTATAGAGGGCCACAGGGTCATCAGTTGTACTTTAACTGTTACATGCTACCCTCTTAAAATAAAGTCATTAAAGTAAAGTTAAAGTTAAATAATAGCTTCTCTAAGATACCGGTAATACGGAAAGGAGATTTCAGTAGAGTGAGGAAATGAGTGGCTGGTAATAACTTCTCAGATGTTGACATAAATAAGGTTGGGAGTTACGGCTGTGCTAGTCTGACACTTGCAGAAGTACGAAATAACATTTGATGCTATTACGCCTATTTTAATAACATCAATTGTATGAAAAAAGTAACTATACTACTTCACTGAACCTATAAACGACTGTATTTGTGACCTCTTTATGTCATTTATGTATTTATGTCAATTTACTGGCGAGCAGATTTTTCTCTGAAGCAAATGCTTTTGCTGTCGCGGTAAACGCGTCGATCACATCTTAGCCCGGTTAGCCGAAATCCCGGCATCCCAATACGGTCAACCGAGATTGCCCGCGGTTCTCATGTTTTCGTGACGTTAATTTTTTGGTGTGTTTAACTGACTTGTCGGGATCGATCCCAGCTAAACGAGCCAGCCCGGGTTCATGAAATTGGCCTCTATTCGGGTCAAAATATGTTCGATCGCGTGCCATGTGCACCATTTGTCACTTTAGCAAAAAATTATAAAGTTATATTAATGATCATTAAATTTTATTATTATTCATTGGTGTCACTGGCTCGATTTTGATTGGCTATAAGCACGCAGCTAATTATTGCTTGCTGTTTCTGTTACGTCATACCTACAGACAATAGTTTTATGCATGCAGAAGTGACGTCATACCTACAGACAATAGTTTTATGCATGCAGAAGTGACGTTAAAGTTGTTTACTTACAAGTTGACTGCTGTGCATTGATCACTTTTTTGTGCGCGCTCTTGTCTTTACAAGTGCAGCTCAGGAATATGCATAATAAAACAATTATTGGATTCGGTTTTCGCATGATAGCGATAATTATCAAGGCCTCAGTTTGTCTTATCCGCCTCAGCCTTCGGCTTCGGCAGATAACACAAACTTTGGCCTTGATAATTATCGCTATCATGCTCAACCTCATCCAATAATTGTTAATTATTCAGTGTTTTCAACCTCAGTAGCCTTGGTTAAGGCTTAAAAAGCTACGATAAGGGCAGACTAAAAGATAAAAATACTTGTGAACTTCTTCTTCATATTACAATCGAAGCACCCGTAAGCGAATAGCCGAATAGCCTGCCTAGCAAGCGCCGTTTTATTCGCGGACATGCGCGCGAGGGGCACGCGCGAAATGCTGAGGTGGCGCTTAGCCCTCGCACGCGCGTCCTACGCAGGCTGGTAAGCGGGTATCCTCGGGAAGCAGAAAAAACTGTCCGTAACTGCAGCTCAGGCCGCATTCATGAATGATCTTCGTTAGAGAAGAATTCAAACGCGGTTTTGTCAAGGCGGCCTTAAGTAGAGCTGTCCGCGTACGAGAGTGTCCGCTCAGAGAACTTCGACTGTAAAATAAAATAAACTGCTTAATGCTTACCTCTTAGGGAAAATGCTTTTGGCCGCCGTGTCTTATCATAGTTAATACCGTTTTTCACGCAGTGAACAAGGTCTAGAGTTGTTTTGAACACAGTTGCATTGCACCGACCTTCTACAGCCAAAGCGGAGCTGAATAATGATCAGAAAATTAGCTCAAATTAGCATGTAGTTAGGAAAACAGATCCATTATATATAATTGTACTTGGTTGTCCCGCTTTTGTGTATTGTGTATAGTGCATGCTCAGTACTAGTACTGCACAACAAGCAAATTGCGATTTTAATTTTAATTTATTGCTCACAATGTATAATTTTTTATAAAGCTGATTCGAAGCACATTAAATGTCTAGATACAAGTATGAGCACAAGGAAACGAAAATATAATTGTCTTTTCTCTTCTTGATTATACGTTATGCTCTCTGTGTGTGTCTTATAATTTTTTATTTAGCTGATTCGAAGCACATTAAGTAACAATGCGTGTAAGAAGTAGGCAATGCTCCATTGTTCCGCCACATTTTGCTTTCCCCACATAAGATCGTTTAGGCTTTTTTACTGAGAATGCATCAACCTATGGACAACATGTTATTTAAATAAAATGTACTGGAACTTTATTTTAAAGTGATGTTTCTTTTGTGCTACAAGATTTTATCCAATCGTGAAACTCCAAAACAATGGCCAAGAAAGGCTTCTAATTTTACATGTTTCCCACAAGGGAATCAATCAGTAAACTAGAGAGAAAAAATGGTTAAGTTATGGTAGATTTTCACGTTTTAGCCAATGAGGTGGACGGTTTCAACAATATCACAATTAACACCTTTCTTTGGCATTCCCTGCCGTTAGGTTGCCTACTTCTTACTAGGACCATTACTTAAATATCTAGGTTATAAGTTCAAGCTTGTGCTTATGCTCTGTGTGTGTCGTTACAAAGGGACAATGATATATAGGGCCGGTTATTATAACAAAGTTTAGACGGTGTTCAACAAAACCGCGGTCTAAAACAAATCACAACGAATAACTGAAAATAATTAACAATTATTGGATGAGGTTGAGCATGATAGCGATAATTATCAAGGCCAAAGTTTGTGTTATCTGCCGAAGCCGAAGGCTGAGGCGGATAACACAAACTGTGACCTTGATAATTATCGCTATCATGCGAAAACCGAATCCAATAATTGTTTTATTATGCATATTCCTGAGCTGCACTTGTAAAGACAAGAGCGCGCACAAAAAAGTGATCAATGCACAGCAGTCAACTTGTAAGTAAACAACTTTAACGTCACTTCTGCATGCATAAAACTATTGTCTGTAGGTATTACGTCACTTATGCATGCATAAAACTATTGTCTGTAGGTATGACGTAACAGAAACAGCAAGCAATAATTAGCTGCGTGCTTATAGCCAATCAAAATCGAGCTAGTGACACCAATGTATAATAATAATAATAGATATTAATAACTGTTATATAATTAATGGTTACCTTTGGCCATGTGGCACATGCTTGCCGCAAGTTGCGAGCAGTAAAAGAGGTCGATCGAAGAATTGTTTTCGGAAAGCATCCAGCTCGCTTGTTGTCTTTATAATGTTAGTCTTGGTAGTGTTGGATAGCTCTTCTTTATCGCTGACGATCGTGACTTGTGAGCTGTCTGGAAGCCTTACGGTGGCTCCATATTGTTCAGCCCTCTCGCCTTTTGCATTCCATTACAGCTAGCCTGATGGTGTGGCTAAAAATCTTTTACTTGAAACCAGTAAATCTTTTATCAGTCAACAAAGTGGTATCCAAATGACGTCATCATTCGTTGCCATGGCAATGCAAAAAACAGGTTAAAAAACGCTATTTTGGACCATTTGAGGCTAATAACTTATAAACTACACGGTGAAAGTTTTTGTTTTCGATATATTTTTGTTTAATTGGCAAGAGAAACATTTTAACAATTTTTTTAAAAAATTCTGTACATAGAGTTCAGAGCTACCTTAAATTTATGTAAAAATGACATATCTCTGAATCCTATGTACAGATTTTTTCAAAATTGGCACAAATGTTTGTTATGTTTATAAGACGGAAATATATAAAAATCAAAAAATTTCACCGTGCAGTTTTAAAGTTATTAGCCTCAAAAGGTTGAAAATGGGTTCTTTTTGGCCTCTTTATGACGTTGCCATGGTAACAAATTTTGATGTCGTAGCCACCTAAATTTGTGTATTGGTTAACTGTTTACAAACCTGTACTAAACGTTTTCTCTTAACTTTACTGGTGTAGCTGTGATTGAATATCATAGATGTATCATGATCGGAATGTTAAAACTATTAGGAGCCACCTTAAGTTATCATTTCCGTCTTTGTTTTGTCTAAATTCGTTTGGAGGATTGGATTTGAACGTTGAATATGAAACTAACACAACTTCTGGCGAACTCTGCATTTCTGGACTATATCTTGTTTAGATTTAAAGCATTCGGCACTAGTGCATGGAACTGAGAAGTAATATACATGAATCCACATAAAGCGGCATGTATAACGACTGAATGCAGCTGTGATCAAAGATCAGTTTACGTCAGGCTTAATGAAAATGTCTTTTTCTTCAGCTGACTAAATAGTTGAAACATTTTCGTCATTTTATGTAAAATAATAGAATCCACTCCCAGATGAATATTTATTTGATACATATTCCATTATCGATCCTAATTTTATAATTTTTATGTAAAAATCCAACTTTTAGACACATTGCACTGAATCAATGAAATTCTAAAATTTTTAAAATCCACAGAAACTTTGCAGTCAAGCAGCAAATAACATTGTTTACAATTCAACACAAATATCATTACTATTTACACACCTGTTAACTACTTTATTCTAAATTATTCAGTTTAGTGTATACGTATCTACATCTAATTGCAGAACCGTTGTCATAAAAAATACAAAATACCAAATTGGAATTAATCACCCTAATGATATTCACAAAGAATGCAAGAAGAGAAATTGTTAAGAAATAAACAGAAACTATTCATTTCTGAGATAAAAATTAATTCCTTTATTTGATAGAAATGTGTTTAGAAGAAATATCTGTTGAAAGGTCATATTTTGTGAAATAATACCTCTGCGAATAATTGATTCCTATTTGGTATTTTGTATTATTTTTCTATGAAAACGTTTTTGCAATTTGATGTAATTTGGTATATATCGAAAGTATTTTAAATTCTTTTCTACTTATCAGAGGCTTTTTATTCAGATCCTCTAAGACATAGCATATACAGTCCTTTGATTAAACGTTGTCACTGATCGGTCCCATCCCTATGCGACCAGACCGAAAAGGATTATGGAGAAAAATCAATTCACATTCAATAGCTGCATATATTATCAAACACGTCTTGAGTTCTCCGTGCGGTTTCTATTTTGCCGAGATAAACTGCTTTATAGAGTAAGGAAATATCGACAAGTAAATTGCTACCTCTTCAGTTTTCATCCCGAGAACTTGTGTCATCCAAACCACATAGAACTTAACCGCACGTCGAACTCAAGACGTGTTTGATAATATATGCATATTGATCGTGAATTGATTTCTCTCCATAATCCTTTTCGGTCTGGTCGCGTAGGGATGAGACCGATCAATGACAACGTTTAATCAAAAGACTGTATATGCTGTATCGTATGGTGGCCTAATTTATTCATTTTAATGATATTTTTAAGCAACAAACTTAATTCTGTCTAATGGTGACAGAATTTGTGACAAACCTATCCTCTGCTAATCTCATATTATAACTTACCACCTTTAATAGTCGCATAGCCAATAAAATTCAGTTAAAGTAAGGCAGGCTAGGCTCAAGAAAGGGAAAGCGGATAAAGATTCGAGCATGCGCACGAAGCGCATGGAGGAGCGGGAAAAGAGGTGGAGCTTCCTTTTGCACTCCCTTAACCTTCTGCGCTTTTCCAACGACACGCTTCGCGCACGCGCCCAAAAAAACCATTTTCCCTCACCTTTCTAGAGCCTGCCACGCAAGCTACATAAGAACAAGAAACCGGTGCGACGCAAGCATAATCGTCTTTTTTTGTGCTTACGTCGTTGCGTCACGCATGTTAATAAATCGGGATAACGCAAACATCAACAGATTCAGAGCGCAAGAAAAGAAAGCACATAACTAATTTTTGTCCGCCATGTTGGCGTATGTCCATCGACATCTTATAATTATATCATTTATGGCATGCTTATGCTTATCGCACGTGTAACATCCTTGTGCTTATTCCCGGCATAGTAAATCGAACGTTCGGAAATCGAACTCAATCGAACGCAATCGAACTCAATCCGTGGATTGAGTTCGATTGAGTTCGGCAATCGAACGAAATCGAACACCGGACTTTCAGTGAGTTCGATTTCCGAACAAATCGGATTTAATCGAACAAATCGAACTCAATCGAACTCAATCCATCTGATTGTGTTCGACTGAATTCGGTTGAACACAATTAAATGGATTGCGTTCGATTGGCTCTGGTAAACCTATACAGAGCAAGCCCAAAGCAAGCCCATCAAAGCAGGTTTTTTTTTTCTTGTGCTTTTTTACAAATTATTCAATAACAGAAACCCCATTTATAAACTGTCCACGGCAGTTATGAGAACAGAACAGAACAGAACAGAACAGAGCAGAGCTATCATTATTCCCGCGGGCGTATTCCGAAATTGTTGTACCCTTTCCTTTTTTGGCTAACTTACAATTGCGGCAAGACAACTCGAAAGGTTACTTTTATGCAAAAACACAATGACGTCAAAGCGGCATTCCTGGTAGCCTTTTACTACGCATTTGAAGCTTACAATCCACAGCGCATCTGAAGCCATTTCTGCGGAATTTCGTCTTTAAAAAAAAAAATCTGTAACTCTACAGATCAGCTTCTGTATTGTTATATTGTCCAACCTTTATTATTTTCAATTACATTACTTTTCCCTGCCTCGAATAGCGTTTTTGCTAATTTGCAGGGTAACTGTATTTAAGTTTATATGCCTAATAAAGTTTTGTTTGTTGTTGTTTGTTGTTTGTTGTTTACGAAAAACACCTGCGCTACACTCCGGGCTGAAGTAACTCGAGCTTCCAAGATCTGGTTATGGATTTTCAACGCCTGTTTTACACAAATCACGAGTTCGAAAATCGAACGTTCGATTGGGTTCGATTGATTTTTTTTCTTTTCGGTGAGTTCGATTTCGTTCGATTGCCGAACTCAATCGAACTCAATCCATGAATTGAGTTCGATTGAGTTCGATTGAGTTCGATTGAAATTTAGTTCGATTGGGTTCGATTTATTATGCCGGGGCTTATTGTTGCCCGTATACTTATGCTCGGTCTTATGTGTTAATAAACACTTAATGACTGGTCCCGAGGGAAACAGTGAATTTTGTTTCCCGAGACGAAGTCGAAACTCGATGTTTCCCTCGACTTCGTCTCGGGAAACATCGAGATTCGAGGGAAACAAAATTTACTGTTTCCCTCGGGACCAGTCATTAAGTGATTTGTTATATAGCAACACAAAAAAGACGCAACACAAGACAGTTTATAAAACGCGCCGAGCACTCGATCCATCATAATCATGCCACCTTTTGTCACGGTCTGATCACGGTCTGACCACGTGCGCTAGCGGGCAACAGTGCAATGTTACCCTCTGACGTCAAAATTGTTGCCCGCTTTCGCAAATGTTGCCCGCTCAGCACAATTGGCGGGAAACAGTTTGTTTGTTAGATGTCATGAATCAACCAATCAACGCGCGCGTTGTATTGACAAAAACTCCAGCTATAAACGAACCTTAAATTTCTGTTACACGTAACAATTTTTAATTTCGTGCAACTTGTCTCGCAAAAAAAAATTGTTGCAAGTTGCACTTGCAATGCAACACGTTTATATTGCCATGGAACTTGTCTGGCGAAAAAAAAATTGCGTAACTTAAGAATGATAAATCTGTCCCACCACCAGGACTATGATTGGTTGACTTAAAGAGTTGCAAGAGCCATGTTACACGTATTTTTGTTGTGCAATTAAATTTGAAGAAATTTGTTGCAGAAAGTATAAAACGATTCAACTTTTCGTGCAAATTCAGTTGCACAAGGGGGTGTTACACGTAAAAGTATTGCTAGTTTAGTTAATGAATAGCTAAACGAAAAGTGAAGATTTCTGCCTGAAACCCTGGAACTAAAGGAAAGAAACAAATACATCTATTACTTGAATAAAATATAACATATGCCACTGATAATGCATTGAAATTGCTTTTGGTAGGTTGATCGAACAAAACTGCATGCAAGTAACCATTTTTGTGCGAATTTAGGAAACCTGTATTACGTCAAGGTTCTTTTGAAAACGATTCTGATACAAAACTCGATCGTCAAACTCATTAATAATTGTCATAATTTATCTGGTTGAACAAAGAAATTCATAACCGGGAAGGTGATTTGGAAACCCGATTTTAAATAGGTCTAGTTGTCATAGATTTTGGCGATGTTGTGTGATGTTGTTATTTCCAACTGTACTTAATAGGTTTGAAGTATCCATCTTGCGTTACTTAGTTAGAACATCGAATGTAACGGTCATTTTTACCTTGTTCACTAATTTTCTTTGAATAGATAGGTCGGCTATTTTAGTAACGGCTATCCGAAATTGTGAGGCCCCTAGGTACGGTATCAGTTGTAGATTCCTAATATTTGGTGAAATTTCAGTACATAAAAGTGAAAGAACTTATGAACTGACTTTGTCTTGCATGGCTTTGTTATAAAGCCATCTATCAATAATCAAATAAAACCAAATCAATTTAATTAAGTGTCAAATGAAGAATGATCCTCGCAGTTATGAACGCAATTTAAGCAATTGCGAAAAGAAGCCTGAAAAAAAATTCAGGACTTCAACGGGGTTCGAACCCGTGACCTCGCGATACCGGTGCGATGCTCTACCAACTGAGCTATGAAGCCACTGCCGTTGGGAGCAGCACACTCACTCCCGTGAGGGGAGTGAGTGTGAAATGATATATATGAAATAAATCATATATGAACTGCGGAAATGAAATCAAATGAAGAATGATCCTCGCAGTTATGAACGCAATTTAAGCAATTGCGAAAAGAAGCCTGAAAAAAAAAATTCAGGACTTAAGCAATTGCTTAAATTGCGTTCATAATTGCGAGGATCATTCTTCATTTGATTTCATTTCCGCAGTTCATATATGATTTATTTCATATATATCATTTCACATTAAGTGTCAAAGGTATTTAGCACGCGAGTACTAATTGTGGACGCTTTCCAGGTCTAATTGGAATTTGGAAGTGTTGGTTTTTGAGGAGAGGGAAAAACCAGAGTACCCGTAGAAAAACCTCTTGGAACAAGGAGAGAACCAACAATATGACAAACTCAACTCACGGCCCGGGAATTGAACCCGGGCTACATTAGTGGGAGACCAGTGCTCTCACCACTGCACCACCCCTGCTCCCCAATACTTACTAAAGTAGCTAATAATCACAAGATAAAGGAAAAATTTCCACTGTATGGATCACAGAAAGTGACTTGTTTTACTCCGACTCTGTTTATATTAACAAATGTAGTAGTTGAACAGCTAGGAATAGATCGAGTTAGCATGCACAAATTAACCCCAACAGTCACCCCAACATGGGCCATTTGTTAGTGCGACCACTTGATTCCCTTCTATATTGGGGAACGTTTGACTTCTGCTTTCGTACTGAAGTAGAGTGAATTCGAAGTTATGAGGGATAAAAGGAGAAAAATACAAGGAACAGAACTCTGGAGTCCAATTAAGCTTATGAGCAGGGGTAAAGTTCAATAAATCATTCTTAGAAAATAATAATGGCAAATTATCGATAGGCAGTGGCATTTTTTTGAATTTTGTAGCCAGCTGTGAACATTTCTTCAGGCGATGTAACAGAATTAAAACCATATCTTTCTATGATGAGGGCCTTAATTTCATCTCGGTAAATTTCATCGAAAGTTGATTATCTTTAAAGTAAAACCACGTGGCTCCTTTGCTTTCGACTTTTGCTCCCAGGTGTTTTCCGTTTAGATTGGAGTAGTGGCAACCTTTGTACCACCAGGCACCAGTCACTAACACAGCACAGTTACTACTGTATCTGTCATTATCTCTATCTTTTGTGGTAAAAGCCATGTTATTGTGATATGCTAATGAATCTCCTGCTGTTCCTGAATATGAACCCACTTCAAGTCGATACTGCGCCTGCTCATCCCCAATGTTGAACCTGCCATATTTGGCATACTTTCTTACTCTACTCCAGTCCTCCAGCTCCACTCGTAGGGAGCTGGATCTAGCGGCCGTCAGCCTGTGGATCTTGTCGTTTCCTAACCAGAACTCGCCCGTCAGCTGACCAAAGCCTGATTTGTAATCGTTCCACCCCCGATAGAAGTCTACCGAGCCATCCTGTCTTCTCTGGAACACGGTCCATCCTCCACCGTCAGTGCGCATGTCGCAGTATACTTTGAAGTATCCTCTACCGTCTGGGTTTACAGAGTACACTCCATTCTGAGTATGGCCTGACTTTAACAGCGACAAGCAATCTCGACCTGAGATAAAACAGAAACCTTCTATCAAATAAACTAATAAAAACTGTTGGGTTTCCTCACCACACGGCTTTGTTTGACCTCGAGGAACGCGCACTAAATGGAAGGAAAAAAGAAGAGAATTCATAAAGTACGCTCAACTCTGAGTATAGACTGACATTTACAGATCAGATGAACAAGTTATTTAATATAAATAACACTAATGATACAGAAGGTGAAACAGGCTTAACATGCATTTTGCCTCCTCTCTTTTTATTGTCATTTGTTAGTTTAATATAAGTGGAGAGAAACAGCAGCTGGTCCGCCTTTTCAACAATAAACTGCTTTAACAAACACAACAGCCTTCATCTATAAAATGAAGCATGATGCTGAAAGGTGTGAACATATCATTCGTTCAATAGTTCGTTTCAGTTTTTTTATTCTTATTTTTTTTGAAAGGTCCATTTATTAGGTTACACAAATGGTGCTTTCCATCTTAGTATAATTATGGGTCATTTGGGATAAATCTGACAATTATTTACCAAAGTGGAGGTGGATAGTGCTTCACATTTACCGAACCGCGGAGAATATCAATCACTCTTCACCGACAGCGAGGAGAAAAATTGTTTTAGGGGTGGACCATTAGAAATCCTGGGAGGGGGGTCAAAAAATTTTCAGTGTATGAATTTTTTTTTCGGCCTGAGTTTCCTGCAGGATTTTTTTTTGGGGGAGGTGCAAGCCTGCAGGTTTTTTTTCTCAGATTTTCTTTATAAATGCGTGCAAGCTCCAATTTTTTTTATACTTGGCCCAATTCATTTTTTGTATTAAACTCTGGAGAGTAGATTCAAGTCAGACTGTCGAACCGTTGCATAAAATATGTGGAGAAATAAGAATTGAGATGGAGTGGTCGAGCGCCGAAGGCGCGAGCCGCTAGGGGGGTGTGGGGGCATGCCCCACCAGAAAATTTTGAAATCTTGATGCTCTGAAACTCCATTTCTAGTGATCTGAGACAACAATTTCTGTCAAAAATGTTTGGCGAATTGATGTGGCTTCTCGTCGCTTTGCGTCTCTTTGTGTGGCTCCACATACAAGTACTCGATTTCATTTTATATTTCTTGCTGTTTTTTTAGTTTATCTGGATATCAGAGTTAAGTATACGCAATTTCGTCTTTTTGTATAGTAGGTATTACGAGAATTTGACGAAAATGACAGAACCGAATGTCAAAATCGGGATTTTTCCTATCCCGATCACATATTGGTCGGGATTCGGGATTTTCAAGCAAAATCGGGGTAATCTCGACGAAATCGGGACGGTTGGACAATCTGTAGAGCAGGTTACATATTTCATGATGTTTACAGTGTTTTCAAATATGTACATAAACAAGGTTTTGGTTATTTAACAACTATTCACCGAAGTGGAGGTGCTGGGTAGTGGTGGATATATATACTGAAACAGTGACATAATATAACGAAAATGATGCTTTTTAACTCATTTATTCCTGTCAATTAACGACTACAATTTTCGCACGCAAATTGCTGGGAGGTGAATATTCCGAGTTTCAGTAGCCAATCCGAGCGCGCCAACAATGCTATCCACTGTTTCAGTATACATGTATACTAAATTAAGATATCGGTATAAGTACCAGATAGACCTTTGAGGCAGTTTAAAATAAATAAATAAATAAATAAATAAATAAATATATGTATATATAGCCGGTTAGCTTGCAGGATTTTATTTTTTTATGGTCAACTGCTTGCAGGAATTTTTTTTGAGACAATTTTCCTTTGCAGGATTTTTTTTTTGGTAATTGTCACCCCCCCTCCCAAGATTTCTAATGGTCCGCCCCTTAGTATACACCAAATTGAAGAAACGTTGACACGTGAAAAGCATAAACCATGAACGACGAGACCGAATGGGATTCTGGGTAGGCAGCATTGGCAAGCTAGTGATGTTCTATTTCTTGATAATCAAGATGTTTTCTTTGTTTGAGACATTTAAGAGCATGATTTATGCATCCTGTGTTAATATAATGTATATTCTGTCACAGACGAAGATTAAATTTTTCAACTTCTCAGTAAACCTTTGGGTCGCATCGTTCATGGTTTATGCTTTTCACCCGACAACGTTTCTTCAATTTGGTGTATACCTAACCAGTGAATACCCAACCACAAATAGTTACTTTGTTTATGAAAAAAAAGGGAAAAAGTATAGTGGCTCAAATCATAACCTATATTTAGGGTACTGAACCTCAATAAAGATCGGCTACAATTTCCAAGAAAAAATTAACATGAAAAAAAAATGGGAAGTGATTCAAGGGAATAACTTGACAAAAGGCTTTTTATCAATTTTTATCATCACTTCATAGCAAGCATCATTTGTCAGATCACAACGTTTTCTGTTTCCGTAGTGATTGTATTAAATGATGTGATTTGTTCATTTACTCTTGAGCTTTATATGTTATCGGCTCATGAAACTGTCAGATTACAGTGTACATTGTCCAATTACAAAATACTTGCCGATTACATTGTCTGATTACAACGTTTGTAGGTAAATTAGAGGAAAATACAGACTGAGGTTTATGAACCAATCGCATTTGAAAAAATTGTAGATCGAACTCTTCATTATTTTTGGACCGTCCCAAGGGGGAGCTCGTTCATTTTATGCTGCTGCCCCCACACTGTGGAACAGCCTTCCAGCAAATATTCGAACCGCAACGACATCACTTAGCATTTTTAAGAAAAAACTTAAGACATATTTTTTTAAATTTAGCCTACAACGAGTAATTTTTTGGGGGTGGTCAATTGTACATTTTACATTTAGGATGTAAGGGATAATGCCCGAGCTCCGAGGCCTTCTTAAAAATAATGACCGAGCGCGTAGCGCGAGGTCATTATTTTTAAGAAGGCCGAAGAGCGAGGGCATTATCCGTTTTAATGCACCTTTTCATTGTTTTAGAACAAGCAAACCAACGACTTGCTGTGAAATTTTGCTCATTAGTGACAGTAGTGATTGTCTAAATCCCGTAAGGATTGTGCAAGCATTTTAATCATTGTAATGACTCCCGTGGGCGAATTTTTTCTTGCCGTTACAATCAGTTTAGAATTGATCAACTATGGCCTCGATGAAACGCGGTGATGCGATGTGAAGCTCCGTTTGTGATATTCTTTACTGGCCAAGTAGGATGCTTTTTGCAACAAGATGCGTATAAAGTTCTCAAGTTACCGCAAAATAGGAAAAAGGAATCAAGAGGATGCAATCTTGGAAAAAATGTGAGCTAGCGAAGTGAAATTTTAATAGTACACTTTTGAAACGTTTCAATTCTTACATGACAAGGACAAAAAGTTCCTTGACAGTCAGCAGTAGTAATAATCAGAAATTTGGGGATATGGGCTTTAGATAAGACTACGAGCAGTCTCTCTTTCCCAGCTTAGTCCATCGAGCGAGAAACGAAGAAACATTAGCGAACGGTAATGGCCCTGCGAAACTGGGGCGCCTCCAGTTTCGCGCAGCCATTATCCATTCGCTAATGTTTTTTCGTTCCTCGCTTGATGGACTAAGCTGGGAAAGAGAGACTGCTCATAGTCTAGCTTTAGATAAAAATAGGAAATTCACTGTCGATAATTTTTCATTCCACGTTCAATGCAATGGAAAATATTGAGATTTTGCCTTATAGTGTCTATAGAAAAGGTTTATTTAAAACTATTAACCAAGGTAGCTGAAAACCTAAAAACATAAGTCCCTCGGAGATACAGGGTGTATGTTGTTGGTCCAGAGGGATGTTTTGTTTATTTTGTTGACATGTACATCAAAAGTATTTGTCAGGGGTGTTGCGAGTGCTATCCATGTTGGAATTTTTAATAAATTATGCTGATGTTCTAAATTGAGAAGATTCTAGAAAATCACTGAGGTGGAACAGTAGGTTATTATTGTGATCAGTGAGGTGGAACAGGAGGTTACTATTTTTAATAATAACCTCCTGTTCCACCTCACTGACCACAATAATGACCTGTTGTTCCATTTCAGTGAGCATGTATGCAGATTATTAGAAATAATAACCTGTTCAAAACAATGAAAAGGTGCATTAATAAATGATAATTAGTATAAAATTGTGTAAAGCGCTTTTGATCATTTTAATGTTAAAAGGCGCTATATTAAGTGAATAAATTATTATTATTATTAATAGTTATGATTACGTAAGAAATAGGCGAGCGGATGACCAATCACAATCGAGAATTTTGTTTATTTATTCATTGACTCATTGATTCATTGATTTGTTTGTTCGTTACATACATACATACATACACACACGCATACACACACTTCCCCAACGAGGCTTTTCAGCGAAATAGTTACAATAAATTATAATGATAGAAATTCAAGCTGGATAATAAAACTAGGTTAAAAACTAGGATAAAAGGTAATGGTCCGTTAAAGGTCTGCATCTAAGCAAACGCTTAAACTTGGTTAGTTACACATGTTCGTTCGTTCATTCATTCATTCATTCGATCAGATAAAGGTGGTCTTCCACTCAAAATACGATGTCTACCCTGCGACGTTCGTTTTTTTTTTTTTGAAAATGGCAAAAAAATTGCAGCACTAAACAAGATTAACTGAATAGTGGCATATAACTGATTTTCCCAATGCAACGGCCCTAGCAACTATCATTGATTGGTTTAATGCTTTATTTTGTATTTTTCACTACAATGCCCACGAAAAAAAATAGAAACTCACTGTTTTCCAAGGTTTAGATCCTAGATGGTTCATTTGCGCACAAAGTAAAGTTGACTCCGATCCATGCCGGGCATTTGACTATTTGCTGGTAGAAAGTAATTTTAACAGGGGGCCTTATTTCAACAATAAGGGGCTGGATAATAATTAACCAATGTGACATTTGACCTAAAGCGACTGATTTTGAACTCAGAGTACAAAACTATATATCAGGATGGTGGAATTTTCCCGAAAAAATTGTTTTGGAAAAGGAAACATTTTTATATAAGACCACCTTAATTCATACTAAATTCGTTCGGTTATTAATAAATTCATTCATTCATTCATTCATTCATTCATTCATTCATTCATTCACTCACTCACTCACTCACTCACTCATTCATTCATTCATTCATTCATTCATTCATTCATTCATTCATTCATTCATTCATTCATTCGCTCATTCATTCATCCATTTCAGTCAGTTAGTCGTTTAATCTGTCACTGAGTCGGTGAGTCAGTCATTCTATTCATTCGATTGTTAAATCGCTTTGCCTTTGGTTCTAATATGGAGTTTACGATTTATTCTTCTGTTTTCTAAGTTTGTCGAGGAAAATGCAACCTGAGTCAGTAAACTTTACATGATGAAAATAATAAAAAAGAAAAAAAAAACACTTCGGTAGTAGGCGGAAAATACTCTACTCTCTCCGAGATGTAGAAAAGTAAACTCACACCACGGAAGTTAACTCGTACCATGCCAAAGCGGGATGAGAGTGAGGATTTTGAATGATGTTGGATGGTGAAAAGATTGATGACCGGAAGTGGGTATGAAAAAAAATATTTTTGGGTCCTCTGAAAAAAAAAAGAAAAAGCAGTTCACGAAGACAGTCGTCGATATGAACTTACCTGAGGGCAGAACAACAGCAATGTAGGTCACACTCTCCACATCAGAAACTCCTGCACTTGTTGCAGCACAAATGTAATTGCCTGTATCATTCATTTTTATGTCGCTGATAATCAAAGCGCCATTTATCTGCTGGCTCCTCCCAACTGGTAGTTGAGCTCCTTGTCTTTTCCAGCTAATTGTTGGTTTTGGGTCCCCAGTAGCGCTGCAGTTTAATTTCAAAGTGCCGTAAACCGACCCAACTACTTTCGCAGGTGGTTTAACAGTGAATCTAGGAAGGGAGACGACCACTAAAAGCGTTTTCTTTTCAACACGTCCTAATAGATTTGCTGCTGAACAGACGTACAGGTCAGAATCACTTCTACGAACGTTCAATAGTTGTAGACCATTGTTTTTGTATGTCACTCTCTCCTGGGGTAACGGACTAGATATCCTTTTCCAAGTGACCACTGGTACAGGATGCCCAGTCACGTGACAGGTTGGAAGAGTGACGTTACTTTCTTCGGCGGCGTGATGAGGTCCCGGATGAAGGGAAACACGAGGACGAACTGCAGCAATGAAAATATTGTTAAAACTGAAAAATTGATAAGAGAAGGTGTTTCTTAAAAGGCCAAAAGTTTACTTGTTGGAAAAAGTTTCGAAACCAAAAGAATCGCAATGAACAATTTCAACAACCGGTAAACAAAAACACAAGCGCGGAATAAAAGCGCTTGACCATGTCACGATTTCATTTGGTGCTGCATCTGATTGGCTGATAAGGTAATAACAGCAAAACCAGTAGAACGATAATTCCAGTTTCCTTTCGATACTCAATTGATGAACTGGTTCAATAGCATTTTATTTGTTTCGAGATTAAAGCAACAAAAACGGTTGACTTTAGTTTATTCTGGCTGTGTTAGAGATATGAAAGAAACAACTTAGGATCATGACGATCTTGTAATTACATGCCAAGTTAGGTAATTTTCTTTGTTTCCGCTGCTTCAGAACGATTCCTGTTTTTTTGACTTACTGGCTTTGAATGACTTCTTACAGTTTCTTTAGTAGTTATATCCCCCGCAATCTGTTAGATTTCATGAATTAAAAATTGTGTTCAATATTCATACCAATTTATAGATTACGTTGAACTTATTCTGACCGAGGACTTTCGGGTGATTATAAAAATCATCGGCTTGTAGTAAACAGACTACGACATCGGAAGCTTCGGTCTTTGTTGCTAACAGTGCAGGGATTAGCATCTCTTTTATTTATCAAGTTTTGATTGATAACCAAAAAGACAAGCAAAGTAAACGACAATAAAGAACAACATCGAGGCATACCATTCACTACAAGCTTCACTTGTGCCTGCGCCTGTCCTAAGATGTTTGCCGCTGAACAGCGGTACGCGCCTGAGTCACTTGCTTTTACATTTCGTAAAAGCAACTTTCTTCCAGAGACTGCAAAGTTATTTATTTCTGACTGATTGTCCCGCTTACTCCACACTACTGCAGGCTCGGGGTTACCACTGATTGAACACTGAAATGACGCTGTTCCACTTTCGTTAACTGTTAACGTTGAAGGTGACACAGCTACAAAGGGAGCTGAAATTGATTCACCAGGGTCTCCTTTTGCACCCGGCATGCCAGCGGACCCTATATCTCCTTTTTGTCCTTTGGGTCCAGTATCGCCTTTCGGTCCCACAGGTCCCATAATGCCTCGCTTGCCGCTCTTTCCCGGCGATCCCATAATACCTCTATCCCCTTTGTTTCCGTTTCTTCCTTTTTGTCCTCTTCGCCCCCGGGTGCCTTTCTCTCCCCTCGGTCCTGGTGGGCCGGGAGGACCTGGGGGACCAGACGAGCACTCGTTGCCTTTTGATTGACAGAGCTCAGATAAAAGTCTGTTAATTTTATTCATCTTGTCTACTGTGCTTTTAGCTTCCGTTATGTTCTTGACTGAATCAACTTGACGCCTGCTCCTGTGTTGTTCATAGGACTGAAATTCTGCGAAAGAAACAAAAATATTATTCCTGTTAATACACGCTGCAGTTTGTGTTTAGAATGTGTTTACTTAAGATGCAAAGTTATAAGTCAAGCCGCCCCCTTTCCCCGGTCATGTAAAGATTGAGCTGTATGTACTCATAGGTTACTTCTTCGACACAGATTAATGTTAGTTAACACTAAATGCTGTCCACATGTACACTTACACGTTTCATATTTTTCTCATTATCTTGATTGTGTTTATCTGTCCATATAATAATACATACGAGGTTTTGATGCATTTTTGCCTTCCTTTATAACCACTCTGTGAACTCAGTGCGATCTCAGTACATTTTAGTGTGGACGCGCGTGTGGCAACCTATTTCAGGTCAAAGGTTTTTTTTTGGGAAACACATTCAGAGTGTGGAATGTTTCCCTTTTCCTAGTTCAATCAAAGTTTAAGTTTAGTGGAATGTTTAGTAGAAGCATTCTCCAATGGCCACTCTCGTTCTGACGTCCCAAGTTCTAAATCTTCACAAATTCTACATGCTAGAACAGAACAACAGAAAAATATTTCTACCATCTTCACGCCGCTTTTTCTACTTTATTTGTAACTTTGAAATAAGAGAACAAGACAAAAACAAAAAACAAAACTTCAGAATACGACTCTAAACGAGGCACAAGAAACAGTAGATCGAAACACAATTTCAAAACATTCGAGACTGAAAGAGAGGGATATGGAACTGTATATAGGTTCCATAAAAGCTCCCCAAAATTCTATGGGTTTAGTCTCCCTTGACCAACTAAAGCTAAACTATGAAAAATTGAAGATTGTTAAAATTAAAGTGCCAAAATTTATGTTTAAAAACTAAACGTTTCGGACTTTTCCCTTCTTCTTTGGAGGTCTGTTTGAACCACTGAAGAGGGTCTGAATGGGGGGGTCCACATGTCGGTTGTCGGTTAAAATTTCATTACTTTGTCGGTTGTCGGTTAAAATTTTCGACCTTTGTCGGTTGTCGGTAAATCTCAGTTAACAATTAAAAATGCAAGATCATGCAAGTTTATTATTCACATTTGTTATGTAATTTGCGCAGTTTTAAGACTTTAAACTCTAGACGTAGTGTGAAACTTGTAATATTTCATTATTTGATTCATTTTTAATTATATTTGATTGCACATTTTTAGCAACGTGATCGTCTACCCCACTTTTATTTGCAAATCTAGTGTACCGAGAAAATCACCAAAGCTTTTATTCTAGATGTGAATTTGTTTTCCTGTCGATTACAGGGTATCGAAGTAAATCAAGAGAGGTAAATTTGACAAGAGTGAAATGCCCACTTTAGCCTACAGAAGTCTTTTTTCCCAAGACGTTCACAAACACTTATTACACTTGTTATTCAACGGCTCTCGTGGGTTTACTGTGGGGTTTCTTTGAGGTTTTTGCCAAACATTTCGCTGCCATACGTATCAATCTGCACCGTTTAATGGATCTTTAATGGTTTTACAACTATTATTACCTCTCACCGTCACATGTCGAGACGCACAAATGCACGAACAGCCCTGCCGGATCGTGTAACACATGCTCTGTTGACAAGCTCTGAATGTTCTTCAAAATCTGATTCCTCGTCATCTGAATCTGTCTCATACTCATCAATTTGTACTTCCCTGTGATCCTCAAACACCTCAGTAACATCCCCTTCGTCCACAAATTGTATGCTAACAACGCGTTGTGGTACTGCATTCACTGATGATACATTGTTTTCTTCAGGGAATCGAAGTCTCTCTTCAGACTCGTCGGTGCGATAAACAGCGTAGACAGCTGGCGGCAAGGCCCCAGCCTTACCTTTTGTGGTCTCGCTCCTAACCGTCTGTTGTCGTACTGGCCTATAACTCTCTAGCCACTCTTTGATCTGTCCTTCCATAGCTGGTGTTATGTCCTCACTTGGCAAAGGTGTCATCGTAGCTATAGCAGAAAGGGGCATGACAGATTGAGGGACCGGATAGTATGATTTGTTATGCGTGTAGTACTTTGCTGCCCATCTAGATGTGCGCTTCAGAGATTCTTTGCAAATTGTTACAAAATCTTGCGCATATGTAAGTACCGTAAATGTCTCATGTTTAAAGTGCGAGACAGCGTGCAAATTTTCCACTTCTGTTGTGAGCAACGTTTCGAGCAGCAGATCATCTAGAAATTGGGGTTAACGTCCATCACGTTCTTGTAAAGCCTGTCCATTCCCTTTTTAAGCAAAGACACAGATACTTGCGTCTTCTGTGATATAGTTTCATTCATTCATTCATTCATTCATTCATTCATTCATTCATTCTTTATTTGCCCATATATACAACATTTTACAAAGCAAAATGGAAATAATAGAGGATTAGAGAAAAAAAGTGAATGGCGAGGAGACCTGAAAAAAACCACGAGGCTTATAATGAGTCAGGTTTCCTCACTTAAAAATAGACTACATGTAGTCTAATATAATAATTACAATATGGGCTTATATAGCTAAATTTGACCATGGATTTTCTCTTACTGTGGACCATTGGTTGCAGAAGTCTCGCTCAACTGATAGGGTTCCTTCACCTAACTCACAGTATCTTTTACATAGTTGTCAATCTTTGTCACGTTCTGTGACTCTTTTGCTTGTTTCAAGGATACTCCTTCAGGTTTCATACCCTTATAATGAATTCCAAAGGTATCGTAAAGAGAACTAAGAATCCCCAGAAAATATATCGTTTCTGAGAGACTCGTCACTATCTTAACTTTTCCAGCGGCAAGAGCATATCCCCTTGATTTGTTTAAATGAGCATGAATCTTGTGTCACATCGGAAGAACTGTTGTGGCCACTTCCTACCAAAGCTCTAACCGAGTTATCATCAGGGTTGTACTGCATGACCTTTCCCGCCTTTGTATCCGTGTACACTACCTTCCCGTTCAAGGCGCATAATTGGTTTACTTCAGAGCAAGGAAGAGTCGAGCTGCATACAGCTTGTGTCACCGTCTTTGTGCTAAGTTCACATTTGTACAGCCCACCTTGGCTCGAGGCTCCTGAGAAGAATGCGCATTTGTCAAGTAGAGTAATAGACAAAAGGTTTACGATGCTGGATGGATAGGCAGTGAATTTCGTAGCATTGCCGTGAATGGTCACTCCATCAAATGTCAATGCTATCTGATAGACATATTGACTCTCGTCATCACTACAAAATAACAAATCATTGCTTGCAGCACAGATTGCAGAAGGCTTACTAAGACGATTAGGATGTATCTGGACGTGTTCCACACAGTCAATGCTCTTAGAAATGGCACCCAAGTGGTCGTTAAGTCTTTGGCCCAAAACGGGAACCGTTCCATCCGTTGGGAGAGATAGTGCCTTTAACCCTTTGTATCCTGCCTTCTTTAATTTTTCCTCGCCTGGTTTTGGTTGATGCCAAATGGTGATCCTCAAAGTGTTTATATATTGGTTACAACCACATAATTTACCCATCAAATGAAACCTTAAGAGTCCCTCTTTCAAAATAAAGTAATAAACATTGAGTGGAAAAATTGCGTGGAAACATTTTTCAAAGGAAAACAAATTAGCAATAAAAGCAAATTTTCATTGCAAAAAAAAATACAATTTTTTAAAGGAAATGTTCTGTAACATTCACATGACACTGAATGACTACAAGACGAACTAAATCTATTACTAGATTTATTTAGCTTTCATTTGACATCCCAGGCTCAATTCCAGGTCAACTATGAGACCTACAAGCAGTAGCTAGCAGTAAGCACAAACCATACACTCTGGTCGTTATAATGAATATGGCAGACAATGTCAGTCTGAGAGTGTCCACGAAATTCCCCATGTACACAGCACAAACGTTGAGCTTTCTCACTCTTCATTGAATATCAAGTGCATGAAGGGGTGATTTGTTTGGCAACATTGTCGCCATTTTCAGCCAACACAACAGTAGCCAAACACACATTCCTTATAAAATAAAACAACAGGGTTCCAGTTGCAAGCCTTCGTTTCATCAAGGTCGTCTTCATTCCCATATGAAGAAAATTCAATTTATAGACTGATTTTTGTTCATCATCTCCTCCGATCGAGTAGTTCCACTTCGTCACAACTTGTAGACGCTTTCTTTCAGCAAATTTGGCAAAATCTGTTGAACTGCTGGATCTTCGTGTCATGATTCTTCTTCCGACAATTTTAAATGGCTGATTCCATCGCTTTTCAAACGTTTCGTCGCCGAAAATCGCCTTCCAAAGCTCGCCATTAGCAAAAACTCCGAACCAAAACAAGCCATGTGGTTTAGGGGTCTCAATTAGCAATTGTATAAGCCCAAATATAGCTTGAATACAGTGTTGTTTTATCTACCAAACTTGACAAAGTAATTAACATTTTAGCCCTTACTTTGAAGATAATTTGAAGCTTTTCTTTTCTAGGGAAGGAACCCATTAAATTGCCGCGGGAAGTTTTCAACCATCACAGGCTGACTTTTGAGACGTCAATACGACTTTATATTGACGTCTCAAAAGTAGGCAAAAGTTTGGGCAAAAGTATCTGAGAATCATGACACAACAGCAGGGCGTATCGTCAGCTCGCTTACGAGCTGCTGTTCTAGAAATGAGCCCGCCGCTGCTCTCCGAAAAGGAGGATCCCGCCTCCCGGGGCTTTAAAGTAATTTGAAGAAGGAAATTCTGTAATTGACGAAATTTGGAATTAATGTGGTTACGTCTGGTGAAATAGAGCCCACCAAAGGATCTGGACATTTCCTGCGCTAAAAATAAATTCAAAATGCTGTTCTTTCTGAATACAAACATCCCTATAATGTCGGACCATGTCGGTTGTCGGTTAGAATTTATTTGTCGCTAGTCGGTAATTTTTTCCCCGTTTTGTCGATAGTCAGTAATATTTTTCGCCCTTTGTCGCTAGTCGATTAACCCCATTCAGACCCTCACTGAAGAAGGGCAGTCCGAAACGTTTGGTTTTTTGACAATTTTTTAGTAAAGTTAAGCTAACCTATCTATCTAGACATTTGAAGGAAATGGCTACGAAAACCCGACAAATTATATTCAATTACTTTCCTTGGTGACCTCCAAACCTCGATTCATGCATGTAATGTGTCAAACAAGTAACTCTTGTATTTGTCAATAGCCCAATTTCGATATGTTAAAATTCAACTTTAAAAACAAAGTACATCACTACGAGGCTTAGGGGAATAAACCACATAAATCCCTACTATCACTCTCCCCCAAGCCTCGTATTGGTGTCTTTTGTTTCAAGTTGAATTTTAATATATCGAAATTGGTCTATCAGCCTTACTTATATATATCGTTTTTTGTTTCTTATCGTTTTCTTCTTGCCGTTAGGATCAGTCTTGCCGTTTATATTTTGTCATTTGAAGTTTTTTTACTGATCCAGGTCTACAACAGATCCGGCTCCTTTTAACATCTTGTCGCTGTGGTCTTGCCGTTTTTAAAGTCTTGAATGTAATACGTCCAACGTCAGGGGCAGCCAACGAATCTGTTCCTCACTTTATCTGTTCCCCAGCGAAATTCTTGCTGGCTGGCAAAATATTCTGTACATATTTTTTCAATAACCATTTTTGCGCTGGTTGACTTGAAAAAGGAGTCGCAAGAACAAACTGTGCAGGCCAACTTGACCAGATCGAAAAGAGACTGGATCGAAGAAAATCGGAGGACACTTTGGGGCTTAAAAGGGTTCAGCTTCGAAGTAACAAATTTAAGAAGTACTTAGAGATATACCCCAACAGATTAAGTTCGAGACGGCAGTAAATGTACAAAACAATAAAAAAAAAAGCTTCAAATAGTTTCCATTAATGTTTCATCAGTTCTCAAGCCCCTTTTGGTAACTTATTATTATTGTTTTTTTTTTTCCATTTATTCATTTTTTTTTAATTGCTGGCTGGGAAACAGACATTTTTTTATCCAGCTGGCTGGGAATTTCCCCAGATATTTTTTCCCAGCAACGTAGAAGAACACCTGGAAATGCTTTTATATCATTTATTTTCATTGATTTGAGTAAAATAATACATTTTACTAAAGATTGTTCGTTGGGTGTCCCCGCAACTTTTACAGCCCGTCGCCCGAGTCCAATAAACTTTAGTGTGGCAATTTAAACGAAGGCTTTATTGGGCAGGATTTCTATCATACCGTTCACTCAGTGTTTAATTGTTTTATTGATCGCGTAGAAATGTGACAAAAGTTGATCAAATCTGTACTTTGACACCCTTTTGGGGTACAGCCGTATATGGTTAATAGGCCATCAATCATATTACCACAATTAGTTATTTTGGCACTCTTCACTACAGGGTCTATAAGCCATCAATTAGATCTCCGCCATGACACACTTACACCGGAAATATTTTCCTGTGGTATTTTGGACCAAAGTGCTTTTATTGTAGAATGTGAAATATGAACAGCTTGTTGTATGTCCTTTGCTTTTATCACGAGTTCTCCTTCTGCTTCCTTTTGTTCTCGTATACATAAATGAATTATGATAACTAATCGGGCACCTTTAATTTTCTTATTCTGCTGTCTTACTTTGGTTGCAAATCATACCTAAGCCGCAGTACCTTTTCTTCTCGTTTTTAACGCTTAAAGAAGATGACTTAAAACCAGATGAATGCGACATCATGTTGCTATTAAAAGAATAGCTATTTCTTACACAGCATAATTAATATGAAAAGGAATAAGGGAACGGATCGATGTTCTTAGAACTTCCGTGTACAGAACTGAGATATCTCAAAGGGAGATTCTGTCCCTACGTGTAGTGGTATTAAAAAAGCCGCAGCAAGATAACGGATGTGCCCCGGGGGGGGGGGGGGGGGGGGGGTACTCCGTAAAGTTTTGGGTGGGGGTGTGCCGCTGGGACTCTGAGACCCTTAACCTATACTAGACCATTTTAGGTGCATTTTGCAACCCTATTCTAGACTAAACACCGAAAAACCCTACCCTAGACCTATTCCAGACTCGCCATTTTCCAGAAACGCGTTCACTATCACAGTCTAAGATGCCAGGGGTCAGTAAAAATGTCGTACTGCCCACCGTACCGATTTTTAAATGCCATTTGCCAGTAAACCTTGTCTAGACTAAATTCTTCACGCAACTGATCAGTTTCGCGAAAAATGATACCCTATTCTAGACCAAAAATCTCTGAATACTATACCCTATCCCAGACTAAACTACCTGAAAACCATACCCTTCACAGCGGCACATACATATAAAATTATAGCTCATATATGGTAGTACCCCCCCCCCCGGGGGGATGTGCTAGGAGACGATCATATGACTTCCCTAAGGGAAGTCAATACTTGACCCGTTGCTAACCTTCGGTTTTGTTTACCACCGGAGAGAACACGTACAGCTAGATTTTGAGATTCCTTTGGTGTATACACAGCACATGACAGAAAATAATTCGAATTGTATACCATTTTTAGCAGTGTTAAAACAATGGAAACAAACTTACCTGGAGTATGGACCTTGGACGGTTGTTTAGTCTCCGCGACGCTTTCAAGAGCGTTAATTCTCTTCTTCTGATCGTTCAGCTCTAATTCAACTCTCAAAAACCCAGCACAATACAAAACAATACCTAATACTGAAATCGTGGAAGCAAAAGAAGGAAAACGCTGCTTTTGTGTTGTCATTATGTGGTGGTAACTTTGAACAATCCACAATGCCGTGAGGTTTGTTGAATATAGTCTGTTACAGCTCTACTGACACACAGAGTTCACGAGTAGTAGGCCGAACACGCCAAATTCTCCGCTATTTTTATTCCTGTCAGTCATATTTCGTGGGAAAAAGTTTAAATTCACGTGGCATATTCTTGGCATCTGAAACTTAATAGGCACGTACCGCTACTTTGTTTCCTGAAAGGTTTTTTGTTGTCGTTAATTTTTGTAAACAGAACGGTGATTGGCTTTTTTTTTCATTAAAACACACCAAATTATAGTTTTACTGTTTGGATTTCATTATTACCCATGTAGCGCCGATTTCATAGACTTAAAATCAATTAGCGGGTGCAGTGTGAAAGCAGGAGGAGGGGGAAGGTGGCTCGTAATCCGTCACGTGTCCGAGGATATTAAGCTTGTGAAAGAATCGGATCGGTATGTGAATGATGGTAATTGTCTAACTCAATGTCTATGAATATGTTATGCTGTTTCGTTTCCACTTGTGGCCATAAACGACAATTTTTGTGCCCATAGCTGTCAGACGTACATGTATTCTCTAACCATGACCCGTGCACTTGGAGTTATGTGATTTGGACCCAACACCCCACCGTCCTATTCCCCACTGTCATGTTACACTTGGTTTGCTGATTGAAACTAAAATCGGACGGTGGTTTCTCACAACAGTTTAATATCTTTCCATGGTTCTTCTCTGGTGGAGGACTCAAGGCATTAGACACTATGCTGGTCTTGTTACTGTTTGAATGTTTGCTGCCTGGCTACAAAATCTGGCGAAACGCTTCGTGTCAGAAATGGAAGGTAATCCAGGTTACTCAAACTATGACAACCAATCCAGGCTTTAAGGAAAACTAGATAGGGACAGTCAGCTGATTGGCTGAACGTTTTTACTGAGCTGCCATTTCACTGCCTTATTTTTGTCATGGCTTTATTGTATATTTGTTGATATTTATTCGCAGTAAAGCAATTAACGTCAAACGCACGAAGGTAAAGGTAAAAGGTAAAGTCGCACTCGGGCCAAGATGGCCCACACAGCCGGAGCTTAACCCGCTTTCCGTAGCATGAAGCAACTAGGAATATTGCTACTCCCCCCTGGATGGGATGCTAGTCCATCGCAGGGTTACCCCCAGCATTTTGTCGCCGGTACCCATTTATACACCTGGGTGGAGAGAGACAGTGTGGAGTAAAGTTTCTTGTCTAAGGAAACAACACGATGGCAGAGACCAGGCTTCGAACCACCGACCTTCAGGTTGAAAGTCCGACGCGCTAACCACTAGACCACCGTGCCGCCCACAAACGCACGAAACACAACCATTATTCTTTGTTTTCGCGGCCTGATGTCAGAGAAAATTCAAAAATCTAAACAGTTTATTTCACACGACCGTTCCATTAACAGGTTCTTCACATTAGCAATAGTTATCTTCATACCACGTTTTTATACACACTGACATTGCTTTGGAGATATGCATAGCGGTGCAGCAGACTGAGCGTCTCCATGTGAGAAACAAAAACAAGTATTTTATACTCAGTTTGTTGACATTCTCATTAACTCTGGGTTGTTCTCAAAACCAGAAAAAAACAAACTGCTTATCTAGATGGAAACGGTCAATAAGTTGTCAATGCTACATTCATAAAAATTCTACTAAGTACTGGTAGGCGAGACATTGAAAGGAAAATGTTAATACTCTAATGTGCTTGCAATTATATAGTAAAAACTAGCCGGTCGAAATCAGTCGTAAATGGTATGCACCATTTTGAAGAATTGATAAAACCAGTTCTCACAAAATTTTTAATATTTTCCTATTGATATTGTTGTCAAAGTGGATCTGTTATGACATCAGCAACGCAACAACAACAACAACGATAACGAATGTTTTATTTAATTTGACTATACATGTTTAAGCTTCTAACTGCCTGAACGTAATACAAAGCATTTATTTGAAAAAAACATATGAAAAGCTCAAAATCATTTTTAACAATTTCGATCCATACCTTGGATCAAAATAGTTAAAGGATAGTAAACAAAAACAACAACAACCAAATTGAAGACTGTTTAACATGTACGACGCAAACATAAGCACAAGCAAAGAAACGGGAGGGTGGAGAGATCAGAGGGGAATTAGGGGCGCCCGCGATATGAGGGGGAGGGTACCTTTATTTTCCCCTTCCTTCGCCTTTCGCGCATTATCCTCGCGCTTTGCACATGCGTCCAAAACCCCATTCCTCTCACCGGCTTTCAAGCGCCTGCCACGCACGCTGCATAAGCACAAGAAATCTTCATCTAAACCGATGCGACAAAAGCATAACCGTCTTGTGCTTGTGCTTACGTTACCTCCGTTTATAGGTGCGATGCAACGACGCAAGCACAAGAACAAGAAAATGAACGATTTTCTTTCTTTGTGTTTGTGCTTTTAAGCAGGCTGTCATTAACGGCATGCTTGTGCTTGTCGCACGTGTAACATCCTAGTATGCGTTGTTGCCTTTATGCTTATGCTTGCACCAAACATGCATGCTAACCAGCCTTTAAATACTACAAATCAAAAGAGAAATACATCCATTACAGCTTATCAACCTATTTAGGCCACTGAAATGATTGTCTGGTCACGATGTATTGAAGAAATGAAAAACGCGCCGAGTGCATTATTGAGTTATATAATCACGCGGGAATTTTTAAGAACACGAGAGAAGTGCAGAGAAGCACGAGCCAAAGGCGAGTGCTTCTCGCACTTCTCGAGTGTTCTTAAAAATTCCCAAGTGCTTATATAACTCAACAATGTTTTTTTATTTCCTTTATAAAATAATAACGGTTATAATGAACCTTACGTCATATGCGTGTTTTATCGAGTTATAATGCACTCGGTTTAACCAATCAGAGCGCGCGCATTTCGTTGAGCATTTTATAAAAGAAAATAGAACACAATAATAATCATTCCGTGCATACTAAATCTACAATTGGTGAGCAGGCCGCAGGAGATAGCGGTTAAATGGCGGGCGGAAATTGTAGAGAATTCGAGGGCAAAACAGCTTACTTTGTATATCTAGTACTTTAGGAAATCAACTACCGATCCTCAGAAAATTAAAGGTAAATTAAAGGTATTCGATGATTATTATTGCTATTTACACACCTATTAACTAATTTATTCTAAATTATTCAGTTTAGTGTGTACGTATCTACACCTAATTGCAGAACCGATGTCAAAAAATACAAAATACCAAATAGGAATAAATCACCCTAATGGTGTTCACAAAGAATGCAAGCTTAAGAAGAGAAATTGTTAAGAAATAAACAAAAACTATTCATTCCTGAGATAAAAATTAGTTCCTTTACTTGATAGAAATGTGTTTGGAAGAAATATCCGTTGAAAGGTTATGTTTAATGCGAATGAATACCTCTACGAATAATTAATTACTATTTGGTATTTTGTATTATTTTTCTATGACAACGTTTCTGTAATTAGGTGTAATTAGGTGTATATCGTAATCGAAAGCATTAATTCTTTTTTACCTATCAGAGGTTATATATTCAGTACCTCTAAGACATAGTTAATCATTTTAATGATATTTTAAAGCAACAACTTGTTAGAACCCGTCCTTGTCTCCTTCTAAAGACTAATGGTAACAGAATTTATGACAAACTTATCCTCTGCTAATCTCATATTATAATTTACAATTTATAATTCATGCAGAATTAAGGCGACTCTAGAACAGTGAAGCGGATGAAGATTCAGGCATACGCAAGAAGCGCGCGGAGGAGCGCGAAAAAGAAAGAAGCGGGGGGGGGGGGGAGGGAAGAGGGGGGTAGCTTTCTTTTCCACTCCCTTAACCATCTACGACGCGCTTCGAGCATGCGCTCAAAACCCATTTCCCTCACCTTTCTAGCGCCTACCACACAGGCTACATTAGCACAAGAAACCTACGTCTAGACCGGTGCACCGCAAACATAACCGTCTTTTTTGTGCTTACGTCGTTGCACGTCACGCATGTTAATAAATCGGGATAACGCAAACATCAACAGATTTGCACAAGCAAAGAAAGCACATAACTAATTTTTGTCCGCCATGTTGGCGTATGCCCAGCGACATCTTATGATTGTATCATTTATGGCATGGTTGTGCTTATCACACGTGTAACATCCTTGTGCTTATTGTTGCTCTTATGCTTATGCTTGGGTCGTATGTGTTAACGAACCTTAAATTTCTGTTACACGTAACAATTTTTCGTGCAAGTTGTACTTGCAATGTGACACGTTTAAATCGGCCATGCAAATTGCGTAAGTTGAAGAATCTATGATAAATCTGTCCCACCACCAGAACTATGATTGGTTGACTTAAAGAGTGTGGCGAAACAAGTTGCAAGAGCCATGTTACATGTATTTTTGTTGTGCAATTCAACTTGAAGAAATTTGTTGCAGAAAGTATAAAACGATTCAACTTTTCGTGCAAATTAGGTTACAGAAGGGGGTGTTACACTTAAAAGTAGTGCGTGCAACTTGTAACATTTGGGATTGCCAGTATGATGCTAATTAGTCGTACCCTTGGCTACGATCCAAGCGCACGACTTATAAATTTGGTGGCAAAAAGTTAAAAGTTCACAATTTCAAGCGGTTTATAACCTGAGGTGAAGTGTTAGTGACGTCATATCAGTTGATATAGCAACTTCAAGCTCATGGATGATTGGATTTATTTACAACATTAGAAAAAGGAAAATGACGAAACGAAACATATCAAGTAAAAGGAACTTAATTATTGCCGGGTTTGGCGAGAGTTCCATGCGATAATGATTTCATTTTCTTTCTTTTCGAGCAACAGATAAATGGAAGTATTAAATATAAAAGTTATAGTTGACCTTGCATGCACGAGTGATTGCGAAAGAATGATTAAAGGTTTCAAATGACGTACAGTGTAGTAACGTTCGTGACGGATCACCTGGTGTGACCGGAAAAGCGACTGTACATGTAAAACAAATCATAACAATATATTGAATTAATTCTCGTACCTTAGGGGCACTTACAAGACCCTTAAAGCTTCTTAAAAGCACGACTTCACTACTTGAAGAGTTGTTGCTCTTGTTTAGTTAATGAATCGCTAAACTAAAGTGAAGATTTCTACCTGATACCCTGGAACTAAAGGAAACAAACAAATACGTCTATTACTTGAATAAAATACAACATATACCATTGATAATGCATTGAAATTGTTTTTGGTAGATTGGTCGACTAAATCTGCATGCCAGTAACCATTTTTGTGCTAATTTAGGAAACCTGTATTACGTCAAGGTTCTTTTGAAAACGAATCTGATACAAACCTCCTAGCTCAAACTCATAAATAATTAATAATTTATTAAGTTTAAACAAAGAAATTCATAATCAGGACGGTGATTTGGAAACCCTATCTTACATAGGTATAGTTACCATAGATTTTAGCGATGTTGTGTGATGTTGTGTTCGATATTCTGTATCCAACTGTACCTAACAGGTTTGGAGTATTCATCTTGCTTTACTTAGTTAGAACATACAATTTGACGGTCATCTTTACCTTGTTCACTAATTTTCTTTGAACAGATAGCTCGGCTATTTTAGTAAGGGCTATCCGAAATTGTGAGGCCCCTACATGTACGTACGGTATCATTTGTAGTTTTCCAATATTTAATGAAATTT
Source organism: Cladopsammia gracilis (assembly GCA_022457155.1). Taxonomy (NCBI): domain Eukaryota; kingdom Metazoa; phylum Cnidaria; class Anthozoa; order Scleractinia; family Dendrophylliidae; genus Cladopsammia; species Cladopsammia gracilis. The sequence continues at coordinate 186,393 of JAJGOT010000040.1, forward strand.
CAGTACATAAAAGTGAAACTGAACATATTAACTGACTATATCCTGCATGACTTTGTTCAAAGCCATCTATACTTACTAAAGTAGCTAATAATCACAAGATAAAGGACGAATTTTCACTGTATGGATTACAGAAAGTGACTTATTTCACCTCGACTCTGTTTATATTTAACAAATAGAGTAGTTGAACAGCTAGGAATAGATCCAGTTAGCATGCACAAATGCACAGTCACCCCAACATGGGCTACTTGTTAGTGCGGCCACTTGATTCCCTCCTATACTGGGGAAGTCAACGTTTGACTTCTGCTTTCGTACTGAAGTAGAGTGAATTCGAAGTTACGAGGGATGAAAAAAGAAAAATACAAGGAACAGAACTGTGGAGTCCAATTAAGGTCATGATCAGGGGTAAAGTTCAATTAATCATTCTTAGAAAAGAATAATGAAAGGTCATGAAAAATTATTGATAGGCAGTGGTATGTTTTGAATTTTGTAGCCAGCTGTGAACATTTCTTCAGGTTTAAAACTGTATCATTTTATGACGAGGGCCTTAATTTCATCTCGGTAAATTTCAATGAAAGACGATTACTTTTAAAGTGATACCACGTGACTCCTTTGGGATCATCTTTTTCTCCCAGGTATTTTCCGTTTAGATTGGAGTCGTAGCAACTGCTGTACCACCAGGCACCAGTGTAAAACACAGCACAGTTACCACTGTATCTGTCATTATCTCTATCTTTAGTGGAAAACGCCATGTTATTATGACTTCTGATTAAGGACTCTTTCGCTGTGCCTGAATATGAACCCACTTCAAGTCGATACTGCGCCTGCTCATCACCAATATTGAACCTGTCATATTTTGCATGTATTCTAACTCCGTTCCAGTCCTCTAGCTCCACTCGTAGAGAGCTGGATCTAGTGGCTGTCAGCCTGTGGATCTTTTCGTTTCCTAACCAGAACTCACCCGTCAGCTGACCAAATCCTGATTTGTAATCGTTCCACCCCAGATAGAAGTCTACCGAACCATCCTGCCTTCTCTGGAACACAGTCCATCCTCCACCGTCAGTGCGCATATCACAGTAGACAGTGAAGGATCCTCTACCGTCTGGGTTTACAGAGTACACTCCACTCTGAGTATGGCCTGACTTTAGCAGATCGGAACAATCTGTGAAAGATAATTTTAATTCCACTTAGCTTAAAGACAAAGACACGCAAGGCTGGAAAATGTAACAAGTAATACCGAACAGACTGTGCCTTCGCCACCGTCTATTTTTCGTGGCAATTTTGCATCGTTTTGCTACCTTTGTGTTGTCACAATAGCTGTAACGCCTGTAATGTCAGATTTATAAAGCGAGCCAGAGAAATATCAGTATATTATAAAACAAAATCGGGATCAAAGAAAATAAAATGTCACAGTCATAACAAGAAAGTTTAACTACATGGAACTTTTTCTTTTTGTTGATTGTTGTCTTTCCTTTTTTCTCATTTAGATGATACATTGTAGCAGTATACACCAAATATTCCCTGTTACTTTAATAATAAAATTTCTTATTACATACATACACCTACTTGCAATAACGTTGTCATAGAAAAATGAAAAATGTAAAATGAAAAATGAAAAAGCCAAATAGGAATTAATTAGCTTAATCATCACAGCGACACGCGGCACGATTAAGCGTGCAGTGGCTACTGTTAATTTAAATTAAGCGTGCATGCAGCGGCTATTGTTATTTGAAATTTACCTAGGTAAAGGTTGAAATCATATGGTAACCGTCCATGTTGGAAATATGTTGCTACCCGGTTGATGTCATTCTCTGAGAATAACTGTTTCATGTGCACAGTTGCACTACGAAAAAGGAAAAGTACAAAAACCTGTTCTTAAACATAGTTATTGTGCATGCATTGAGAATTATTAAAATCTGGCGAGAATGTATTTTGTGAAGCTAATTAATTCCTATTTGGCTTTTTCATTTTTCATTTTACATTTTTCATTTTTCTATGACAACGTTATTGCAATTAGGTGTACATACATAAATTTTATTTTCTCCCGAATTTTAGAGTAGCTTACAGAAGCTTATTGGTGATATGTCATTGAACAACTTCTTATTTTAGGACGTCATCCACCCTCTTCGTTTCAGTTATTACAAGAAAAACATTCTTTTTTTGAAATTATAAAGTGGTTTCATCATAACCTACCTCTGGGGGGGTTCTTAACTTCAACGTAGGTAACAGTTTCCACGTCAAACACTTCTGCGCTTGTTGCGGTACAAATGAAGTAACCGATATCGTCCATTGTTATGTTTCTAATCACTAACTCCCCATTGTTCTGCTGGCTCCTCCCGATTGGCACTTGAGCTCCTTGTCTTTTCCAGCTGATGACAGGTTGTGGGTCACCAGTGGCGCTGCAATTCAACCTCAAAGTGCCGTTAACAAATGCAACAACTTTTGTAGGTGGTTTGACAGTGAACCGAGGAAGGGAGACGACGACTAAAAGGGTTTTCTTTTCAACGATTCCTAACAGATTTGCTGCTGAACAGACGTAAAGGTCAGAATCACTTTTTCGAACGTTCAATATTTGTAGACCATTGTGTGTGTACTTCACCCTCCTCTGGGGCAACTGAACGGATGCCTTTTTCCAAGTGACCACTGGTGCAGGATAGCCAGTCACGTGACATGTTGGAAGAGTGACGTTGCTACCTTCGATGGCGTGATGAGGTCCCGGATGAAGGGAAACGCGAGGACGAACTGCAACAATGAAAATATTGTCAAAACAATTGAGAAGAGAAAGTGTTTCTTAAAAGAGTATGTCATGGCGATTTTGAGTTTTTTGGGTCAAAACTGCCCCAAATTGTCGTACACGAAATGCCGTGAACAGAACACTAAGAGGAAGATATCAAGTGAAATTTGTAAGAGCAAATAAACCATAATCAGAGTTTTGCGAGTTTTTCAAGACAGAAACGATAAACTTGAAAAAATTAGCCCAATTTTTTAAAGATGCAATCTACTTTCCTTCTGGCCATCTGCAGCCCAAGACACTTATTTTTACTCTTAGAGCACTAGTAGAATAATTTGAAACAAAACTGGACTCTTATTTTTGGATTTTCACTGATATAAATATGTATTTTGGCCTTTTAAAGTAACGCTAAAAATGGTGACATAGCCCCTTTAAAAGGCCAATAGTTTACTTTCTGGGAAAAGTTTCGAAACCTCAACAATTGCAATAAACAATTTCAACAACCGTAAATTAAACAAAAACAAAATGAATCAATGACAACTAACTCGAAGCAAATACACTTGACCAGTGCCAAACGCAGAAAAATTCGCGTCACCATGTTACGATTTCGTTTGATTTTCAGTGCATCTGATTGGCTGATTGGCTGATAACCTAGGTAATAACCATACTGTAAATTGATTTAAACGCATTTTCTTTGCTTTTAAATTAACACAACTAAAAATGCCCGCTTTAGATATTTTTTCCGGCCGCGTGAAAGACGCGAAAGAGACAACTTAGGACTATGATGACCTTGTAAGTATGTCAATTCAGGTAATTTTCTTCCGCTGCTTCAGAACTACTGGCTTACACTTTCTTTAGTAGTTTTTTTTGCGCAATCTTTTTGGTTTCATGAATTAAAAATTGTGTCTAATAATCCATAGCGATTTATAGATGACATTGAACTTATTCTGACAGAGGATGTTCGGGTGATTATTAAAAAACCCGGCATAGGAACAAACATCGGCTTGAAGTAAACAGACTACAAGGTCGGAAATAAACTTCGCTCTTAGTTACTAATAGCTAGTGATGTGGGTTCTGTAACATCCCCGTCTGTGTGAGTAGGGATTAGGATCTTTTTGATCAAGTTGTGATTCATTACGTAAAAGACAAACAACATAAACAACAGTAATAACAACATAGGCTTACCATTCACTAAAAGCTGCACTTGTGCCTGCGCCTGTCCTAAGATGTTTGCGGCTGAACAGCGGTACGCGCCTGAGTCACTTGCTTTTACATTTCTTAAAAGCAACTTTCCTCTTGAAACCGCTGACTGACTTATATCTGAACGATTATCCAATTTACTCCACACTACTGCAGGCTCAGGATTACCACTGACAGAACACTGATATGAAGCTGTTCCACTTTCGTTCACTGTTAGCGTTGTAGGAGAAACAACAACGAGAGGAGCTGAAATCGATTCACCAGGCTCTCCTTTAGCACCCAGCATGCCAGCAGGCCCTATATCTCCTTTTTGCCCTTTGGGTCCAGCTTCGCCTTTCAGCCCCACAAGTCCCATAATGCCTTGCTTGCCGCTCTTTCCCGGCGATCCCATAATACCTCTATCCCCTTTGTTTCCGATTCTTCCTTTTTGCCCTCGTCGTCCTCGGGCTCCTTTCTGTCCTCTCGGTCCAGGTGGACCGGGAGGGCCTGGGGGACCAGATGAGCAAGTATCACCTTTTGATTGACAGAGCTTCAGTTTCCCCTCTGATAAAAGCTTGTTGATTTGATTCATCGTGTCCACTGTGCTTTTAGGTTCCGTTATGTTCTTGACTGAATCAGCATGGCGCCTGCTCTTGTGATGTTCATAAGACTGTAATTCTACAAAGGTAATTGAAATATTATTCATGCAGGAGCCCACGGATTCATGTTATTTCAGTTGCAGGGTGTGTTTAAAATGTGTTTATCCTACACAAGATGCAAAATCATAAGTCAAGTCACCGGGGACGGTCTTTCTCCAGTCAAGTCAAGAATGAATTGAATGTTAGTTTACTAATACGGACTGTAGATTTAAAATACTGTTAGTTGTACATACTGATCTCTATCTACACTTATGCATTTGAACCTCATCCTAATGATCCCAGCCTTGCCGACTGCACAATCCTATAAATACACCGAACTGCGGATCTCTTGGAATCGTTCTAAAATCCTCGAAATTTCAATACAGTGGGTCATTTTACGAACAACAGAATGTATTAGCCATGGGTAAGTCAGTCTTCGCCGTTATTGCTAACCTCTACATGTAGGATTTTGAAGAACAGACTTCAGCAATCGCGCCCTGTCAGCTAAAGATATGGAAGCGCTATACGCATGACACATTTACCATCTTAAATGGAGGTAGTGTTGACAGCTTTTTTCAAGAACTCAGCCACTGTCGGCCTACCGTCCGGTTCACTTTGTTGAAAGCTAGATCCTTTACACTGGATTAACAAAATGTTAGAGGGAGAAAAAGTATCATGCAAGCACATACCCCAAGGAAATAAAAAAAACAATCATTGTGAATGAAGGGGGGAACAAAATTGTTCCTATACCAATCACCTACCCCCTTCCATCCTGGGCTCTCAGAAAAAAAATGGTTGACCCATAAGCAGTCAGCAGCTCAGGGTTTTTTTTTTTGCCTATTTTCATTATTTAATTAAGGAATGTTCGAGCAGTTTTTCAAGGCCGATTGTACCAGATGCACGTCGAAATCGGAACTTTTCAATTTCAAAGAATTTGATCAATGACACGAATAAGAACGACACTCTTTGTAAGTGGCCGGACTAAGGGGTAAATAGTCCATAAATCAGATCTCAGCCATCGCGTGCTTGACACCGGAAACATTTGGACCAACAAAGTGTTTTCATAAGATTGTAGAACGTGAAATATGAATAGTTATTTGCATGTCCTTTGCTTTTGGCACGAGTTCTCAATCTGCTTCCTTTAGATCTGAGAAGTGAACTATGATACCTAATCTGGTGCCTTTAATTTCTCATTCTGCTGTCTTAGTTTGATTTCATATATCACCTTCAAATGCAAATTAGACAGCCCCCTCACACACCCATCCCCCCTCGATTTCAGTGATGGAAAAATTGCACGTTTTGGTTAAAAAGGACGAATTCGTCATTGAATCGGGGGGACGGGGCTGGGAGGGGAGGTATCATTTCTCGTTTTATTCCTTCCAAGATTTTAATCCTTAATAATTTTTATTCTTTATTTTGTTACTTAAGAATGTGAATTAAAGCCGCAGCAATGCGACATCATCAGTGTTGCTATCGATTTAAATGACACTTTTTAAACAGTCCTGAGTACCGAAGGACCTGAACGGGAATTTGAGGCTGAATGTCCTTTCAACTCCGTGTGTAGAACTGTGATGTATCAAAGGGAGATTCTGTCCCTCGACTGAGCAGTTAAAGTTGCAGCAAGAGTTTATACTTTCTTGTTTTGACTCAAATATAACAACGGCTGATCCGGTGACTTGATCCGGTGCTAACCTTTGCTTTTGTTTACCAAGGGAGAAAACACGCAAAGCTTGATTTTGAGATTCTTCGGTGTCTGTAACAGCCCTGAGCTAAAGTCCTAACTGTAAAAGTTCTTCTGGTAAAAAGTGTTTGAATTGCATATCATTTCTAACTGTATTAAAATAACGAAAGCAAACTTACCGGGAGTATGGACATACGACGGATGTTTAGTCTCCGCGACGTTTTCAAGAGCGTCAACTCTCTTCTTCTGATCGTTCAGCTCCAATTCAACTCTCAAAAACCCAGCACAATACAAAACAATACCTAATACTGAAATCGTGGAAGCAAAAGAAGGAAAACAATGTTTTTGCGTTGTCATTTTGCGGTGATCACTTTGAACAATCCACAATGCCGCGGTAAGGCTTGTTGAATACCGCTTCAGCTGTTTTGAGGTGTGTCATTGAGATCACGACTGGGAGGAAACGTGCCAAATTCTTCGTTATTTTATTCATTCTCATATTACGCGAGACAAAGTTCACATCCGTTCTGGCATATCGATATCTTTGGCATCACATCTTCAACGTCAGTTAATACCTTAAGTAAGTCTTACGGTGAATTGTGACAACAGCAAGCGCTAACGGTCAGTATAGTCCCAAGGCGGGGAGGGGGGGGGGGTGTTTTTTTCCTTTAGTGAGCTGCACCTCGCGGCATAGTCCAGTACGTAATCAAATGGGTCGTCAAAATACGCTGTAAATTAAAAGGCATATCAACTAAGCTGAGCCTCCTCTATATTCTGAACAGGATGGCAGAATTTGAAAAAAATGCAAACTTTTGATGTTCCAATAGTTATTCAGGTCAGCTGAAAAAGTCCAGCCGACGGACAGTGAGACTGAGCGTGATAGCGTGTGGATTGATCTAGAGTAGTACTTTTCGTGTTTTTGTTAGTTTATACATGGTAGTGGTACAATTTCGATAAAGATTAGTAAATGAAAGGGCAAGGGATTGAGACTCGGAGCGGAGCTCTTCGATATATTACTTTATTGAACACCCTAATCAGTATATCTCCACTCTCCCGGGAGCTATACAGATAGCACGCAAAACTCGCCAATGAACGTGTAGGGATTGTTAACGTCCAATCAGTCTGTCCACTCGCGTAAATCCTTGTGTCCCCAGTTAGTAGTCCACTTGTAAACAGCTTATAGATTTGACTTTCAAATAAAGTTTATTGATTAATTGATTGATTGATTGATTGATCATTGGTCATGCATACTTGTTCATGACATTCTCGTCCCGATTGCCGAGATCTTTTGTGGCTTTGGCCAAATTTTAGATAGTGGCTCTGGGGACGAGAATGAATTTAACTAAAAGGCCAGAAACCGTATACGACAATCCTACTGTTCTGTCGTTATCTGGGGTCATCAAACAACATTTCTTATAACCTTTACATGATGATCCCAACAAAGTCACAAACCACAAACTCAACATCACGATTCCATGGACCATATAACTTTGTTATTACATATAAATCACACTGCCTCACATCTCTAATATCATACGTTAACATTTCAACACCTTACTTTCCTCTGACATCTGCAAATCTGTTTTCAAATATCCACCTTTCGTTGCATATAGACGCAGTTCTAACTTTCGTCAGTGATCTTCTTGTTAAATAGCAACTCACTGATAGACACACAACACAAAACTTTATACCGCATTTCTTTGAATACAGTGAAAACCCGCAAGTAAGAACCGGCATTTTCACAAGTTAGCCTAAACAGGTTCTTACATAAATGACAATTAGCATAAATTTAGGCTATTAAGGTTCTTAAATAGGTTCTTATTTTCTGAAGAAAAAAATTACATTGTAGCTAATAGAATTTAATTGTATGCAGCCTATTCCTTATATAAAATCTGCATACCAAGTATTTATGTAAAAATGACTTTAATAAGAAAAATTGAAGCACCGATGACAGAACTTAACATTATATACATATATTCTTATTTGCCCAGGTGTACTGTACACATTTTGCATATAGAGTTATAAAACAAGAACCTGTTTCAAATTTTGGGCTAAACAGCTGGGCCGAGTTGTTCGAAGGACGATTAGCGCTAATCCAGGGTTAATTACCATGACAACTCATATGTTCTGTTGTCAATTAATCCAGGATTAGTGTTAATCAGGCTTTGAACAATTCGGCCATGATGCATACTAATTTTCCGAAACAAAACCTGATCGTGAGAAGGACTGTACTTGTAACACTATAGTACTTACTACTATTAACAGTATGCATTGTGTTCCTCGCCCCGCCTTGTTAAATGGTTCAATATTTTTTCGAAAAACTCTCATATAACATCTGAGACCCCTAATTTTTGTAAAAGTGTTGGTAAAACTGGCTTGAAGACGAAAAATACAATTCTAGTTCCCAGTGTTTCTCGGATGTAATCCGTACAATCACGAAGATCGACACGACATGTTCAACCGACCAAAGGTAATAAGCGGGCCGACATAATGATGTCATTGCTCAAAATATTGGATACTTAATAGGAAGCCAGTGAAAACCATATTGAGGACCTTTGTTAAAGCAGCAAAAACCAAGGGAACTTATTCAGTGAAAACACCAAATATGATGCAGTAAGTAATGATCAACACCAGAAACGTCACAGGAAAAATCAATCGGCAGATCTCGTCAAGTGATGCTGCGCAAGTCAGGAGGGACTTCTTTTTGAAGCGGGGCTTGCAGGATTTAAAGGGATTCGACTTTTTCGCTGCTTCTGTTGTGCTTCGTGCGTCAGTAGGCCATGTTGTCAGGTTGTTGTGCCACTGTATAATATCCTGAGATGGCGTTAGGGACAGTATATCTATGAAACCAGCGTTTATCAAACCCACACCGTTTGCGACTGATTTATCTTGTTCTGCATGGTCATCTGTATCGCAAGAAATGGACTCCTTTGCCTAAGGATATGATAAGGAGATAATTGCTTCTTATTTCATAGACATTTCATAAACTTTACTGTGAATTACAAGTGGTCATGCAAAAATCTTGGGATAGGTGGATATGCTGTGGTTCAAATCGTTTTTTTTAAATATCTTTACACATCCAAAAGAAGTTAAAATTAAAATTTACAATGTTTATGACATATTTCCACAAAGTCACTAGTACCTCTTTGTTGTTTTTCTGTCGGAGTTCTCTTTCCTCTACGAATCGTTTTGCGTAATGAACAATGGCGTATTCCACCATGCAACCAAACACGAACACAAAACACGTGATTAAGTAGATATCAATTGCCCGTATGTAAGAGACGCTCGGAAAACCATCCTGCTCGCCGATCAGGAAACTGCCCATTGCTAATATGGTGATCGTTCCGAGTGATATCCGAGCAGGTGTCGACTTGGTATCGATCCAGAAACTCACCCACGAAAGGGCAACGATAAGTGTAGCGGGGAGGTACCAGCTTAGAAGGTAGAAGTTTATGCGTCTTTGGAAGTCAAACGTTATTGTAAGTCTTCCGTATCTGCCTGTAATAAAAAGCAAGCAATATATTCTTTAGTGGAAAGCTTCATATGTTGCAGACCTTTTGAAATGTTTGACCTCTGGTAACTGCGGACATTTTCCTGTTACTTTCCAAGCTACTGAATAATATTTTTAAAGTTAGTACAGTGTGTTGGGCTGTCGAGGACACCCTAAAGCACAAACTAGTCATACACTACGGAATCAAAGGCAGTAACTTTTGTTGTTGTTTTTTTATTGTTGGTACCTAATACAGTGGAATCGACAACGCGATATGACCACCCTGTTCATTCGACCACCTCGTTATTTACAACCACTTTTTATCGGCCTGAACAAACGTTCAGTAAATTTCTTTCATATAAAGTGCTGGAGTTGTTTTATAAACTTTAAAAAGTTGCAAACTTAGCGCCAACAATTAAAGGTGCAATGCGTTGTGTGCAATCTTACTAAAAGCACTGCTATTACGATTCGAGCTATATATTCAAGATTCAACTCGTCAGTAGTGAAATCATATGTTTGAACGTTTCTTCACGAGTGGTTTTTGGTTTTTCCTTTCCCTGCCACTGACGTGGGACAAATTAAAGTTCACTAATTAAAGCTAACCCCGAATCTCTACTGAATTAAACATCATGAAAGGAAATCAAATCAATGGTTCGAACACGATCTGATCAATGTTAGACAACATGTCACAGCAACATGTTTTAAACATCCTGGTGCACCCGCATCCTTATAACACAAGTAAACTAACACTGACTATAATACATGATCGACAGCAAGAAAGCAAGGCTCCTTTCACTGATGCATGCCAGGAGGTTTACCTGAAGCGAACTCCTGTATGGTTTTCAACTTCTGATAAGATACAAGTTCAAAGTGGGCTATAGTTTCGTCCAGCAAGGTTAAGTCGCCCCATTCGTAATGGAGGTCATCGTCTGTGTAGAAAACTGAGCCAACAAAATAAGGAGACCTATTAGTTGCCGGGTCTTGTTTCGGAAATACCTATCTTACTAATAGATAATAAAATGCCGAATAAAAGCCTACTTCAGCACTTCAGTAAGTCTTTTCATGGGTTTATTTTAGGGTTGACATATATTAACCCTATTCAGACTGGGGGGGGGGGGGGCTTCTCGGTCCCCCCTTTATATCTCTGGAACCAGTAAGGCTAGGACCATGACATTTTCGTTATTTAATAAAGTAAAGTAAATACAGTAAAAGGGAGCAAAAATTTACCTACCCCTACCTCCAAATATTTGATGTTAAAAATTTTTGATGTCTTTCAAGAACTAGTCCCAAGAAAAAACTATTCTAACAAGAAAATGCACTACAAGTCAAAGAACAAGATCTTAAAATAAAAAAGTCACCATGTTTTAATATTTTGAAAACCTATGCGTCAAAAACCGGTTGCCATGGCAACATGGTTAATCACACTGACATGTTATGGATACCAAAATGTCCCTAGATAAATTCTAGGAAAAGTGTGAAAATTTCAGCCTCATAGCTATTTCGGTGTAAGAGTTATCACAATTTTACTGGAGGGGGGGGGGGGGGGGTTGAAAAGACCCCCCTCCCAGTCTGAATAGGGTTAATTAACAATCAGTCTTTCAAATGATTTAATTTTACCATCACAAATTATATTAATTAGAGAAAACTTTCACCGTCTACCGTCAACCGGAACGGTCAGCGTTTAGCGCCAATTGGATGGTTTACTAATAATTTAAGAAGTCTATATCTACTGACCAATAATCACACCTCTCGATCATTTGCGGTACTGTATATTCACTCAAATGATCATTTATATGCATTTATTTGTTCATTTATTCATTCATTCATTCATTCATTTATTTATTTAGTTAGTTATTTAATATTGAGACACTTACAACTGGTAAGGTTCAAAAAGCACGTCTGCTTGTCCATGGGGAACTTGTAAAAATTCATAGAGCAGCTCAATGTCATGCTAAGTCTGCAAACAACACCAACAACAACTAGTCTTAAGTTTAAAGCTTATTTCACTGATGCATACAGTTTCAGGTTTTCACACAATTGGTCGGCTATGATTTGCTCAAGAAAGATTCATTTTTAGCCATGAGTGTTGACTGAGTACTATCTACCGGCAACTGAACGGTTGGCTCTTGTTTATAGTGATAGTTTTATGCGCTTGGTAAAATTTAGACTGCGAGTAGTCTCTTATTTTTTTTCAGTTAGTCGATCGAAAGAACGCGCGGGAGTGGGGAAGCCGCGAGGCGCGTGGATCGAGGGCGTTTGCCCGAGATCACGCGTGATCGCTCGACTGACTAAAAGAAAAATATGAGACTGCTCACATTCTAAGTCATATTATTTATGCTTTGGATAGAGGCAATTACAGTTAAACGTCCTTCCCTTTCTCTTAGTTAATGTACTGTCTCATTTTGGAAATTCATTTTGGAAATTTGGAAATTTGAAATTTGGAAATTCATTTTTGGAAATTTGTCTCATTTTGGAAATTCAGACCTGGCTACAAGCTAATAAACTTAGTCTTAATATCAAAAAAACCAAGTATTCTATTATTGGTAGCCATAACAAGTTGGCTAATTTAAACCACCGGTTTGATATCAAGATTAATGAACATTCTCTAGAAAGAGCTAAAACTTACAAGTATCTTGGCATTGATTTAGATGAGAGCTTATCGTGGGACTCCCATATTGACTATATTGTTAAAAAAGCATCCGCTGGCCTCGGGGCTATCAAACGTGTCAGGAATTTGGTTCCCCGTGAGACTCTTATCATGATTTATAAAGCCCTCGTCCAACCATACTTTGATTATTGTAGCCCCGTTTGGGGCAGTATAGGTGTGTGTCAGTCTGAGAGACTCCAAAAACTCCAAAATAGGGCTGCGCGTTTAATCACTTTTTCTGATTTAAATGTTAGATCTTCCACTTTACTCGGTGACCTTGGTTGGGATTCTCTGGAGCGAAGGCGTTCAAAGCAACTAGCAATTATTCTCTTTAAGACTCTCCACAATCTTTCTCCGACTCGTCTAAACTGTGTTTTTAAAGCTACATCCAATATTCACTCACATAATCTAAGAAATTCAAAATACAACCTTTTCGTTCCCAGACCGAGTACTGAAGGAGGCAAACGAAGTTCTCAATATCGCGGTTCTGTCCTCTGGAACAGCTTACCTTTGAGCGCTAAGATACAGCCTACTCTTAGCTCTTTTAAATCATGTATTTAATTTTTATCTAATTTAATAATAGTTAATAAAGGATAGTTTTTATTGTTTTTTAATACAATTTTATATAGAAAATTAATTTAGTTAGATAATTTAAATTAGTTAAGTACTTAATCTATTGTTGTTAAAAACACGGCTCGATGGAAGAGCATGTATGTGAATTGATACCGTGTCTAAATAAAGTTTACCTACCCTACCTACTTACCTTTGAGAAAAAGGCTTTCATACGTATGACCAATGTTTGGATAAAGTCCCTTTTAATTATAAGGTCGGTTTTAGGTACACATGACTTACTTTAATTTCAGTGTCTTAAGTCCGCGTGGTATTTTTTGAAGAGACCCGGTACGCTATAAATATTTCAAAGAAAGTACTAAAACTAAACCTACTCTAAGTAGCTCCCACACCCCAAGAAAACTCCAGGTGTGCCGCAGCGTACCCGTGTCAAAGCTAAATAAAGTAACATGTCTGGCAGCCCGACTGTTGCAGTTTCCTTTTTTAGTTTGTCGTATACCAGTAGACGTACATACCTTGTACTGAACAAAACTTCTCCGTTAGGTGAAATACGCAATCCCTCACTAGTAGGAACTCCATTTTCAGTCTGCACGGTTTGTATGGACCTGATGCCGTAAATGTACGTGTCTGGAGTCCACAGGTCTTTAATTAGATCAGCCTTGAAAACTATGAACTTTTTCCCGCCAGCTTGCTTTTCAGCATATGCTAAACTAGGATCGTGCCAACTCTGTCTGAAGAAAAACTCCAGGGAAAAATCCTACAAGGTATATATGAAAAAAAAAAGTTTTAGTTTTTACATATGGACAGAAAATCACCAATCATCATAAGTTGACTAATTAATTGTATGGTGTGTTTCTATTATAAAGGGTCTTTCAAATCATATGTGCAGATTTGGCAGAGAAGGTTCTGGCAGTGTGGGGGCTGGCACGAGCTGACTACAAGTAAGACTGAAGTGTACTTTGTGTAGGTTTGCACTTGAAGCGTTGACGCCAAAAGTTGCCAAATAAGCAACCAAGTTAGCCCTGACTAAAGGTTTTAATGCCTGATAAATAGTGAGTTCAGGCGGGAAGGGATGAGAGATAGGGGGATTGGAGGGGGGATGAGTAGCGTATCAGGGGGGCGGGGGTGGGTGGGTGTGTATCGTGTCATCTGCGGCGGTGTAAATTGGCGCGAAAAATAGGCTTGCCAATTGCCGCATCTTTGTTTGGCCAAATCTCGAAGACCTTTTAGGAAAACTGTTTAGTTCTGTCAACGTTTTTTTTAAACGGGGTTTTAAAAATGCTTTTTTTTAAAGATAAAGTTGAAAGCCTCCATAATTAAAATAAAAAGCTCTGTACCATGTCTCCAGTGTGAACATTAAGGGAAGCAATCTCAATTGAGACATTGACAACAACTGGATCATCTACATAGAGAAAAAAAAGATACATGATTAATACTACTTTTATTTATGTAAATTTTACATAAATAATACTTTTACTTATGTAAATTTTGTGTTGACTAGATTACTTTATAGAGGGCCACAGGGTCATCAGTTGTACTTTAACTGTTACGTGCTACCCTCTTAAAATAAAGTCATTAAAGTAAAGTTAAAGTTAAATAATAGCTTCTCCAAGATACCGGTAATACGGAAAGGAGATTTCAGTAGAGTGAGGAAATGAGTGGCTGGTAATAACTTCTCAGATGTTGACATAAATAAGGCTGGGAGTTACGGCACTGCTAGTCTGACACTTGCAGAAGTACGAAATAACATTTGATGCTATTACGCCTATTTTAATAACATCAATTGTATTAAAAAAATAACTGTACTACTTAACTGAACCTATATACGACTGTATATGTGTACCTCTTTATGTCATTTATAAAAAAATGACAATTTACTGGCGAGCAGATTTGCTCTGAAGCAAATACTATTGCTGTCGCGGCAAACGCGATTACATCTCAGCCCGGTTAGCCGAAATCCCGGCATCCCAATACGGTCAACCGAGATTGCCCGGTTCTCATGTTTTCGTGACGTTAATTTTTGGTGTGTTTAACTGACTTGCCGGGATCGATCCCAGCTAAACAAGCCAGCCCGGGTTCATGTAAATAGCCTCTATTCGGGTCAAAATATGTTCGATCGCGTGCCATGTACGCTCATAAATGAAACATATGCACTCTAAAATACTCTAACGGTCACCCCGGCCCATTGATGAAAAAACCATTTTTCACTTTAGCAAAAAAATTATTAAGTTATATTAATTTTTATTATTTAATTTTTTCAACCTCAGTAGTCTTGGTTAAGGCTTAAAAAGCTTCGATAAGGGCAGAATAAAAGATAAAAAATACTTGTGAACGAATAGTGCGTAGCAGGCGCCGGTTTATTTAAAGGGAGAAATTCGAGGACGCGCGCGCGAGGGGCACGCGCGAAATGCTGAGGTGGTACGTACCCCTCGCACGCGCGTCCTACGCAGGTTAGTAAGCGGGCATCCTCTGGAAGCAGAAAAACTGTCCGTAACTGCAGCTCAGGCCGCATTCATGAATGATCTTCGTTAGAGGAGAATTCAAACGCGGTTTTGTCAAGGCGGCCGTAAGTAGAGCTGTCCGCGTACGAGAGTGTCCGCTCAGAGAGCTTCGACTGTAAAATAAAATAAACTGTATAATGCTTACCTCTTAGGGAAAATGCTTTTGGCCGTCGTGTCTTATCATAGTTAATACCGTTTTTCACGCAGTGAACACGGTCTAGAGTTGTTTTGAACACAGTCGCATTGCACCGACCTTCTACAGTCAAAGCGGAGCTGAATAATGATCAGAAAATTAGCTCAAATTAGCATGTAGTTAGGAAAACAGATCCATTATATATATAATTGTACTTGGTTGGCCCGCTTTTGTGTATTGTGTATAGTGCATGCTCATTACTAGTACTGCACAACAAGCAAATTGCGATTTTAATTTTAATTTATTGCTCACAATGTATAATTTTTTATAAAGCTGATTCGAAGCACATTAAATGTCTAGATACAAGTATGAGCACAAGGAAACGAAAATATAATTGTCTTTTCTCTTCTTGATTATACGTTATGCTCTCTGTGTGTGTCTTATAATTTTTTATTTAGCTGATTCGAAGCACATTAAGTAACAATGCGTGTAAGAAGTAGGCAATGCTCCATTGTTCCGCCGCATTTCGCTTTCCCCACATATGATCGTTTAGGCTTTTTTACTGAGAATGCATCAACCTATGGACAACATGTTATTTAAATAAAATGTACTGGAACTTTATTTTAAAGTGATGTTTCTTTTGTGCTACAAGATTTAGTACAACCCGCCTAGATTAGCTATGCTATAAGCGGGTTTGTAGATATTTAAATTTTATTTCTTTAAATTTAGATCAATTAATTAATGTAATAGTGTTGAAAACCAATAATAAACCAATAAACAATAAAAAAACAATAAAAAAACAATAAAAAAAAAACAATTTTATCCAATCGTGAAACTCCAAAACAATGGCCAAGAAAGGCTTTTAATTTTACATGTTTCCCACAAGGGAATCAATCAGTAAAGTAGAGAGAAAAAATGGTTAAGTTATGGTATATTTTCACGTTTTAGCCAATGAGGTGGACGGTTTCAACAATATCACAATTAACACCTTTCTTTGGCATTCCCTGCCGTTAGGTTGCCTACTTCTTACTACGACGATTACTTAAATGTCTAGGTTATAAGTTCAAGCTTGTGCTTATGCTCTGTGTGTCGTTACAAAGGGACAATGTTCCGGCTGATATATAGGGCCGGTTATTATAACAAAGTTTAGACGGTGTTCAACAAAACCGCGGTCTAAAACAAATCACAACGAATAACTGAAAATAATTAACAATTATTGGATGAGGTTGAGCATGATAGCGATAATTATCAAGGCCTCAGTTTGTGTTATCCGCCGAAGCCGAAGGCTGAGGCGGATAACACAAACTTTGGCCTTGATAATTATCGCTATCATGCGAAAACCAAATCCAATAATTGTTTTATTATGCATATTCCTGAGCTGCACTTGTAAAGACAAGAGCGCGCACAAAAAAGTAATCAATGCACAGCAGTCAACTTGTAAGTAAACAACTTACGTCACTTCTGCATGCATAAAACTATTGTCTGTAGATATGACGTCACTTCTGCATGCATAAAACTATTGTCTGTAGGTATGACGTAACAGAAACAGCAAGCAATAATTAGCTGCGTGCTTATAGCCAATCAAAATCGAGCTAGTGACACCAATGTATAATAATAGATATTAATAACTGTTATATAATTAATGGTTACCTTTGGCCATGTGGCACATGCTTGCCGCAAGTTGCGAGCAGTAAAAGAGGTCGATCGAAGAATTGTTTTCGGAAAGCATCCAGCTCGCTTGTTGTCTTTATAATGTTAGTCTTGGTAGTGTTGGATAGCTCTTCTTTATCGCTGATGATCGTGACTTGTGAGCTGTCTGGAAGCCTTACGGTGGCTCCATATTGTTCAGCCCTCTCGCCTTTTGCATTCCATTACAGCCAGCCTGATGGTGTGGCTAAAAATCTTTTACTTGAAACCAGTAAATCTTTTATCAGTCAACAAAGTGGTATCCAAATGACGTCATCATTCGTTGCCATGGCAATGCAAAAACAGGTTAAAAAACGCTATTTTGGACCATTTGAGGCTAATAACTTATAAACTACACGGTGAAAGTTTTTGTTTTCGATATATTTTTGTTTAATTGGCAAAAGAAACATTTTAACAATTTTTTTAAAAAATTCTGTACAAAGAGTTCAGAGCTACCTTAAATTTTTTGTAAAAATGACATATCTCTGAATCCTATGGAAATTCACCGTGCAGTTTTAAAGTTATTAGCCTCAAAAGGTTGAAAATGGGTTCTTTTTGGCCTCTTTTTGACGTTGCCATGGTAACAAATTTTGATGTCGTAGCCACCTAAATTTGTTTATTGGTTAACTGTTTACAAACCTGTACTAAACGTTTTCTCTTAACTTTACTGGTGTAGCTGTGATTGAATATCATAGATGTATCATGATCGGAATGTTAAAACTATTAGGAGCCACCTTAAGTTATCATTTCCTTCTTTGTTTTGTCTAAATTCGTTTGGAGGATTGGATTTGAACGTTAAATATGAAACTAACACTACTTCTGGCGAACTCTGCATTTCTGGACTATATCTTGTTTAGATTTAAAGCATTCGGCACTAGTGCACGGAACTGAGAAGTAATATACATGAATCCACATAAAGCGGCATGTATAACGAATGAATGCAGCTGTGATCAAAGATCAGTTTACGTCAGGCTTAATGAAAATGTCTTTTTCTTCAGCTGACTAAATAGTTGAAACATTTTCGTCATTTTATGTAAAATAATAGAATCCACTCCCAGATGAATATTTATTTGATACATATTTCATTATCCTAATTTTATAATTTTTATGTAAAAATCCAACTTTTAGACACATTGTACTGAATAAATGAAATTCTAAAATTTTTAAAATCCACAGAAATATAGCAGTCAAGCAGCAAATAACATTGTTTACAATTCAACACAAATATCATTACTATTTACACACCTGTTAACTACTTTATTCTAAATTATTCAGTTTAGTGTATACGTATCTACATCTAATTGCAGAACCGTTGTCATAAAAAATACAAAATACCAAATTGGAATTAATCACCCTAATGATATTCACAAAGAATGCAAGAAGAGAAATTGTTAAGAAATAAACAGAAACTATTCATTTCTGAGATAAAAATTAATTCCTTTATTTGATAGAAATGTGTTTAGAAGAAATATCTGTTGAAAAGTCATATTTTGTGAAATAATACCTCTGCGAATAATTGATTCCTATTTGGTATTTTGTATTATTTTTCTATGACAACGTTTTTGCAATTTGATGTAATTTGGTATATATCGAAAGTATTTTAAATTCTTTTCTACTTATCAGAGGCTTTTTATTCAGATCCTCTAAGACATAGCATATATATATGCTGTATCGTATGGTGGCCTAATTTATTCATTTTAATGATATTTTTAAGCAACAAACTTAATTCTGTCTAATGGTGACAGAATTTGTGACAAACCTATCCTCTGCTAATCTCATATTACAACTTACCATCTTTAATAGTCGCATAGCCAATAAAATTCAGTTAAAGTAAGGCAGGCTAGGCTCAAGAAAGGGAAAGCGGATAAAGATTCGAGCATGCGCACGAAGCGCATGGAGGAGAGGGAAAAGAGGTGGAGCTTCCTTTTGCACTCCCTTAACCTTCTGCGCTTTTCCAACGACACGCTTCGCGCACGCGCCCAAAAAAACATTTTCCCTCACCTTTCTAGAGTCTGCCACGCAAGCTACATGAGAACAAGAAACCGGTGCGACGCAAACATAATCGTCTTTTTTTGTGCTTACGTCGTTGCGTCACGCATGTTAATAAATCGGAATAACGCAAACATCAACAGATTAGCCCAAGCAAAGAAAGCTCATAACTACTTTTTGTCCGCCATGTTGGCGTATGCCCATCGAGATCTTATGATTACATCATTTATGGCATGCTTATGCTTATCGCACGTGTAACATCCTTGTGCTTATTGTTTCCCGTATACTTATGCTTGCATCTTATGTGTTAATAAACACTTAATGACTGGTCCCGAGGGAAACAGTGAATTTTGTTTCCCGAGAATCTCGTTGTTGCAAGTTGCACTTGCAATGCAACACGTGTAAATTGCCATGGAACTTGTCTGGCGAAAAACAAATTGCGTAACTTAAGAATGATAAATCTGTCCCACCACCAGGACTATGATTGGCTGACTTAAAGAGTTGCAAGAGCCATGTTACACGTATTTTTGTTGTGCAATTCAATTTGAAGAAATTTGTTGCAGAAAGTATAAAACGATTCAACTTTTCGTGCAAATTCAGTTGCACAAGGGGGTGTTACACGTAAAAGTAGTGCTAGTTTAGTTAATGAATAGCTAAACGAAAAGTGAAGATTTATGCCTGAAACCCTGGAACTAAAGGAAAGAAACAAATACATCTATTACTTGAATAAGATATAACATATGCCACTGATAATGCATTGAAATTGCTTTTGGTAGGTTGATCGAACAAAACTGCTAGAAGTAACCATTTTTTGTGCCAATTTAGGAAACCTGTATTACGTCAAGGTTCTTTTGAAAACGATTCTGATACAAAACTCTTCAGGCAAGTTAAGGCATGACTAAGGCGTTTCAAACGACCCCCTGCGACGAATTTAGAGATCCTTTGTTATTGATCAATACAATTAACTTCAAAGTTCGATGCTAATAGTAGGATTTACATCTGACTTGGTTAATCATATGAGAGTGTAAGTTAACATCACGTGACAATGCGCTGTAAGTGACGTCACAAAATGCGTTTTCTAAAATGGGGAAAGGTTCTGCAATATAACTTTAAAAATGTGCTACTAAATTGTCCAGTAGAGTATCAGCATTGTTATTCTGCCTTGTAAGGGGGTATCTGTAATTTGTATTAGAAGTTATTAAGCTATTTCTAAAGTCACGTGACCTATTTACCCTAATTACGTGATTGCTATTAAACCCCGGCCTGTTAAATCGATGACAATCGATCATGGGAAGTCTAATCGATATCAATCGATAAAATTAGTCAATTGATATCGATTGATATCGGCCAATCGATGATCAATCGATAATCACAAAAAAATGTCTCGCAAATTATCGATTTTATCGATTTTTGCGCGTTTTCTCGGAGCTCGTGTAACAAAATTCCGAACATAATGTCTAGTCAAGACACGCCGCATCGCGAGCGGGAAGTTACCCTTGTGATATCCGATGTCGTCGTGAAAAGCCCGGGTGAAAGGGTACCAGGAGTGTTCATTTACTGTTGAAATTGGTTTGGTGACAACTTCTCCACAAGCAAGAAAAGGGGAGATCGTGGCAATGCTTTTAAGATGACTGATGTCATCGCGGACAAAGTTGGTCACCTACATAGGGATTTAGTCGCTTCGCTTTGGCGACTTCAAAAACCGTTCCAGTGTAAGTCTTGTTATGTTGCCGTCCATATAACCCGGGATCGATGGCAATCGATAAAATCGATATCAATTAATCGATTTTATTGGAAATCGATGGTCAATCGAATTATCACAAAAACATACGTCATCGATTGATCATCGATTTCCAATATCAGTCGATTAATTGGCATCGATTGATATCGATTGATATCGATTTTATCGATCATCGATTTTATTGATTTAACAGGCCGGGCAGTAAACTTGGACATGCGCACAAGGCTGTTCCATGCCAAGCACCTAAGACGCAAAAGATTGGTGCTCAAATAGTTTTAATTTGATTTGATTTAATATTCCCCATTTTACCCTGAACACTTTAACTGTTAACGTTCAATAACAGGTCACGTGACTGACATTCGAACTTCACGAATGTTTCATATTATTAAGGCCACTGAAACAATATTGCTTGCAAATTATTAGGAACATTGAACGACGACTTCCTTTTCAAATGAAACTATGCCAAATAAGCAGGTAAACCATGCCTCAACTTGCTTGAGTCGTCAAACTCATTAATAATTGTCATAATTTATCTAGTTGAACAAAGAAATTCATAACCGGGAAGGTGATTTGGAAACCCGATTTTAAATAGGTCTAGTTGTCATAGATTTTGGCGATGTTGTGTGATGTTATTTCCAACTGTACTTAATAGGTTTGGAGTATCCATCTTGCGTTACTTAGTTAGAACATCCAATGTAACGGTCATTTTTACCTTGTTCACTAATTCTCTTTGAATAGATAGGTCGGCTATTTTAGTAACGGCTACCTGTAATTGTGAGGCCCCTAGGAACGGTATCATTTGTAGTTTTCTAATATTTGGTGAAATATCTGTACATAAAAGTGAAAGAACTTATTAACTGACTTTGTCTTGCATGGCTTTGTTATAAAGCCATCTATCAATAATCAAATAAAACCAAATCAATTTAATTAAGTGTCAAAGGTATTTAGCACGCGAGTACTAATTGTGGACACTTTCCAGGTCTAATTGGAATTTGGAAGTGTTGGTTTTTGAGGAGAGGGAAAAACCGGAGTACCCGTAGATAAACCTCTCTTGGAACAAGGTGAGAACCAACAACATAACAAACTCAACCCACGGCCCGGGAATTGAACCCGGGCTACATTAGTGGGAGACCAGTGCTCTCACCACTGCACCACCCCTGCTCCCCAATACTTACTAAAGTAGCTAATAATCACAAGATAAAGGAAAAATTTCCACTGTATGGATCACAGGAAGTGACTTGTTTTACCCCGACTCTGTTTATATTTAACAAATGTAGTAGTTGAACAGCTAGGAATAGATCGAGTTAGCATGCACAAATTAACCCCAACAGTCACCCCAACATGGACCATTTGTTAGTGCGATCACTTGATTCCCTTTCTATACTGGGGAACGTTTGACTTCTGCTTTCGTACTGAAGTAGAGTGAATTCGAAGTTATGAGGGATAAAAGAAGAAAACTACCAGGAACAGAACTCTGGAGTCCAATTAATCTTATGATCAGGGGTAAAGTTCAATAAATCATTCTTAGAAAATAATAATGGAAAATTATTGATAAGCAGTGGCATTTTTTGAATTTTGTAGCCAGCTGTGAACATTTCTTTAGGCGATGTAACAGAATTAAAACCATATCTTTCTATGATGAGGGCCTTAATTTCATCTCGGTAAATTTCATCGAAAGAGAATTATCTTTAAAGTAATACCACTCGATTCCTTTGCTGTCGACTTTTTCTCCCAGGTATTTTCCGTTTAGATTGGAGTAGTGGCAATTTTTGTACCACCATGCACCAGTCCATGTCACGGCACAGTTACCACTGTTTCTGTCATTATCTCTATCTTTTGTGGTAAAAGCCATGTTATCGTGATATGCTAATGAATCTCCCGCTGTTCCTGAATATAAACCCACTTCAAGTCGATACTGCGCCTGCTCATCGCCAATATTGAATTTGCCATATTTGGCATACTTTCTTACTCTACTCCAGTCCTCCAGCTCCACTCGTAGAGAGCTGGATCTAGCGGCCGTCAGCTTGTGGATCTTGTCGTTTCCTAACCAGAACTCGCCCGTCAGTTGACCAAAGCCTGATTTGTAATCGTTCCATCCCCGATAGAAGTCTACCGAGCCATCCTGTCTTCTCTGGAACACGGTCCATCCTCCACCGTCAGTGCGCATGTCGCAGTATACATTGAAGTATCCTCTACCGTCTGGGTTCACAGAATATACTCCACTCTGAGTATGGCCTGATTTTAACAACGATGAACAATCTCGACCTGAGATAAAACCGGAAGCATTATATCAATTCGTTTGATCCTTTGTTCATATGTCACTCACTTAATTGTTCATTTATTGGTTTTGCCGCTTGCTCGTTTTATAGCAATTAGACATTGCTTCCCACATACAATCCCCGTATCCATCTTCAGTTTATGACTGGAAAATTTTTCTCATATCATAATGGAATGTCTGCTTACTGCAAACGGTTTTTTAATGTTCTATTTTAAACTAAAAAGAACATACCTTTAACTATCGGCCGTTGGACTTCAATGTAGGTCACAGTTTCCACATTGAATACTCCTGCACTTGTTGCGGCGCAAATGTAAATCCCTGCATCACTCAATGTTAAGCCTCTGATAACTAATACACCTTTCATCTGCTGGCTCCGCCTAACTGGCAGTTGGGCTCCCTGTTTTCTCCAACTGATGACTGGTTGTAGATCACCAGTAGCGTTGCAATTTAACTTCAAAGTGACGCCAGTCACCACATTGACTTTGACAGGTGGCTTAACAGTGAACCGAGGAAGGGATACAACAACTAACAATGTCTTCTTTTCAACACTACCTAACAGGTTTACTGCTGTGCAGAAGTAAGTATCAGAATCATCTTTACGAGCGCGAAATATTGTTAAATCACTTTTGTTATTCTTCACCCTTCCCTGGGGTAACTGACCGGATGTCTTTCTCCAAACGACCGCTGGTGCAGGATACCCAGTCACATGACATGTTGGAAGAGTAACGTTGCTTCCTTCAGTGGTGTAATGAGGTCCTGGATGAAGGGAAACACGAGGACGAACTGCAACAACAAAATATTATTAAACATACTCATTTTGTGTTGGTGCACGAGATACATTATTTTAGTTTTACTAGTATAAGTAGTTCTATATTCTTTAAACTGAGAAAAGATGTCTGTTCAAAATAAAGCCAACAGTTTACAGACATTTGCTTGTTGGAAGAATGTTCCAGCGATTAGTGTCGTGAAATTGAAACCGAAAACATCAATCATAATGAACAATCACAACCGGTAATTATATATAAACAGCACAAACAATCAATGAGAGCTAAATATTTGTAACCAGCGCCAACCACAGAAAAACGCGTGAATTCTTTTGGTTTTGTATCTGACTGACAAGAAGAATTTTAAAAACGTATGATTAAAACAGTTTCCTTTCGACATTCAATTAGAAACTGCATCATGAAGTTATTGTGAATCGTACTTGATTCGCTTTAAGTTTAGGTTAACTAAAATGGTTGGCTTTTCGGCTTTATTGCATCCGCGTTGAAAATTCCCTGTTCTGTAGTACCAAACTGGACAGCAAAACGCTAGAGATACAACTCAACACTGTGATCGAATTTTATAGGTACCGGTATTAGATGTACATTCAGACAATGTTTGCTATTTAAACTGCATCAAAATTCAACTCGGCTATTCGTGTTTTTCATTCATGAGCTTCAAGTTTATTTAGTTTATTTTTGCACAATGTTTTTGGGTTAGAATGTTCATATAGTATTTTACTAATTGTAAAATGTATTCCGAAGGAGGACTTTGAGGATACATCGATAGTAATAATCCCCCAGGTACACATATACGTGTAGAGGACAGACTAATACATGAACAGAAAATCCGTGCTCTACTCTTTTGTTGCAAACAGTTATGTAAGTTCTTTACCGTCTACTTCTTGCGGTTGGAAGGCTCGATATTCGCCGATCACTCAGGTCCGTTTTCCCAAAAAGCGGCTGTTCATCGAACCTAGAACAATGGTCGAGACTGGAACAGTAGAACCTCTAATTTGAGACACCTCCATTAAGGGGACACTTCTCCTGGTCCTAGCCGGCAAAACGCTCATATAATCTTTCTAATTATTACCTCTATTAAAAAGATAATTTTATTAAGAAATAGTTCTCCTGGTTCCAGTGGTGTCCCTTTAATGCAGGTACCACTGTATTTAAATAAATAAAAGTGGGGATCAACACCTTTATGATCAAACTATGTTTCATATACGAAAAAACGAATAAACAAAAACAACAGCTAAAACAACATCCGCTTACCATTCACTACAAGCTGCATTTGTACGTGGGTCTGTCCTAAGATGTTTGTAGCTGAACAGCGGTACGCGCCTGAGTCACTTGCTTTTACATTTCTTAAAAGCAACTTTCCTCCAGAAACCGCTGACTGACTTATTTCTGACTGATTGTCCAGTTTACTCCACACTACCGCAGGCTCAGGATTACCGCTGACTGAACACTGAAATGAAGCTGTTCCACTTTCGTTAACTGTCAACGTCTCAGGAGAAACAGCAACGACAGGAGCTGAAATTGATTCACCAGGCTCTCCTTTAGCACCCCGCATGCCAGCAGGCCCTATATCTCCTTTTTGTCCTTTAGATCCAGCTTCGCCTTTTAGCCCCACAGGTCCCATAATGCCTTGCTTGCCGCTCTTTCCCGGCGATCCCAAATTACCTCTATCTCCTTTG
Source organism: Cladopsammia gracilis (assembly GCA_022457155.1). Classification (NCBI taxonomy): domain Eukaryota; kingdom Metazoa; phylum Cnidaria; class Anthozoa; order Scleractinia; family Dendrophylliidae; genus Cladopsammia; species Cladopsammia gracilis. The sequence continues at coordinate 212,112 of JAJGOT010000040.1, forward strand.
TTTCCGGTTCTTCCTTTTTGTCCTCTTCGTCCCCGCGTTCCTTTCTCTCCCCTCGGCCCTGGCGGACCGGGAGGACCTGGGGGACCTGACGAACACGTGTCACCTGTTGATTGACAAAGCTTCAGACTCCCCTGTGATAAAAGTTTGTTAATGTTATCCATCGTTTTAGCTTCCGTTATGTTCTTGACTGAATCAGCATGGCGCCTGCTCCTGTGATGTGCATAGGACTGAAATTCTGCAATGGAAATTCAAAGAGTAATATCACATGTTAATACCCTTTTGTAGTGTTTGCAAAATGTAAAGATGCAAAGTTATAAGTCAAGTCGCCCCCTTTCTCCGGTCATGTAAAGAAAGAGCTCTATGTACGCGCAGGTTACTTCTGCGACAAAGATTAATGTTGGTTATACACACTGAACCCTGTCCGCATGTAAATTTACACGTTTCATATTTTTTTCATCATCATGATTGTGTTTATCTGTCCATATAATAATACGTACGAGGTTTTGATGCATTTTTTGCCTTTCTTTGAGAAACCACACTGTGAATTCAGCTCGATCTCAGTACATTTTAGTGTGGACGCGCTTGTGGCAATCGATTTCAGGTCAAAGGGTTTTTTGAGCAAACACATTCACAGTGTGGAATGTTTCCCTTTTCCTATTTCAATCAAAGTTTAAGTTTTAATGGAATGTTTAGTCGAAGCAATCTCTAATGGCCACTCTCGTCCCAAGATCTCATCCAAGTTCTCGTCACCCAAGTTCTTCTTCACAAATTCTACATGCTAGAACAGAACAACAGAAGAAATATTTCTACTATCTTCACGCGCACTTTTTCTACTTTATTTGTAACTTTGAAATAAGAAAACAAATCAAAAACAAAAACAAAACTTCAGAATACGACTCTAAACGAGGCGCAAGCAACAGTGCATCGAAAAACAATTTCAAAACATTCGAGACTGAAAGAGAGGTATATGGAACTGTATATAGGGTCTATAAAGCTCCCAAGTCTGTGGGTATAGTATCCCTCGACCAACTAAAGCTAAGCTATGAAAAACTGAAGATTGTTAATATTAAAGTGCCAAAATTTGTGTTGAAAAACTAAACGTTTCAGACTTTGCCGTTCTTCAGTGGTGGTCTGTTTGAACCACTGAAGAACGGCAGTCCGAAACGTTTGTTTTTTTGACAATTTTTTTGTACAGTCAAGCTAACCTTGATCTATCTAGACATTTGAATGAAATGCTACCAAAACACGACAAATAATGTTGTTCCAATGCTAGAAACGCAGCACATTCAATTCATGTACATTAATTTTATTTAACATTTCTTATCTATCCTCTTGAAGTTATTAAACTTTCCTTGGTGACCTACAAACCTCGATTCGACTCGGTCTTGGAGAGTGAGGATATCTATGTTGATGTCGAATTTCTTTGTACCAGTCTTCGTAATTTTAAAACACTTATTTGACTTTAATCTGCATTTTATTGCCCCTTCTCCTTAATATATATATATATATATATATATATATATATATATATATATATATATATATATATTTATTTTTATTTCTATTATTAATTTATTCATTTGTTGTTGTAACTAATCATAAATTATCCATTCCTTATTTTCGTATCTATTGTTATCAGTCATTTATTCTATAGTGAGCTTCTGTAATTGTTTAGTGTGCAGTAACCCGCCACGATTAACTTTAGTTATTTGCGGGTTGCTAATATATTTTGTTTTATTATTTGAAAATAAATCGTTGTTGTTGTAGTTGAAAAATTCATGCATGTAATGTGTCAAACAAGTAACTCTTGTATTTGTCAATGGCCCAATTTCGATATGTTAAAATGCAACTTCAAACAAAACACATCATTACGAGGCTTAAGGGAATAAACCACATAAATCCCTAAGCCTCGTAGTGATGTCTTTTGTTTCAAGTTGAATTTTAATATATCGAAATTAGCCTTGCTTTTTTATCAAATCGTTACGTAATTCGTCCAACGTTTACAACCCGTCGCCCGAGTCCAATAAACTTTAGTGTGGCAATTTAAACGAAGGCTTATTGGGGCAGGATTTCTATGATACCGTTCACATGTTTAATTGTTTTATTGATCGTGTAGAAATGTGATAAAAGTTGATCAAATTTGTATTTTGACACCCTTTTGGGGTACAGCCGTATAGGGTTAATAGGTCATCAATCATATCACCACAATTAGTTATTTTGGCACTCTTCACTACAGGGTCTATAAGCCATCAACTAGATCTCCGCCATGACACGCCTACACCGGAAATATTTTCCTGTGGTATTTTGGACCATTACAAAGTGCATTTAGTGTAGAATGTGAAATATGAACAGCTTGTTGTATGTCCTTTACTTTTATCACGAGTTCTCCTTCTGCTTCCTTTTGTTCTCGTATACATAAATGAATTATGATAACTAATCGGGCATCTTTAATTTTATTATTCTGCTGTCTTACTTTGGTTGCAAATCATACCTAGTCCGCAGTACCTTTTCTTCTTCTTCACGTTTTTAACGTGAAGAAGAAGAAAAAGAATGCGACATCATGTTGCTATTAAAAAGAATAGCTATTTCTTACACAGCATAATTAATATGAAAAGGAATAAGGGAACGGATCGATGTTCTTAGAACTTCCGTGTACAGAACTGAGATATCTCAAAGGGAGATTCTGGTATTAAAAAAGCTGCAGCAAGATAGCGGATGTGCCCCGGGGGGTACTCCGCAAATGTTTGAGTGGGGTGTGCCGCTGGGACTCTGAGACCCTTAACCTATACTAGACCATTTTATCTGCATTTTGCAACCCTATTCTAGACTAAACACCGAAAACCCTACCCTATCCTAGACCTATTCCAGACTCGCCATTTTCCAGAAACTCGTTCACTAACACAGTCTAAGATGCGAGAGGTCAGTAAAAGTGAAATACTGCCCATCGTACCGATTTTTAAATGCCATTTGCCAGTAAACCTTGTCTAGACTAAATTCTTCACGCAACTGATCAGTTTCGCGAAAAATGATACCCTATTCTAGACCATAAATCTCTGAATACTATACCCTATCCCAGACTAAACTACCTGAAAACCATACCCTTCACAGCGGCACATACCTATCTACTATATAGCTCATATATGGTAGTACCCCCCACCCCGGGGGGATGTGCTAGGAGACGACCATATGACTTCCCTAAGGAAAGTCAATACTTGACCCGTTGCTAACCTTCGGTTTTGTTTACCACCGGAGAGAACACGTACAGCTAGATTTTGAGATTCCTTTGGTGTCTACACAGCACATAAAAGTTCATGATAGAAAATAATTAGAATTGCATACCATTTTTAGCAGTGTTAAAACAATGGAAACAAACTTACCTGGAGTATGGACATTGGACGGTTGTTTAGTCTCCGCGACGTTTCCAAGAGCGTCAATTCTCTTCTTCTGATCGTTCAGCTCCAATTCAACTCTCAAAAACCCAGCACAATACAAAACAATACCTAATACTGAAATCGTGGAAGCAAAAGAAGGAAAACCCTGCTTTTGTGTTGTCATTTTTCGGTGCTCACTTTCAACAATCCAAAATGTTGTAAGGTTTGTTGAATATAATCTGTTTCAGCTTTATGCAATGACACACAGAGATGATCAGAGATCACGAGTAGTAGGAAACATGCCAAATTCTCCGCTATTTTTATTCCTGTCAGTCATGTTTAAATTCACTTGGCAGTTTATTGACATCTGAAACTTAATATAATAGGCACGTTATAACTGCTCCCAGAACGATCGATGATTGGCTCAGTTTTTTTTTTCATTAAAACACTCCAAATTATAGTTTTACTCAGTTTTTCGCCGATTTCATAGACTTAAAATCAATTAGCGGGTGCAGGAGGAAGGTGGCTAGTAATCCGTCGTGTGTGTCATGTGTGTCCGAGGATATTAAGCCCGGGAGGAGGGGGGGGGGGGGGGGAGACTCCCATATGAAAGGGGCGGGGATGCTCGTCGTCTCGCTTAGGGGTGTAAATTTCGGGTTTTGATCTCACTTACGGTGTTCTGGACAAAACGCCATTATATTTAGCCGTCAAAGTCTCGTTTAGGGTTGCACGCGAAGAAATTTAAATTTAATATATTTGTCTGTGTTTTAAAATGGTCTCTTTTAGGGGTCAAAAAAAGCTTGAGCCACGCCCAGATTGGTCTCCTTTAGGGGTTTAATTCAAAATTTCCGACGAGCATCCCCGCCCCTTTCATATGGGAGTACCCCCCCGGGATATTAAGCTTGTGAAAGAATCGGTATGTGCATGATGGTAATTGTCTAACTAAATATCTATGAATATGTTATGCTGTTTCGTTTCCACTTGTTGCCATAAACGACAATTTGTGTGCCTATAGCTGTCAGACGTACATGTATTCTATAATCATAACCCGTGCACTTGGAATTATGTGATTTGGACCCCACACCCCACCTGTTCTTCATTGTCATCTTTCACTGGGTTTGCTGTTTGAAACTGAAATTGGACGGTGGTTTCTCACAACAGTTTAATATCAGTTCCATGGTTCTTCTCTGGTGGAGGACGCAGGCATTAGACACTATGATTTGCTGGAATGTTTTGTTGAAATGACGGCAACTATCGGAGCGAACTTCGTGGTTGCTAACTGTTCCGCTGTCGATCATTTCGTGACTGTCACCCAACTTGGTGCGCCTGCTGGTCTTGTTACCGTTTGTTTGCGGTCTGGCTACGAAATCTGGCGAAACGCTTCGTGTCAGAAATGGAAGGTACATGTAACGCAATCTTCGGTAATCCAAGGTTACTCAAACTATGGCAGCCAATCCAGGCTTTAAGGAAAACAAGATAGGGACATTTAACTGATTGGCTGAACATTTTTACTGAGCTGCCATTTCACTGCCTTATTTTTATCATGGCTTTATTGTATATTTGTTGATAATATATTCGCAGTAAAGCATTATCGTCAAACGCACGAAGCACAATCATATATTGTTTGTTTTCGCCTGATGTCATCAAAATTCTAAAAACTTAACAGCTTATTCTACGCGACCCTTTTTAGCATGTTCTTTATATCAGCAATAGTAATCTTCGTGCTACGTTTTCATACACACTAAAATTACTTTGGAGATATAGCGGTGCAGCTGAGCGTCTCCATGTGCAAAGCACAAACAAGCATTTTTCCCTCAGTTTGTAGACATTCTGGATAGATATCTCTAGGTTGTTCTCAAAACCAGAAAAAACCAACTATTCATATAGATGGAAACGATCAATAAGTTGTCAATGCTACATTCAAAGAAATTCTACTAAGCACTGGTAGGCGAGACATAAAAGGAAAATGTTGATACTAAAGGGCTTGCAATTATATAGTCAAAACTACAATGTAGCTGGTCAGAGTGCTGAAATTAGTCGTAAATGGTATGCACCATTTTGAGGAACTGGTACAACCAGTTCTCCAAAAAGTGCATACCACTGATATTGTTGTCAAAATAGATCTGTTATGACATCAGCAACAGCAACAACAACAACAACAACGACAGGATAGTAAACAACAATAACAACAACCAAATTGAAGGCTGTTTGACATGTCCGACGCAAACGAAAGCACACTGGCAAGCATCAGGACTGGCTGATCTTAGAAAGAGGAGGTTGGGAGAGGGAATTCGGGCGCGTGCGAAGGAAGGTGGAGGGTACCTTTCTTTCCTCCTTCCTTCGCCCTCCGCGCTTTCTCTTCGCGCTTCGCGCATGCGCCAAAAATCCCCATTCCTCTCACTTTTCTAGCGCCTGCTACGCACGCTGCATAAGCACAAAAAACTATGTCTAAACCGGAGCGACGCAAACATGACCGTCTTGTGCTTGTGCGATGCAACGACGCAAGCACAAGAAGAAGAAAAACGAACGATTTCCTACATTGTGTTTGTTCTTTAGCAGGCTGTTTGTACTTATTCGTGCGTCAGTTGCGTTGAACGTGTAAACAGAGATAACTCAAACATGAACAGAAGCGCAAGCAAAAAAAATGAAAGTTTTGTAGTCTCTCGGACAGCAATTCAGAGAGCTTGTGCGGATTGTCTGATCGGCACAATCCCCCGGGATCACAATACAGTGTAGTTAGTAAGAAAATGGAACACAATAATAGTCATTCCGTGCATAAAATCTACAATTGGTATTAAAGCAGGCCGCAGGAGATAGCGGTTCAATGGCGGTCGAAAATGCTGGAGAATTCGAGCGCAAAAAATAAAGCTCACTTTGGATATCTAATACTTTAGGAAATCAACTACCGATTCGCGGAAAATTAAAGGTAACCGATGACTTGATACGGTAGTAGGACTTTAAAACTTCAACTCTGTTTTGTCATTGCTTTTCTAAGTCGGTGTTGTCAATTACTAATGGATTACTTATTAAACTAGAACAGAAGATTTCTGCTTCCTTAAAAAGGAATATGGAACTAAATAAAAGCAACAAATGCGTCTATTACTTGAATAAACTACCAAACAATATACGAACCATTGATATTACAAGGCATTAAAATTGCTTTGGTTGATGGAATAATAAAGCCAAGTATAATTATGTTACATATCTTGTTTATAAAATATTTCAAATTAGTATTCGTAGTCTTAGAATGTTCGACAAGTTGTTATCACATTTTTGCCATTTTAGCACTATAGTAATCGGTAGGAGGAACATTGGCGCTTCCTTGTATGATTTCTATCTCCAGATCTAAACAAACAGGCAGAATTTAGGAAGAGAAAGTATTACATCGAGGTTCCTTTGAAAGCGATTCTGAGACAAACCTTCTAAAACTCATTAATAATTAACCGGGAAGGGAGCGGCTTGGACACGTGATCTTAATAAGCCTAGATTTGGAGATTTTATTCCTTCGTTATCTCTGTATTTAATAAAAAACTCAAAATATTTTTTTATCAAATATCCAAACACCGCAAAGTCGGTAGAAAAAAAAAACATACTCGGCTGTGACTCGTTTTTTTCAACCAACTTATTCCTGAAGCATGATTGCCTACAATCAAGAAGATATAAATAATAATAATAATAATAATAATAATAATAATAATAATAATAATAAACGCGCCGAGTGCATTATTGAGTTATATAAGCACGCGGGAATTTTTAAGAACACGAGAGAAGTGCAGAGAAGCACGAGCCAAAGGCGAGTGCTTCTCGCACTTCTCGAGTGTTCTAAAAAATTCCCAAGTGCTTATATAACTCAACAGTGCACGAGGAATAAGTTTTTTTATTTCTTTCATAAAATCAAAACGGTTTTAATGAAGCTTACGTCACGCGCGTGCTTTATCGAGTTATAATGAACTTGGTTTGACCAATCATAGCGCGCGCATTTCCTTGAGCATTTTATAAAAAGAACATGTTTATCCAGGATGACTGCGTCGGTTTAGAAAAAAAACTGCTATCAACGCAGGTCCTGCTAATTAAAATCTAACTAAACTAAACGGAAGACTGACAATAATACTATACAAATCAGAAAAGTTAAAAATTGATGCTAAAAAGTATATATAAAAAAGTATAGAAACGTAGAGCTGGATTGTCATTTTCCTGCCTGGCTATATTATAAAGTCCTTTACACTTACTAAAATAGCTAAAGATTACAAGATATATATGGTCAACTTACACTGTATGAATAGCAGAAAGTGACTTGTTTTACCTCCACTCTGTTTCTACTTAACAAATGGAATATCTCAACAGTTAGGATTTATCGAGTTAGCACGCACAGATTTACCACAGTCACCTCATCATGGCATGGGCTACATGTTAGCGCACATGCGACCACTTGATTCCCTTCTATTCTCAAATTTCGATTCCAAAATGTTTATGGAATTGTAGAGAGTTTAAAACTACACATCTGGGCCAAATTATGAAGCTCAAGAGCATTTCGTTCAAGAGTTATAGGCTGAACGAATATTTGTGACATTTTTAGTAAAAATGTAATTAGCGTGACGAATTGCGTAACATAATTAAAACCTTTACAAATCGGAAGCAAAACATTGTTTAAAACCTGAAACTTTTTGCGAAGGTTTGTAACACTGGTATCTACATACCATGTTATAAAAAGCTTTGTAGGATGTATAGTTTCAAGAGAACATAAAGCTAGCTTTATGTTCTCTTGATAGTTTTCATTTTTGAATTTTTATGATGACCTCATGTGAAAACCAAGAATTCTGGGAACGTTTGACTTCCGCTTTCGTCCTCGAAGGAAAATGTATCCGGAAGTCATGAGGGCTAAATTAATCATTTTTAGAAAAAATAATAAAAAAACTATTAAGAGGCTGTGGCATTTCTAATTTTGAACTTTGTGGCGAGCAAAGAACATTTCTTCAGGTAATGTAACAGGATTAAAAATGCATATTTTCTATGACAATGGCCTTAGTTTCATCTCAGTAAATTTAAATGAAATCCTATTATTTTTAAAGTGGTACCACGAGGCCCCTGTATGATCAATTTTTTCTCCCAGGTATTTTCCGTTTAGACTGGAGTAGGCGCAAGTATTGTACCACCAGGCGCCAGTCCATGACACAGCACAATGTCTACTACTGTGTCTATCATTATCTCTATCTTTTGTGCTAAATGCTCTGTTATTGTGATATGTTAACGAATCTCCCGCTGTCCCTGAATATGAACCCACTTCAAGTCGATACTGCGTCTGCTCATCACCAATGTTGAACCTGCCATATTTGGCATACTTTCTTACTCTTTTCCAGTCCTCCAGCTCTACTCGTAGAGAGCTGGATCTAGCTGCCGTTAGTCTGTGGATCTTGTCGTTTCCTAACCAGAACTCACCCGTCAGCTGACCAAAGCCTGATTTGTAATCGTTCCATCCCCGATAGAAGTCAACCGAGCCATCCTGTCTTCTCTGGAACACGGTCCATCCTCCACCGTCAGTGCGCATGTCACAGTAGACAGTGAAGGATCCTTTGCCGTCTGGGTTTACAGAGTACACTCCACTCTGAGTATGGCCTGACTTTAACAGCGACAAGCAATCTCGACCTGAGATAAAACAGAAACGTTATATCAAATCTCTCTTGCGTTTTTTCCTTATATTATACAGATTAATCTGAAAGAAACTTGAAGTATCCTCTACCGTCTGGCTTTACACTCCACTCTGAGTATGACCAGATTTTAGCAGATCAGAGCAATCTGTCAAAGATAACAATACTTTATTTAAAAATGACGACACATGAAGCTAAAAAAGAGAATATGCATTACTCAATACCTTCGTCGCCATCTTATTTTTGTTTTAATAGTTTTTGCATCGTTACTCTCCCCTTGTATGGTATCAAAAATTATATCAATCTTACCGTAAACGAAAACCGTTGCACGTTTTCAAAACTGGCTTAGTTAATTTTGTCTGGTTGCCGTAACTGTTTATTTAACACGGGGCCCTTGTTTCGTCATCAGTTTAAGTCTGGAAGACAAAAGCCTATAATTTTTTAAAAACTATTTTTAACCAGAAAAGTTCTAGCCATTGGTATGTTTCTAAATCGTGGTTACTCTTCCTTTTTAATTGTAGAGGTACACAAAGGCACGACAGCTGAAAGTAATTGCAGGTATGCGTGATAACGTCTGCACACTCACTTTTATTATCATTTTGTTATATTTTCAATCATGGACGGCGGAGCGTATTTTCAATTGGGGGGCTTGAAAGAGAGCGTCAGAGACGCAATATATTTTTTTTGATTTCTTTTCAATTTTGATCTTTGTGCTTGAAATTGGGGGGGGGGGGGGGGTGGCTAAAGCCTGCGCAGCCCCCCGCAGCCCCCGCAGCCCCCGCAGCCCCCCGCAGCCCCCGCAGCCTCCTGACTCCGCCGTCCCTGTCACTGGAGGTTTTGGAAAGTGATTACTATTTATCTCGATAATGTTTTGCTTTGAGAATAATAAATAACATTGAATTGTGTCTGAAAAATGTCATTACAATGTGACGATCCACCAACAATCTTCTGTTGGTAACGTGATGAATGTTTTCTGTCAACAGAAAGCATATTCATTTGTTCGTTTCTTCAAATTGAATTGTTTTTAGTCATTTCTTCGAATTATCAAAGTGGCTCCATTCATAACCTACCTCTGGTGTGTTTAACATCAATGTAGGTCACAGTTTCCATGTTAAACACTCCTGCACTTGTTGCAGCACAAACATAATTGCCTGTATCGTTTATTTTCATGTCCTTTATAACCAAAGTGCCATTTAATAGCATCTGGCTCCGCGCAAATGGAAGTTGGGCTCCTTGTTTTTTCCAGCTGATGATTGGTTTTGGGTCCCCAGTGGCGCTGCATTGTAATTTCAATGTGTCTCCTGGACGAACAACAGCATTTACAGGTGGTTTGACCGTAAAACGGGGAAGAGAAACAACAACCAAAAAGGCTTCTTTTTCATCGCTTCCTAAAACGTTGACTGCTGAACAGAAGTATATGCTAGAATCAACTTTACGAACATTTAAAATTTGTAAAGTACTGTTTATGATCTTTACCCTGCCCTGGGGTAACGGACCGGATGTCTTTCTCCAAGTGATCACTGGTGTAGGATACCCAGTAACGTGACATGTTGGAAGAGTGACGTTGCTTCCTTCAATGGCATAATGAGGTCCCGGATGAAGGGAAACACTTGGACGAACTGAAACAAAACAGATGCTGTATCAAATTTGTATGGACTGGGATTGCTTTTTTCTGGTCATTTCTACTCAAAAAGGAGTTAGTTCTACATACATTTTGATACAAATTTTCCTTTTTCAGTTGTTTCATTCGCCATTTAAAAACTTTAGTCTTCTTTTCCTGCTGGCTTGTAGTTGGTATTATTCTGCGCAATGTTAATTGCATTTCGTCACTGAATTAGACTGTAAATACCGTACCAGGACTACGTAGAGATATCTTTTTACGCTTCACTATTGGGGCGTCAAATATAAAAAGCGCAAAAAGGCTCTATAATAATACATATGTTTTTGTTTTAGGCCCGGGATAATACGAGATTTTAAACTGATCAGAAGAAATGTTGAAACAACAACAACAACAACAACAACAGCAACACAACAACATAAACAACATCAAAAACAGCAGCAACTCTCTGCCTGGCCACGAATTTTTAAACCTGATAAAACCGTGCACTGTGCCGCTTTTTAAACACTACGTAAGTATCTTGAAATTGCGGAGTAGATGAAAATACTTTTCGCCTGATGCGAACCCGTTAACCGATGCATACTATTAAAGAAATACAAAAAAAAAAAACATACCATTTTAAACTGATCAGAAGAAATGTTGAAACAACAACAACAACAACAACAGCAACACAACAACATAAACAACATCAAAAACAGCAGCAACTCTCTGCCTGGCCACGAATTTTTAAACCTGATAAAACCGTGCACTGTGCCGCTTTTTAAACACTACGTAAGTATCTTGAAATTGCGGAGTAGATGAAAATACTTTTCGTCTGATGCGAACCCGTTAAGCGATGCATACTATTAAAGAAATACAAAAAAAAACATACCATTCACTACAAGCTTCAAATGTGCCTGCGCCTGTCCTAAGATGTTTGCTGCTGAACAGCGGTAAGCGCCTGAGTCACTTGCTTTTACATTTCGTAAAAGCAACTGTCCTCTTGAAACCGCTGACTGACCTATTTCTGATCGATTGTCTAGTTTACTCCACACTACTGTAGGCTGAGGATTACCACTGGCTGAACACTGAAATGAAGCTGTCCCACTTTCGTTAACTGTCAACATCTCAGGAGAAACAGCAACAACAGGAGCTGAAATTGATTCACCAGGCTCTCCTTTAGCACCCGTCATGCCAGCGGGCCCTATATCTCCTTTTTGCCCTTTGGATCCAGCTTCGCCTTTCAGCCCCTCGGGACCCATAATGCCTTGCTTGCCGCTTTTTCCTGGCGATCCCATATAACCTTTATCCCCTTTGTTCCCAGGTCTTCCTTTCGGTCCTTTTCGTCCTCGGGTTCCTTTCTCTCCCCTCGGTCCTGGTGGACCGGGGGGACCTGACGAGCACGTGTTACCTTTTGATTGACAGAGCTTCAGTCTCCCTTCTGATAAAAGTCTGTTGATTTTATCCATCGTGTCCAATGTGCTTTTAGCTTCCGTTATGTTCTTGACTGAATCAGCTTGGCGCCTGCTCATGTGATGTTCATGGGACTGAAATTCTGCAAAAGAATTAAAAATATTATTCATGTTATTACACTTTGTAAATTGTGTTTAGAATGTGTTTACTTGAGATGCAAATTATGAGCTGTATGTATGCGTAGGTTAATTCTGCGATACAGATTATTGTTGGTTACACGCTCTGAACCTTCTGCACATGCACACTTACACGTTTCATATTTTTCTCATTATCTTGATTGTGTTTATCTGTCTACATAATAATACATACGAGGTTTTGATGCGTTTTTTGCCTTCCTTTAGACGTGCCACACGCGCGTCCAAACTAAAATGTAGATCGCACTGTAATCAGTTCACAGAGTAGCCTGCGTGCGGCCGTCTACGATTTCCTTGCGCATGCTCCCCGCGGAGTGAAGCAAAGGAAATAGGAGACGTCTTCACGCACGCAGGCTACTCTGTGAACTGTTTACAGTGCGATCTACATTTTAGTGTGGACGTAGCCTGTTCCAGGCGTTCAGATAGTGGGGAAAGCGCGAGTGGTTGAGGAAGGCGCGAAAAAAAGCGAGCGAATAAAATGCGGGGAGACGAGCTTCCTCTCCCCAGTCTCCCCGCATTTCAGTTTTCGCTCGCTTTTCTTTGCGCCTTCCCCAACTGTTCGCGCTTTCCCCACTATCTGTCAAGTCAAGTCAAGTCAAGTTAATTTTTGTTTAACTCACACAGAATATTATATACATAAAAGTTACGATAATTGTTACAATACATATTGTAGAATAGAAAAGAGTCACAATTCACAATAATTTTCAATTCCTATGTAAAAATAAAAGGGGAAGAAATATTAAGGAGAAGAAACAACACCTGGAACAGGCTTGTGTGGACGCGCGTATGGCAACCGATTTCAGGTGAAAGGATATTTTGGGGAGCACATTCAGAGTGGGGAATGTGTTTCCACTGATTTTCCTAGTTCAATCAGAGTATTAGTTTAATGAAATGTTAAGTCGAACCATTCTCCAATGGCAACTCTCGTTCTGACGTCACAAATTCTACATGCTAGAACAGATCAACAGAAGAAATATTTTTACCATCTTCACGAGCGCTTTTTCTACTTGATTTGTAACTTTAGAATATATAACAAATCAAAAAACAAAACTTCAGAATACGACTCTAAACGAGGCGCAAGCAACATTGCAATTGCATCGAAACGCAATTTCAAAACATTCGAGACTGAAAGAGAGGTATATGGAACTGTATAATTATGGAGTCTATAAAGCTCCCAGAAATTCTACGGGTACAGTCTCCCTTGACCAACCAAAGCTAAGCTATGAAATATTGAAAACTATTAAAATTAAAGTGCCAAAATTTATGTAAAAAAAAAACCCCAAACGTTTCGGCCTTTTCCCTTTCTTCAGTGGCGGTCTATTTGAACGAAAAGACCACCGCTAAAGAAGGGCAAAGCCGGCAACGTTTGTTTTCTTTTTGACAAATTTTGGCAATTTATTTTTTAATTTTTTTAAATTTTTCACGTATATTTAACCAAGGCCCACGCAGCCACTGAATGTTTTAGTTCCAATTTCTAGTGTAGTCAAGCTAACTATATCTGGAAATTTGAAGAAAATGCCACGAAAACACGATATATAGTGTTGTTCCAATCCTAGAGACGCGGCACGTTCAATTCATGTAGTCATATTCATGTATTTATTTAACACTTGCTATCTACCCTCTTGAAGTTATTAAATTTTCCTCGGTGACCTCGTATATTTGTGAAACAGCCTTGCATTTTGCTATTTTTTATCAAATCGTTATGTAATACGTTCAACGTTTACAACCTCTCGCTCGAGTCCAATAAACTTTAGTGTGGCAATTTAAATGAAGGCTTTGGGGCAGGATTTGTATGATACCGTTCACTCGGTGTTTATTGTTTTACTGATAGTGTAGACCTCTGCCATAACACGCTTAACACCGGAAATATTTTCCTGTGGTATTTTGGACCATTACAAAGTGCATTTATTGTAGAATGTGAAATATGAACAGCTAGTTGTATGTCCTTTGCTTTTATCACGAGTTCTCCTTCTGCTTCTTTTTGTTCTCGTATAAGTAAATTATGATAACTAATCGGACACCTGCTGTCTTACTTTGGTTACAAATATCTCCTAGTCCTTAGTACTTTTTCAGTCTTCTTCACGTTTTTACGTATGAAGTAGATGATAAAATCAGATGAATGCGACATCATGTTACTAATAAAATAACAGCTATTTCTTACACACGAAAATTAATATGAAAAGGGATATGGGAACGAATCGATATTCTTAGAACTTCCTTGTGTAGAACTGACTGAGATATCTCAATTAAAGGAAGATTCTGTCTCTTCATGGAGTGGTTATTAGCTGAAGCAAGATAACCGATGTGCTAGGAGACGACTATATGACTTCCCCAAGAAAAAAATACTTGACCCGGTGCTAACCTTCGGTTTTGTTTACCACGGGAGAAAACACGTAAAGTTAGAGTTTGAGATTCCTTTGGTGTCTACACAGCACATATTAAACGTTCATTGATAGAAAATAATTCGAATTGCATATCATTTTTAGCTGTGTTAAAATAATGGAAACAAACTTACCTGGAGTATGGACCTTGGACGGTTCAGGTTCAGTCTCCGCGACGTTTTTAAGAGCGTCAATTCTCTTCTTCTGATCGTTCAGCTCCAATTCAACTCTCAAAAACCCAGCACAATACAAAACAATACCTAATACTGAAATCGTGGAAGCAAAAGAAGGAAAACGCTGCTTTTGTGTTGTCATTATGCGGTGCTCACTTTGAACAATCCACAATGCTGTAAGGTTTGTTGAATATAGTCTGTTTCACTGAGCTCTATGACACATAGAGATCACGAGTAGTAGGAAACATGCCAAATTCTTCGCCATTTTTATTCCTGTCAGTCATGTTTAAATTCACGTGGCATTTTCTTGGCATCTGAAACTTAATAGGCACGTACCGCTACTTTGTTTCCTGAAAGGTTTTTTGTTGTTGTTAATTTTTGTAAATCGAACGATTGGCTTTATTTCATTAAAACACTCCAATGGTTTTTACCCATGTTGCGTCCATGTTGCGTCGAATAAGAGCTTTCATTTAAATTGATCAAACCTGTGGATTTATTACACAGACTTAAAATCAATCGGGTGCAGTGTGAAAGGAGGGTAGGGGGAGGGAGAAGGTGGCTCGTAACCCGTCATGTGCCCGGGGCATTTTCTCACTGTCATCTTATACTGGGCTTGCTCTTTACGAACTGAAATTGGACAGTTTAAGATCAATTCCATGGTTCTTCTCTGGTGAAGGAGTCAAGGCATTAGACACTATGATTTTCTGGAATGTCTTGAAATGACGGCAGCTATTGGAGTGAACTTTTTCGTGACTGTCACCCAGCTTGGTGCGCCTGCTGGTCTTGTTACCGTTTGTTTACGGTCTGGCTACAAAATCTAGCGAAACGCTTCGTGTCAGAAATGGATCGTACATGTAACGCAATCTTCGGTAATCCAGGTTACTCAAACTATGGCAACCAATCCAGGCTTTAAGGAAAACTAGATTGGGACAGTCAAGTGCTTGGCTGAAATTTTTTACTGAGCTGCCATTTCGCTATATTTCCTGATAACATATTCGCAGTAAAACATCGTCAAATGCACGAAGCACAATCATATATTCTTTGTTTTCGCCTATTGTGATCAA
The DNA here is from genome assembly GCA_022457155.1 of Cladopsammia gracilis. NCBI lineage: Eukaryota > Metazoa > Cnidaria > Anthozoa > Scleractinia > Dendrophylliidae > Cladopsammia > Cladopsammia gracilis. Next base: position 227,950 of record JAJGOT010000040.1, read on the forward strand.
AATTTTAAAATCTAAACAGCTTATTCTACACGACCCTTCTTTTAACAGGTTCTTCATATTAGCAATAGCAATTTTCGTTCCACGTTTTCATACACCACGTTTTCATACACACTGAAATTACATTGGAGATATAGGGGTGCAGTTGATCGTCTCCATGCGTGTGCAAACAAAAGCAAGTATTTTTCACTCAGTTTGTAGACATTTTCTGCAACGCTAGGTTGCTCTCAAAACCAGAAAAACAAACTGCTTATATAAATGGAAACGATCAATAAGTTGTCAATGCTACATTTACAGAAATTCTACTAAGCACTGGTACGCGAGACATAGAAGGAAAATGTTGATACTAACGTGCTTGCAATTATATGGTCAAAACTAGCCGGTCGGAGTGTTGAAATTAGTCGTAAATGGTATGCACCATTTTGAATAACTGGTACGTTACGAGCTGATCGCCGGCCCAAGAACTGACGAATGGTAAGAAACAGTGTTTTTTTTTGAAAAACTTTTTGAAACACAAATCGATAACAAATTATTGTTGTCAAAGTAGATCTGTTATTTCATCAGCAACAGCAACAACAACAACAACAACGACAACGAATGTTTTATTCAGTTAGACAATACAACATATTTAAGCTTGTAACTTCCTGAACTTAATACAAAGCATTTATTTGAAAAAATATATGAAAAGCTCAAATCGTTTTTAACAATTTCGATCCATATCTTGAATTAAAATAGTTAAAGGATTTTAACAACAGCAACAACAACCAAATTGAAGGCTGTTTAACATTTACGACGCAAAGAAAAGCACAAGTATTAGGACTGGCCTGCGTGGCTGGCGTTAGAAAGAGGAGGTCGGGGAGAGGGAATTCGGGCGCGCACAAAGGGAGGGGGAGGGTACCTTTCTTTCCTCCTTCCTCCGCCGTCCGCCCTCCGCGCTTTGTCCTCACGCTTCGCGTATGCGCCAAAAATCCACATGATTCCTCTCACTTTTCTAGCGCCTCCTACACACGCTGCATATGCACCAAAAAAACAACTAAGTCTAAACCGGTGCGACGCAAGTACAACCGTCTTGTGCTTGTGCGATGCAACGACGCAAGCACAAGAATTTAGAAGAAAAATGAATGATTTCCTTCATCGTGTCTGTGTTTAGCATGCTGCTCTACTGATACTTGCGTCAGTTGCGTTGAACGTGTAAACAGGGATAACTCAAACATAAACAGAAGCGCAAGCAAAGAAACACATTTACGCCTCTTCGCCCGCGAAGATGACGTATGTTATCTAATGCAGGCCTGGCATGCTTATCCTTGTATTTATGGTTGCCTTATGGTTATACTTGCACCATACCTGCATGTTAACCAGCCTTTAACCACCTCGAGCTTAAAAAAATAATGTTGTTCGAGGCCTCCATCTTAGATTTAAGTCCAATCCCAATAAACCTGTTGTTTCGTACCATGAGGTCATTTTCTTACTGCAAAACAAGCTTTAATGAATTTTGTTGGACGCTTTTGTAGTCTCTTGGAAAGCAATTCAGAGAGCTTGTGCGGATTGTCTGATCACAATATAGTATAGTATAAGAAAATGGAACACAATAATCATTTCGTGCATAAAATCTGCAATTGGTAAGCACGCCGCAGGCGACAGCGATTCAATGGCGGTCGAAAATTGTAGAGAATTCGAGCGCAAAAGGCTCACGTTGGATATCTAGTACATTAGGAAATCAACTACCGATTCGAGGAAAATTAAAGGTAATCGATGATTTGATCAGGTAGTAGCACTTTAAAACTTGAACACTGTTTTATCATTGCTTTTTTAAGTCGGTGTTGTCAATAACTAATGAATTGCTTTACGAGAACGGGAAATTTCTGCCTCCTAAAAAGGAATATGGAACTAAATAAAAGCAACAAATACGTCTATTACTTGAATAAACTACCATAAAATATACCATTGATATCACAAGGCATTAAAATTGCTTTTTGGTTGGTTGATGGAATAATAATGCCAAGTATAATTATGTTACATATCTTGCCTATAAAATATTTAACAGTTATTCATCTCGGCCTCGCCGAATATGAGCTGATATATATAACCAACGAGGCGCCGAACACTCAAATAACCAGAAATTAGAAAAAAAATTATTTCCGCTCCAAACAAATACATGACTTTCACGTCAGTGAACAAGTGTCACATGACCGCTTCCCAAATCGAAAGCGATTAAATGCTAACAAGCGGCGAGATCGAGAAGAATGTTTCTTTCAAAAGTACTTTCCTTCAAAATAAGATCGAGAAGAATGTCAAAGTTTGCTTCAAAAATAAATCTTAATCGGACTGGCAGAAATGGTTATGGATTTGAACATAACAATTGTGGAAATTATACTGCGGACGAGGAAAGATTTGCCCGCCACGTGCACGTGCCACGTGCACGTGCCACGTGCACGTGCCACGTGCACGTGCCACGTGCACGTGCCATTTTTTTCCGCGACGAGGAAAACAATTCGCGTAATTCGTCATCATTTTTCCATATTTGGGCAAATTAACCAATAACGACTCAGATCGGTAGTGGTGGGACCAATCAGAAATCTAGAAAATCATTATCGAGAGGTAAAAATTACTAATTTAAATTAGTATTCGTAGTCTTAGAATGTTCGACAAGTTTGTTATCACATTTTTGTCGTTTTAGCACTATAGTAATGGGTAGGAGGGACATTGCTTCCTTATATGATTTCTATCTCCAGATCTAGAATGAATAGGCGGAATTTATGAAGAGAAACCTATAGCGTCAAGGTTCCTTTGAAAGCGATTCTGATACAAATCTTCTAAAGCTAATCAGTAATTAACCGGGGAAGGGAGTGGTTTGGAAACCTGATCTTAATTAGCATATTTTTGGCGATTTTATTCCTTCGTTATCTCTGTGTTTAACGATTAGCTGTATAAAACACTCAAAATATTTTTCATCAGACATCCAAACACCGCAAAGTCGGTGGAAAAAAAAAAAAAAAACTCGGCTTTGCCTCGTTTTTTTCAACCAACTTATTCCTGAAGCATGGATGCCTACAATCAAGAAGCACAACAGCCAATCGATAACAAATCGGACATGTGAGGGAACAATATCTATTAGGAATAATAATGGGGATCGAAATGCACCAATAGCAACAAACCAACGTGCTACATAAGCAACACGTAGCCAATCGACTTCATCGCCTGATGAAGACTAGCAGTAACAGCAGTCGAAACTTATTCATTTTGCTTTACTTGGTATTACGAGTCAACCTCGTTCCCAGGGCTTTTCCCTTCGAGAGAGGGGCGGCGTGAAAAGGCCCTGGCATCGGCTGGTCACGTGCCCATCGGACACCCGAAAAACCTGGGTGTAATAAATTAGATGTGAAATCGAAGCTGCATAATCAAAATGGCTCATGATTTCAATGCCATTTGCTCCTTCTATATGTTTTGAACGGGTATTCTACATTTAGCCGTTTGTTAAGGAAGATTTTAATTTAGTGACTGTAGAGTGTAGACTGAATTTTAAAACCTTTCAAAAGCCGCGTGCAACGGACTAGAGGTCAAGTCTCTGTCTGTCGGTTGTAGTTTCCCGTGGTGTCGCGCTTGTAGATTTTGACCTCATTTTACCGTCCTTTTTTGCCTGGCGGTTGTGTGTTAGTATTGGCATGTAGATTTTTATGTAGTAAAGGTTTGAATTTCTCTAACTTTTCTTTCTGAAATACCGGACATGACAGAATCTGAAATGACAGACTGAAATGATCTGTTGGCCATGAATGTCTTTCCTGCTATTTTAATGTCACGCTGGGCCCGCTGGGCCCAGCTATTTTAGATTTGTCTTTGCAGGATTTTAATTTTGATAATCCAAGCTTTATAGCAGAGAGAGTTGTAGCTTAATAAGCTATTCAACTTGTAGAGAGTTGAAGTTTACTTCAGTCAAGGTTGTAATTTTAGCTTCCTTTCGCTACGCTCTATAGCTGCGTGGAGCTCGCTCCGTTGTCAATTTTGACAGTCTGGCGAGTGTGCTTCGTTTATGCCATTAATTCTCCGATATTTCATTCAGGCAAGACAATGGTTTCGGTTCTCCTCTCGAACCTCATCAGTTGCCGGGTTTGTATTTGCTAGTTGCTACCTTTTTAGCAACGCATATTTTTGTCTCGGGATTTTTGTTGAGAACGGTTACTGCTCGACATAATTTTCAAACATGTATTTATACCCTTGCGCACTGATCTAATACTGAGCATCCATTCCGAACTTAAGAAGGAATGTGCAGGAAACGAAAGCGCTCACATTTAGAAATATCCTCAATTCAGCAAAGAGAAGAAAGTGCTAAAATTTTCAAATAATGCCTTCCAAAGAAATACACGCTTTGGACAAGGGTACAAATACATGTTAGAAAATTATGTCGAGCAGAATGGTTTGCTAAAAAGGTAGCAACTAGCAAATACATACCCGGCAACTGACGAGGTTCGAGAGGTGAACCGAAACCATGGTCTTTCCTGAATGAAATAGTGGCGTATTAAACAAAGCACTCGCCAGACTGTCAAAATTGACAACGGAGGTTTTAGTATAAACCGGCAGCGAGCTCCACACAGCTCCATAGCGAAAGGAAGCTAAAATTACAGCCTTGACTGAGACAAACTTCAACTCTCTACAAGTTGAATAGCTTATTAAGCTACAACTCTATCTGCTATAAAGCTTGGAATGGCAGGGCCCAGCGTGACAGCAGGAAAGACTCACGGCCAACAGATCATTTCAGATTCTGTCATGTCCGGTATTTCAGAGAGAAAAGTTAGAGAAATTCAAACCTTTCCTACATAAAAATCTACATGCCAATACTAATTGCGAAAACAACACACAACCGCCAGGCAAAAAAGGACGCTAAAATGTGGTCAAAATCTACAAGCGCGACACCACGGGAAACTACAACGACCTACAACCGACAGACTTGACCTCTAATCCGCCGGGTAATCCGCTGCACGCGGCTCTTGAAAGGTTTTAAAATTCAGTCTACACTCTACAGTCACTAAAATCCTCCTTAACAAACGGCTAAATGTAGAATACCCGTTCAAAACATATAGAAGGAGCAAATGGCATTTAAAACATGAGGTAAGAGTCGTGCAGAGTCGTTACATACAATTACTTGATTTTATGAGCCACCGACGTCGAAATTAGAAATCGCAATGCTAATGTAATTTTTGAGCAAATTCCATCAACCAATAAAAATATAGGATTAACCACAGGAATGCATACATTAGTGTTATAATTATTATTTAAGTACACCACGTGACCAGCCGATGCCAGGGCCTTTTCCCGCCGCCCCTCTCTCGAAGGGAAAAGCCCTGGGAACGAGGTTGATTACGAGTTTGAGCATGAAGTTGTGCCGCCGCGTTCAACTTAAGTTTAATAAGTTTCTTGGACTAGATAGTACGGCCCCTACGTATGTCATTTTCCTGCCTGGCTATATTATAATCTCCTCTACGTACACTTACTAAATAACTAATAGTTACAAGATATATGGTCACCTCGCACTGTATGAATGACAAAAAGTGACTTGTTTTACCCCGAGTCTGTTCTTATTTAACAAATGGAATATCTGAACAACTAGGATTAGATCGAGTTAACACGCACAGATTTATCACAGTCACCCCACTATGGCATGGGCTACTTGTTAGCGCACATGAACCACTTGATTCCCTTCTATTCTTGGTTTGCAATTGCGTCATATCAAAATTCAGAAGCATTAAAAAACAGATTTCGATTCCAAAATGTTTATGGAATTGTAGAGAGTTTAAAACTACACATCTGGGCCAAATCGATGAAGCTCAAAAGCATTTGGTTCAAGCGTTATAGGCTGAACGAGTATTTGACACTTTTAGTAAAAATGTAATTAATGTGACGAATTGTGTGACACATTTAAAACCTTTACAAATCGGAAGCAAAACATCTTTAAAACCTGAAACTTTTTGCGAAGGTTTGTAACAATAGTATCTACATACCCTGCTATAAACAGCTTTGTAGGATGTATAGTTTTTATTTTTGAATTTTTATGACGTCATGTGAAAACCAAGAATTCTGGGAAAGTGTGTCTTCCTCTTTCGTAATGAAGGAAAGAAAACCCGGAAGTCACGAGGACTAAACTAATCATTTTTAGAAAATGAAAAACAATTACAAGGCTGTGGCATTTCTAATTTTGAATTCTGTGGCGAGCTAAGAACATTTCTTCAGGTGTTGTAACAGGATTAAAAATGTATCTTTTCTATGATGATGGCCTTAGTTTCATCTCGGCAAATTTTAATGAAAGCCGCTTATTTTTAAAGTGGTACCACGTAAACCCTGCATGATCATTTTTCTCTCCCAGGTATTTTCCGTTTAGACGGGAGTAGGAGCAGCTACCGTACCACCAGGCACCAGTCCATGACACAGCACAGTTTCCACCACTGCTGTCATTATCTCTATCTTTTGTACTAAATGCTCTGTTATTATGATATGCTAACGAATCTCCCGCTGTTCCTGAATATGAATCCACTTCAAGTCGATACTGCGCCTGCTCATCACCGATGTTGAACCTACCATATTTGGCATATTTTCTTACTCTGCTCCAGTCCTCCAGCTCCACTCGTAGAGAGCTGGATCTAGCGGCCGTCAGCCTGTGGATCTTGTCGTTTCCTAACCAGAACTCACCCGTCAGCTGACCAAAGCCTGATTTGTAATCGTTCCATCCCCGATAGAAGTCTACCGAGCCATCCTGCCTTCTTTGGAACACGGTCCATCCTCCACCGTCAGTGCGCATGTCACAGTAGACAGTAAAGGATTCTCTACCGTCTGGGTTTACAAAGTACACTCCACTCTGATTATGGCCTGAGTTTAGCAGATCAGAACAATCTGTGAAAGATAAATATAACTCCACTTAAAGACAAAGACACATTAGGCTAGAAAAAAGAAACAAGCAATACCGAACAGACTGTCCCTTCGTCACCGTCTCTTTTTCGTTACGTTTTTTTTTGCATCGTTGTGCTACCCTTGTCACATCGTCAACATCAACTCATCTGAACATCATGCCCAACTCCACCGCAAAATAAAATTTCTTTTGCGCGTGTAGCAAAGGGAATATAGCAGACTCAGCTTCTGAACGCAGGGTAATGTTTATTTATATTTACCTGCAAATAATCTTTTTAACAAACTTACTTTGATTTATATTACGTTAATGAATTGAACTAGCTACATATAGGCAGGGCCTGACGGGAAGAGCAGCGTAAGCTGATCGGGGGTCACCCTATGTAAAAGTTTACTTACTTTGCCAAGGTACACGATAGCAGGATAGCTGTAACGTCTCTGCGTCTTAGGTATTGTTATTATTTATTTTTGTTTTCTATTTCTATTCTGATTATAAGTAAAATAACCTTGGTCTGTAAAATAATGTTAGATTTAGAAAGCGAGCCGGAGAAATATCAGTATATTATAAAACAAAATCGGAATCAGAAAAATAAAATGTCACAGTCATAAGAAAGAAGTCCAACTACGTGGAACTTTTCTTTTGTTTGATTGTTCTTTTTCCTTTTTCCTCTTTTTTTCTCATTTAGATGATACATTGTAGCAGCATACACCAAGCATTCCCTGTTACTTTAATAATAAAATTTCTTATTGGTGATATGTCATTGAACAACTTCTTATTTTAGGACTTCATCCACCGTCTTCGTTTCAGTTATTACTAGAAAAACATTCTTTTTTTTTTAAATCATAGAGTGGTTTCATCATAACCTACCTCTGGGGGGGTTCTTAACTTCAACGTAGGTAAAAGTTTCCACATCAAACACTCCTGCGCTTGTTGCGGTACAAATGTAGTAACCGGTATCGTCCATTGTTATGTTTCTAATCACTAACTCGCCATTGACCTGCTGGTTCCTCCCGATTGGCACTTGAGCTCCTTGTCTTTTCCAGCTGATGACAGGTTGTGGGTCACCAGTGGCGCTGCAATTCAACCTCAAAGTGCCGTTAACAAATGCAACAACTTTCGTAGACGGTTTGACAGTGAACCGAGGAAGGGAGACGACGACTAAAAAGGTTTTCTTGTCAACGATTCCTAACAGATTTGCTGCTGAACAGACGTAAAGGTCAGAATCACTTTTTCGAACGTTCAATATTTGTAGACCATTGTGTGTGTACTTCACCCTCCTCTGGGGCAACTGAACGGATGTCTTTTTCCAAGTGACCACTGGTGCAGGATAGCCAGTCACGTGACATGTTGGAAGAGTGACGTTGCTACCTTCGATGGCGTGATGAGGTCCCGGATGAAGGGAAACACGAGGACGAACTGCAACAATGAAAATATTGTCAAAACAATTGAGAAGAGAAAGTGTTTCTTAAAAGAGTATGTCATGGCGATTTTGAGTTTTTTGGGTCAAAACTGCCCCAAATTGTCGTACACGAAATGCCGTGAACAGAACACTAAGAGGAAGATATCAAGTGAAATTTGTAAGAGCAAATAAACCATAATCAGAGTTTTGCGAGTTTTTCAAGACAGAAACGATAAACTTGAAAAAATTAGCCCAATTTTTTAAAGATGCAATCTACTTTCCTTCTGGCCATCTGCAGCCCAAGACACTTATTTTTACTCTTAGAGCACTAGTAGAATAATTTGAAACAAAACTGGACTCTTATTTTTGGATTTTCACTGATATAAATATGTATTTTGGCCTTTTAAAGTAACGCTAAAAATGGTGACATAGCCCCTTTAAAAGGCCAATAGTTTACTTTCTGGGAAAAGTTTCGAAACCTCAACAATTGCAATAAACAATTTCAACAACCGTAAATTAAACAAAAACAAAATGAATCAATGACAACTGACTCGAAGCAAATACACTTGACCAGTGCCAAACGCAGAAAAATTCGCGTCACCATATTACGATTTCGTTTGATTTTCAGTGCATCTGATTGGCTGATTGGCTGATAACCTAGGTAATAACCATACTGTAAATTGATTTAAACGCATTTTCTTTGCTTTTAGATTAACACAACTAAAAATGCCCGCTTTAGATATTTTTCCGGCCGCGTGAAAGACGCGAAAGAGACAACTTAGGACTATGATGACCTTGTAAGTATGTCAATTCAGGTAATTTTCTTCCGCTGCTTCAGAACTACTGGCTTACACTTTCTTTAGTAGTTTTTTTTTGCGCAATCTTTTTGGTTTCATGAATTAAAAATTGTGTCTAATAATCCATAGCGATTTATAGATGACATTGAACTTATTCTGACAGAGGATGTTCGGGTGATTATTAAAAAACCCGGCATAGGAACAAACATCGGCTTGAAGTAAACAGACTACAAGGTCGGAAATAAACTTCGCTCTTAGTTACTAATAGCTAGTGATGTGGGTTCTGTAACATCCCCGTCTGTGTGAGTAGGGATTAGGATCTTTTTGATCAAGTTGTGATTCATTACGTAAAAGACAAACAACATAAACAACAGTAATAACAACATAGGCTTACCATTCACTAAAAGCTGCACTTGTGCCTGCGCCTGTCCTAAGATGTTTGCGGCTGAACAGCGGTACGCGCCTGAGTCACTTGCTTTTACATTTCTTAAAAGCAACTTTCCTCTTGAAACCGCTGACTGACTTATATCTGAACGATTATCCAATTTACTCCACACTACTGCAGGCTCAGGATTACCACTGACAGAACACTGATATGAAGCTGTTCCACTTTCGTTCACTGTTAGCGTTGTAGGAGAAACAGCAACGAGAGGAGCTGAAATCGATTCACCAGGCTCTCCTTTAGCACCCAGCATGCCAGCAGGCCCCATATCTCCTTTTTGCCCTTTGGGTCCAGCTTCGCCTTTCAGCCCCACAAGTCCCATAATGCCTTGCTTGCCGCTCTTTCCCGGCGATCCCATAATACCTCTATCCCCTTTGTTTCCGATTCTTCCTTTTTGCCCTCGTCGTCCTCGGGCTCCTTTCTGTCCTCTCGGTCCAGGTGGACCGGGAGGGCCTGGGGGACCAGATGAGCAAGTATCACCTTTTGATTGACAGAGCTTCAGTTTCCCCTCTGTTAAAAGCTTGTTGATTTGATTCATCGTGTCCACTGTGCTTTTAGCTTCCGTTATGTTCTTGACTGAATCAGCATGGCGCCTGCTCTTGTGATGTTCATAAGACTGTAATTCTACAAAGGTAATTGAAATATTATTCATGCAGGAGCCCACGGATTCATGTTATTTCAGTTGCAGGGTGTGTTTAAAATGTGTTTATCCTACACAAGATGCAAAATCATAAGTCAAGTCACCGGGGACGGTCTTTCTCCAGTCAAGTCAAGAATGAATTGAATGTTAGTTTACTAATACGGTCTGTAGATTTAAAATACTGTTAGTTGTACAAACTGATCTCTATCTACACTTATGCATTTGATCCTCATCCTAATGATCCCAGCCTCGCCGACTGCACAATCCTATAAATACACCGAACTGCGGATCTCTTGGAATCGTTCTAAAATCCTCGAAATTTCAATACAGTGGGTCATTTTACGAACAACAGAATGTATTAGCCATGGGTAAGTCAGTCTTCGCCGTTATTGCTAACCTCTACATGGAGGATTTTGAAGAACAGACTTCAGCAATCGCGCCCTGTCAGCTAAAGATATGGAAGCGCTATACGCATGACACATTTACCATCTTAAATGGAGGTAGCGTTGACAGCTTTTTTCAAGAACTCAGCCACTGTCGGCCTACCGTCCGGTTCACTTTGTTGAAAGCTAGATCCTTTACACTGGATTAACAGAATGTTAGAGGGAGAAAAAGTATCATGCAAGCACATACCCCAAGGAAATAAAAAAACAATCATTGTGAACGAAGGGGGGAACAAAATTGTTCCTATACCAATCACCTACCCCCTTCCATCCTGGGCCCTCAGAAAAAAAATGGTTGACCCATAAGCAGTCAGCAGCTCAGGGTTTTTTTTTGCCTATTTTCATTATTTAATTAAGGAATGTTCGAGCAGTTTTTCAAGGCCGATTGTACCAGATGCACGTCGAAATCGGAACTTTTCAATTTCAAAGAATTTGATCAATGACACGAATAAGAACGACACTCTTTGTAAGTGGCCGTAAGGGGTAAATAGTCCATAAATCAGATCTCCGCCATCGCGTGCTTGACACCGGAAACATTTGGACCAACAAAGTGTTTTCATAAGATTGTAGAACGTGAAATATGAATAGTTATTTGCATGTCCTTTGCTTTTGGCACGAGTTCTCAATCTGCTTCCTTTTGATCTGAGAAGTGAACTATGATACCTAATCTGGTGCCTTTAATTTATCATTCTGCTGTCTTAGTTTGGTTTCATATATCACCTTCAAATGCAAATTATAGGACAGCCCCCTCACACACCCATCCCCCCTCGATTTCAGTGATGGAAAAATTGCACGTTTTGGTTAAAAAGGACGAATTCATCATTGAATCGGGGGGACGGGGCTGGGAGGGGAGGTATCATTTCTCGTTTTATTCCTTCCAAGATTTTAATCCTTAATAATTTTTATTCTTTATTTTGTTACTTAAGAATGTGAATTAAAGCCGCAGCAATGCGACATCATCAGTGTTGCTATCGATTTAAATGACACTTTTTAAACAGTCCTGAGTACCGAAGGACCTGAACGGGAATTTGAGGCTGAATGTCCTTTCAACTCCGTGTGTAGAACTGTGATGTCTCAAAGGGAGATTCTGTCCCTCGACTGAGCAGTTAAAGTTGCAGCAAGAGTTTATACTTTCTTGTTTTGACTCAAATATAACAACGGCTGATCCGGTGACTTGATCCGGTGCTAACCTTTGCTTTTGTTTACCAAGGGAGAAAACACGCAAAGCTTGATTTTGAGATTCTTCGGTGTCTGTAACAGCCCTGAGCTAAAGTCCTAACTGTAAAAGTTCTTCTGGTAAAAAGTGTTTGAATTGCATATCATTTCTAACTGTATTAAAATAACGAAAGCAAACTTACCGGGAGTATGGACATACGACGGATGTTTAGTCTCCGCGACGTTTTCAAGAGCGTCAACTCTCTTCTTCTGATCGTTCAGCTCCAATTCAACTCTCAAAAACCCAGCACAATACAAAACAATACCTAATACTGAAATCGTGGAAGCAAAAGAAGGAAAACAATGTTTTTGCGTTGTCATTTTGCGGTGATCACTTTGAATAATCCACAATGCCGCAGTAAGGTTTGTTGAATACCGCTTCAGCTGTTTTGAGGTGTGTCATTGAGATCACGACTGGGAGGAAACGTGCCAAATTCTTCGCTATTTTATTCATTCTCATATTACGCGAGACAAAGTTCAAATCCGTTCTGGCATATCGATATCTTTGGCATCACATCTTCAACGTCAGTTAATACCTTTTGGTAAGTCTTATGGTGAATTGTGACAACAGCAAGCGCTAACGGTCAGTATAGTCCCAAGGGGGGGAGGGGGGGGGGGGGGTGAGGTGGGTTTTTTTTCCTTTAGTGACCTGCACCTCGCGGCATAGCCCAGTACGTAATCAAATGGGTCGTCAAAATACGCTGTAAATTTAAAGGCATATCAATTAAGCTGAGCCTCCTCTATATTCTGAACAGGATGGCAGAATTTGAAAAAAATGCAAACTTTTGATGTTCCAATAGTTGTTCAGGTCAGCTGAAAAAGTCCAGCCGACGGACAGCGAGACTGAGCGTGATAGCGTGTGGATTGATCTAGGGTAGTACTTTTCGTGTTTTTGTTAGTTTATACATGGTAGTGGTACAATTTCGATAAAGATTAGTAAATGAAAGGGCAAGGGATTGAGACTTGGAGCGGAGCTCTTCGATATATTACTTTATTGAATACCCTTATCAGTATATCTCCACTCTCCCAGGAGCTATAGCACGCAAAACTCGCCAGTGAACGTGTAGGGATTGTTAACGTCCAATCAGTCTGTCCACGCGCGTAAATCCTTGTGTCCCCAGTTAGTAGTCCACTTGTAAACAGCTTATAGATTTGACTTTCAAATAAAGTTTATTGATTAATTGATTGATTGATTGATTGACATTCTTGTCCCGATTGCCGAGATTTTTTTGTGGCTTTGGCCAAATTTTAGATTGTGGCTCTGGGGACGAGAATGAATTTAACTAAAAGGCCAGAAACCGTATACGACAATTCTACTGTTCTGTCGTTATCTGGGGTCATCAAACAACATTTCTTAACCTTTACATGATGATCCCAACAAAGGCACAAACCACAAACTCAACATCACGATTCCATGGACTATATAACTTCAGTGTTATTACATATAAATCACACTGCCTCACATCTCTAATATCATACGTTAACATTTCAACACCTTACTTTCCTCTGACATCTGCAAATCTGTTTTCAAATCCACCTTTCTTTGCTTATAGACGCAGTTCTAACTTTCGTCAGTGATCTTCTAGTTAAATAGCAACTTCCTGTATAGACACACAAAACAAAACTTAGGGACGGACCATTTAATTTTTGTGAGAGGGGGGGGGGGGGGGTTGGGCAATTACGAAAAAAAATTCGTGCAGAAGAAATTTCCCTTACCGCATTTCTTTGAATACAGTAAAAACCCGCAAGTAAGAACCGGCATTTTCCCAAGTTAGCTTAAACAGGTTCTTACACAAATGGTAATTAGCATACATTTAGGCTATTTAGGTTCTTAAATAGGTTCTTATTTTCTGAAGAAAAAAACTTACATTGTAGCTAATAGAATTTAACTTCGTAAAAAGGGTTGTTGTTGTTCATCGTGGTGAACACACTAGTAAAGAAGTATTTTTCGTTTGTCTCACGATGTAGTCACTTCTGATGTTGATGGCGACGTTTCGACTGCATACTGCTAGTCTTCTTCAGGCGATGGGGTCGACTGGTTACGCGTCTCCTTATGAAGCACGATGTTCTGCTGTGATTGGTTGGTTTTCAACAGCTGTGACTGGCGCATTTTTGATCCTCGTTGTTTCGGCGAATTGTTCCCTCGGCGGTCCGTAGTCGTACGGCTCTCCTGTTGTTGTGTTTCTTGATCGTGGGCATCCATGCTTCTGGAATTTCTATTCCACTGTCCCTGTTGATGTTGTTAGGGTTAAGTCTTATGTGGATCGCCTCTTTGACCCTGCGTGTGTACCAATGAGGATCACGATCAATAAACTTTACTTCATTCCAAAGCGGGTGGTGTCCGGTGTTGTTGGCGTGCTCTGAAACGGCGGAGGTCTGGGTACGGGCGAATCGGATGTCTCGGTCACGCTCTTTTATTCTGTCTTGCATAGGTCTTCCAGTCTCGCCGATATAAACTTTACCGCATTCACAGGGAATTCTGTAAACCACGCCATCTTGTTTAGTCGGGTCAACAGCGTCTTTAGGCCGTACTAGGTGTGATCTAAGTGTAGTCTCCGACTTGAAAACAGCGCGTACGCCTTGTTGTTGTAGGCAGCGGCGAAGTTGTTCGGACAGACCTTTGACATAAGGTAAAACCGCAATAGACTTGAACTCGGTCGTGGGCTCAGCACTGGTGTTGGGTTTTCTGGTCTTGGTAAGTTTCTGCAAGAAAGAAAAAGGATAATCATTAGAAACAAGAACAGATGACAGATGTTTTTTCTCCTTGGAGATAACAGAGGGTTTCGTTACGAGACGTTTGGCGCGCTCGTAAAGACACTTGACAATACCGCGTTTTACTGATTGCGGGTGGTGTGAATCATACGCTAAGTATTGATCAGTGTGTGTAGGCTTCCTGTATACGCTGGTGGTGAGGCGTCCGTCGGGTTCTATTGAAACTGCGGTGTCGAGGAAGGCGAGTTTGTTGTCATTCTCTGTCTCCATGGTGAAACGGATGGAAGGCTCCTGGTCGTTTAGATGCTGTAAGAAGCTATCGACGATTGCGCGATCTAGAATGGTGTTCAAAGGTGTCGTCTACGTAGCGTTTCCAGATCCTAGGCTTGTAAGATGATGTAGTTATTGCTTGTTCCTCGAAGCTCTCCATGTAGAGGTTGGCAATAACAGCGGAAACCGGACTCCCCATGGCTGCGCCTTCTTGTTGTTCGTAAATTGATCCGTTATACTGGAAGTATGTGGATCTCAATACGAAAGTCAGGAGGTCAGCGATCTGAGCAAGCGTTAGCGTCGTACGGTCTGCAAAGGTGGGGTCGTTCTCCAGTTTCTGTAGTGTGGCTTGTACGGCGGCTTCGATAGGAAAAACAGGCGGCCGTGTCACCAACTGACACAACGTATGTTGACAAAACTAACTGGGTTATTAATTTATCTTCTAGGTCCCTAAGCGATGCCGAGATAGCCCTGCTGAAGAAAGGACTGAATTTTGCCGTAACTCCTGAGAACATACCTGCCACAGAGATCGTCGCAAAGGTTGAATCAGCCATCAGACAACTCAACCCCGAACAGGCAGACACTGTCAGAAGAGCTGTTAACAACATCCTTCAACGGGCAGAACCACCAGAGCCTAACATCACGAAGGAAATGCAAGACGCGCTGAAACGCCTAAAAGAGGACCAGACCATCACGGTTCTCCCAGCAGACAAAGGGCGCGCTAGCGTGGTCATGGATACTGACACCTATCACACCAAGATGTCTTCCCTGATCGAGAACGGACCGTACCAGCTCCTAAACAAAGACCCGACAGACCGTCTGACTCGGAAGTTGTCCGAGAAACTACTAACCTTGAAGCGGAGCGGACATCTATCGGAGGCCGTTTACAACAAGATCAGACCTCGACACAAACAGCCGCCTAGAATCTACGGTTTACCGAAGATCCACAAGGCCGACGTACCCTTAAGACCTATTGTGTCATGCATTAACACCTTTGCATATGATTTATCCGCCTACTTAGCTAATATCTTGTCTCCTTTAACAGGTAACTCAGAGTTCACGGTGACCAATTCAGCCCACTTCGTATCCACCATCAACAGTGAGACGATCCTAGACAACGAGATCATGGTGTCTTTCGACGTAGAGTCGCTGTTTACCAACGTTCCTATCGAAGCCGCCGTACAAGCCACACTACAGAAACTGGAGAACGACCCCACCCTTGCAGACCGTACGACGCTAACGCCTGCTCAGATCGCTGACCTCCTGACTTTCGTATTGAGATCCACATACTTCCAGTATAACGGATCAATTTACGAACAACAAGAAGGCGCAGCCATGGGGAGTCCGGTTTCCGCTGTTATTGCCAACCTCTACATGGAGAGCTTCGAGGAACAAGCAATAACTACATCATCTTACAAGCTTAGGATCTGGAAACGCTACGTAGACGACACCTTCACCATTCTAGATCGCGCAATCGTCGATAGCTTCTTACAGCATCTAAACGACCAGGAGCCTTCCATCCGTTTCACCATGGAGACAGAGAATGACAACAAACTCGCCTTCCTCGACACCGCAGTTTCAAGAGAACCCGACGGACGCCTCACCACCAGCGTATACAGGAAGCCTACACACACTGATCAATACTTAGCGTATGATTCACACCACCCGCAATCAGTAAAACGCGGTATTGTCAAGTGTCTTTACGAGCGCGCCAAACGTCTCTTAACGAAACCCTCTGTTATCTCCAAGGAGAAAAAACATCTGTCATCTGTTCTTGTTTCTAATGGTTATCCTTTTTCTTTCTTGCAGAAACTTACCAAGACCAGAAAACCCAACACCAGTGCTGAGCCCACGACCGAGTTCAAGTCTACTGCGGTTTTACCTTATGTCAAAGGTCTGTCCGAACAACTTCGCCGCTGCCTACAACAACAAGGCGTACGCGCTGTTTTCAAGTCGGAGACTACACTTAGATCACACCTAGTACGGCCTAAAGACGCTGTTGACCCGACTAAACAAGATGGCGTGGTTTACAGAATTCCCTGTGAATGCGGTAAAGTTTATATCGGCGAGACTGGAAGACCTATGCAAGACAGAATAAAAGAGCATGACCGAGACATCCGATTCGCCCGTACCCAGACCTCCGCCGTTTCAGAGCACGCCAACAACACCGGACACCACCCGCTTTGGAATGAAGTAAAGTTTATTGATCGTGATCCTCATTGGTACACACGCAGGGTCAAAGAGGCGATCCACATAAGACTTAACCCTAACAACATCAACAGGGACAGTGGAATAGAAATTCCAGAAGCATGGATGCCCACGATCAAGAAACACAACAACAGGAGAGCCGTACGACTACGGACCGCCGAGGGAACAATTCGCCGAAACAACGAGGATCAAAAATGCGCCAGTCACAGCTGTTGAAAACCAACCAATCACAGCAGAACATCGTGCTTCATAAGGAGACGCGTAACCAGTCGACCCCATCGCCTGAAGAAGACTAGCAGTATGCAGTCGAAACGTCGCCATCAACATCAGAAGTGACTACATCGTGAGACAAACGAAAAATACTTCTTTACTAGAATTTAACTGTATTCAGCCTATTCCTTATATAAAATCTGCATACCAAGTATTTATGTCAAAATGACTTTAATAAGAAAAATTGAAGCACTGATAACAGAACGTAACATTATATACATATATTCTTATTTGCCCAGGTGTACTGTACACATTTTTTATATAGAGTTATAAAACAAGAACCTGTTTCAAATTTTAGGCTAAACAGCTGGGCCGAGTTGTTCGAAGGACGATTAGCTCTAATCCAGGGTTAATTACCATGACAACTCATATGTTCTATTGACAGTTGGATTAGTGCTAATCAGGCTTTGAACAATTCGACCCTGATACATACTAATTTTCCGAAACAAAACCTGAGAAGGACTGTACTTGTAACACTATAGTACTATTAACAGTATGCATTGTGTTCCTCGCCCCGCCTCGTTAAATGGTTCAATATTTTTTCGAAAAACTCTTATATAAAAGCTGAGACCCCTTATTTTTGTAAAAGTGTTGGTAAAACTGGCTTGAAGACGAAAAATACAGTTCTAGTTCCCAGTGTTTCTCGGATGCAATCCGTACAATCACGAAGATCGACACGACATGTTCAACCGACCAAAGGTAATAAGCGGGCCGACATAATGATGTCATTGCTCAAAATATTGGATACTTAATAGGAAGCCAGTGAAAACCAAATTGAGGACC
This sequence comes from Cladopsammia gracilis, assembly GCA_022457155.1. Lineage (NCBI taxonomy): Eukaryota > Metazoa > Cnidaria > Anthozoa > Scleractinia > Dendrophylliidae > Cladopsammia > Cladopsammia gracilis. The sequence goes on from JAJGOT010000040.1 coordinate 246,018, forward strand.
TTTGTTAAAGCTGCAAAAACCAAGGGAACTTATTCAGTGAAAACACCAAATATGATGCAGTAAGTAATGACCAACACCAGAAACGTCACAGGAAAAATCAATCGGCAGATCTCGTCAAGTGATGCTGCGCAGGTCAGGAGGGACTTCTTTTTGAAGCGGGGCTTGCAGGATTTAAAGGGATTCGACTTTTTCGCTGCTTCTGTTGTGCTTCGTGCGTCAGTAGGCCATGTTGTCAGGTTGTTGTGCCACTGTATAATATCCTGAGATGGCGTTAGGGACAGTATATCTATGAAACCAGCGTTTATCAAACCCACACCGTTTGCGACTGATTTATTTTGTTCTGCATGGTCATCTGTATCGCAAGAAATGGACTCCTTTGCCTAAGGATATGATACAGGAGATAATTACTTTATTTCATGAACTTTACTGTAAATTACAAGTAGTCATGCAAAAAGCTTGGGATAGGTGATTATGTTGTGGTTGAAATCTTTTTTTGGTTCAGAAAAATTTTAAACCAGTTTAATGTTTATTTCCCTTTGTATTAGGGAGATTCATTACCACAACCTGAGACAACGGCAAACAGAATCCAAACAAAATTCAAACTGGCTTGAAAACTCCCAAATCAAAGAAACATTTGAACACAACAGATATGTCAAAATATTAAAATACCTTTGCGTATCCAAAGAAGTTAAAATTAAGACAATGTTTATGACATATTTCCACAAAGTCACTAGTACCTCTTTGTTGCTTTTCTTTCGGAGTTCTTTTTCCTCTGCGAATCGTTTTGCGTAATGAACAATGGCGTATTCCACCATGCAACCAAACACGAACACAAAACACGTGATCAAGTAGATATCAATTGCCCGTATGTAAGAGACGCTCGGAAAACCATCCTGCTCGCCGATCAGGAAACTGCCCATTGCTAATATGGTGATCGTTCCGAGTGATATCCGAGCAGGTGTCGACTTGGTATCGATCCAGAAACTCACCCACGAAAGGGCAACGATAAGTGTAGCGGGGAGGTACCAGCTTAGAAGGTAGAAGTTTATGCGTCTTTGGAAGTCAAACGTTATTGTAAGTCTTCCGTATCTACCTGTAATAAAAAGCAAGTAATATGTGCTTTAGTGGAAAACTACATATCTTGCAGACCTTTTAAAATTTGACCTCTGGTAACTGCGAACATTTTCCCGTTACTTTCCAACTGAAGCTATTGAATAATATTTTAAAAGTCAGTACGGTGTGTTAGGCTGTCGAAGACACCCTAAAGCATCAACAAGTCATACCGTGACTACGGAGTGAAAGGCAAGTAACTTTTGTTGTCTTTTATTGTCGGTACCTAATACAGTGGAACCCCGCGATACGACCACCCTGTTCATTCGACAACCTCGTTGTATTACGACCACTTTTTTTGCCCGAACAAACGTTCAGTCATTTTCTTTCATAATGAAGTGCTGGAGATGTAAGAGTTGCAAACTTAGCGCCAACAATTAAAGTAGTGAAATCATCTTTGTCCATTAAGAACAGTTGAACGTTTCTTCAAGAGTGGTTTTGGTTTTTCCTTTTCCTGCCACTGACGCGGGACAAAGTTCACTGAATTAAATATGAAAGGAAATCAAATCAATGGTTCGAACACGATCTGATCAATGTTAGACAACATGTTACAGCAAAACGTTTTTAAAATCTTGGTGCCCCCATCTTGACAAATATCCTTTTATTACGCATGCCTATAACAACTAACACTGACTATAATACATGGCAGCAAGAAAGCAAGGCTCCCTTCGCCGCTGATGCATCCCAGGAAGTTTACCTGAAGCGAACTCCTGTATGGTTTTCAACTTCTGATAAGATACGAGTTCAAAGTGGGCGATATTTTCGTCCAGCAAAGTTAATTCGCCCCATTCGTAATGGAGGTCATCGTCTGTGTAGAAAACTGAGCAACAAAATAAGGAGACCTATTAGTTGCTGGGTCTTGTGCAAAATACCTATCTTACTAATAGATAATAAAATACCGAATAAAAGCCTACTTCAGTAAGTATTTTCATGGGTTTATTTTAAGGTTGACATATTAACTAACAATCAGTCTTTCAAATGATTAAATTTTACCATCACAAATTAGAGGAGAAAACTTTCACCGTCTACCTTCAACCGGAACGGTCAGCGTTTAGCGCCAATTGGATGGTTTACTAATAATTTAAAAACTGAGTCTATATCTACTGACCAATCACACCTCTTGATCATCTCCAGTACTGTATATTCACACGACTGATCATTTATATGCATTTATTCGTTCATTCATGCATTCATTTATTTAGTTATTTATTTAATATCGAGACACTTACAACTGGTAAGGTTCAAAAAGCACGTCTGCTTGTCCATGGGGAACTTGTAAAAATTCATAGAGCAGCTCAATGTCATGCTAAGTCTGCAAACAACACCAACGAAACTAGTCTTAAGTTTAAAACTGATTTCACTGATGTATACAGTTTCAGGTTTTCACACAATTGGTCGGCTATGATTTGCTCAAGAAAGATTCATTTTTAGCCATGAGTGTTGACTGAGTAATATCTACCGGCAACTGAACAGTTGGCTCTTGTTTATAGTGATAGTTTTATGCGCTTGGTAATATTTAGACTGCGAGTAGTCTCTTTGTTATTTTTCTTTTAGTTAGTCGAGCGAAAGAGCGCGCGCGAGCGGGGAAGCCGCGAGGCGCGTGGATCGAGGGCGTTAGCCCGAGATCACGTGTGATCGCTCGACTGACTAAAAGAAAAATATGAGACTGCTCACATTCTAAGTCATATTATTTATGCTTTGGATAGAGGCAATTTCAGTTAAACGTCCTTCCCTTTCACTTAGTTAATGTACTGTCTCATTTTGGCATGACCTTTGAGAATAAGGCTTTCATACGTATGACCAATGTTTGGCTGAAGTCCCTTTTAATTAGAAGATCGGTTTTAGGTACACATGCCTTACTTTCAGTGTGTTAAGACCGCGTGGTATGTTTTGAAGAGACCCGGTACGCTATAAATATTTCAAAGAATGTACTAAAACTAAACCTACTCTAAGTAGCTCCCACGCCCCAAGAAAACTCCAGGTGTGCCGCAGCGTACCCGTGCCGAAGCTAGATAAAGTAACATGTCTGGCAGCCCGATTTTGCAGTTTCCTTTTTTACGGTTAGTCGTATACCAGTACACGTACATACCTTGTACTGAACAAAACTTCTCCGTTAGGTGAAATACGCAATCCCTCACTAGTAGGAACTCCATTTTCAGTCTGTACGGTTTGTATGGACCTGATGCCGTAAATGTACGTGTCTGGAGTCCACAGGTCTTTAATTAGATCAGCTTTGAAAACTATGAACCTTTTCCCGCCAGCTTGCTTTTCAGCATATGCTAAACTAGGATCGTGCCAGCTCTGTCTGAAGAAAAACTCCAGAGTAAAATTCTATATATGAAAAAAAGTTTTAGTTTTTACATATGGACAAAAAATCATCAGTCATCATAAGTTGACTAATTAATTGTATGGTGTGTTTCTATTATAAAGGGTCTTTCAAATCATATGTGCAGATTTGGCAGAGAAGGTTCTGGCAGTGTGGGGGCTGGCACGAGCTGACTACAAGTAAGACTGAAGTGTACTTTGTGTAGGTTTGCACTTGAAGCGTTGACGGCAAAAGTTGCCAAATAAGTAACCAATTTAGCCCTGACTGAAGGTTTTAATGCCTGATAAATAGTGAGTTCAGGCAGGAAGGGATGAGAGATAGGGGGATGGGGGGGAGGGGGGGAGGGGGGGGAGGGGTGGGTGAGTAGCGTATCAGGGGGCGGGGGTGGGTGGGTGTGTATCGTGCCATCTGCGGAGGTGTAATATTGGCGCGAAAAATAGGTTTGCCAAATGTCACATCTTTGTTTCGCCAAATCTCAAAAACCTTTTAGGAAAACTGTTTAGTTCTGTCAACGTTTTTTAAAACGGGGTTTTAAAAATGTTTTTTTTTTTAAGTATAAAGTTGAAAGTCTCCATAATTAAAATAAAAAGCTCTGTACCATGTCTCCAGTGTGAACATTAAGGGAAGCAATCTCAATTGAGACATTGACAACAACTGGATCATCTACATACAGAAAAAAAAAGATGCATGATTAATAATAGCTTCTCTAAGATACCGGCAATACGGGAAGGAGATTTCAATAGAGTGAGGAAATGAGTGGCTGGTAATAACTTCTCAGATGTTGACATAAATAAGGTTTGGAGTTACGGCAGTGCTGGCAGAACGTACTTCGTACTTGTAGAAGTACAAAATAACATTTGATGCTATTACTCCTATTTTAATAACATCAATTGTATTAAAATAATAACTATACTACTTCACTGAACCTATAAACGACTGTATTTGTGTACCTCTTTATGTCATTTACAAAAAAAAAAAATGACAATTTACTGGCGAGCAGATTTGCTCTGAAGCAAATACTATTGCTGTCGCGGTAAACGCGATTACATCTCAGCCCGGTTAGCCGAAATCCCGGCATCCCAATACGGTCAACCAAGATTGCCCGGTTCTCATGTTTTCGTGACATTAATTTTTGTTGTGTTTAACTGACTTGCCGGGATCGATCCCAGCTAAACGAGCCAGCCCGGGTTTATGAAATTGCCCTCTATTCGGGTCAAAATATGCTCGATCGCGTGCCATGTGCATCATTTGTCACTTTAGCAAAAATAACATAAAGTTATATTAATGATCATTAATTTTTATTATTCAGTGTTTTCAACCTCAGTAGCCTTGGTTAAGGCTTAAAAAGCTTCGATAAGGGCAGACTAAAAGATAAAAAATACTTGTGAACTTCTTTGAATGTCAAGTGATAACATATTACAATCGAAGCACCCATAAGCGAATAGCCTGCCTAGCAAGCGCCGGTATAATAATGATCAGAAAATTAGCTCAAATTAGCATGTAGTTAGGAAAACAGATCCATTATATATATAATTGTACTTGGTTGTCCCGCTTTTGTGTATTGTGTATAGTGCATGCTCATTACTAGTACTGCACAACAAGCAAATTGCGATTTTAATTTTAATTTATTGCTCACAATGTATAATTTTTTTATAAAGCTGATTCGAAGCACATTAAATGTCTAGATACAAGTATGAGCACAAGGAAACGAAAATATAATTGTTTTTTCTCTTCTTGATTATACGTTATGCTCTCTGTGTGTGTCTTATAATTTTTTATTTAGCTGATTCGAAGCACATTAAGTAACAATGCGTGTAAGAAGTAGGCAATGCTCCATTGTTCCGCCGCATTTCGCTTTCCCCACATAAGGTCGTTTAGGCTTTTTTACTGAGAATGCATCAACCTATGGACAACATGTTATTTAAATAAAATGTACTGGAACTTTATTTTAAAGTGATGTTTCTTTTGTGCTACAAGATTTAGTACAACCCGCCTAGATTAGCTATGCTATAAGCGGGTTTGTAGATATTTAAATTTTATTTCTTTAAATTTAGATCAATTAATTAATGTAATAGTGTTGAAAACCAATAATAAACCAATAAACAATAAAAAAACAATATAAAAAAAAAAACAATTTTATCCAATCGTGAAACTCCAAAACAATGGCCAAGAAAGGCTTTTAATTTTACATGTTTCCCACAAGGGAATCAATCAGTAAAGTAGAGAGAAAAAATGGTTAAGTTATGGTAGATTTTCACGTTTTAGCCAATGAGGTGGACGGTTTCAACAATATCACAATTAACACCTTTCTTTGGCATTCCCTGCCGTTAGGTTGCCTACTTCTTACTACGACCATTACTTAAATGTCTAGGTTATAAGTTCAAGTTTGTGCTTATGCTCTGTGTGTGTCGTTACAAAGGGACAATGTTCCGGCTGATATATAGGGCCGGTTATTATAACAAAGTTTAGACGGTGTTCAACAAAACCGCGGTCTAAAACAAATCACAACGAATAACTGAAAATAATTAACAATTATTGGATGAGGTTGAGCATGATAGCGATAATTATCAAGGCCAAAGTTTCTGTTATCTGCCGAAGCCGAAGGCTGAGGCGGATAACACAAACTGAGGCCTTGATAATTATCGCTATCATGCGAAAACCAAATCCAATAATTGTTTTATTATGCATATTCCTGAGCTGCACTTGTAAAGACAAGAGCGCGCACAAAAAAGTAATCAATGCACAGCAGTCAACTTGTAAGTAAACAACTTACGTCACTTCTGCATGCATAAAACTATTGTCTGTAGATATGACGTCACTTCTGCATGCATAAAACTATTGTCTGTAGGTATGACGTAACAGAAACAGCAAGCAATAATTAGCTGCGTGCTTATAGCCAATCAAAATCGAGCTAGTGACACCAATGTATAATAATAGATATTAATAACTGTTATATAATTAATGGTTACCTTTGGCCATGTGGCACATGCTTGCCGCAAGTTGCGAGCAGTAAAAGAGGTCGATCGAAGAATTGTTTTCGGAAAGCATCCAGCTCGCTTGTTGTCTTTATAATGTTAGTCTTGGTAGTGTTGGATAGCTCTTCTTTATCGCTGATGATCGTGACTTGTGAGCTGTCTGGAAGCCTTACGGTGGCTCCATATTGTTCAACCCTCTCGCCTTTTGCATTCCATTACAGCTAGCCTGATGGTGTGGCTAAAAATCTTTTACTTGAAACCAGTAAATCTTTTATCAGTCAACAAAGTGGTATCCAAATGACGTCATCATTCGTTGCCATGGCAATGCAAAAACAAGCTAAAAAACGCTATTTTGGACCATTTGAGGCTAATAACTTATAAACTACACGGTGAAAGTTTTTGTTTTCGATATATTTTTGTTTAATTGGCAAAAGAAACTTTTTAACAATTTTTTTAAAAAATTCTGTACATAGAGTTCAGAGCTACCTTAAATTTTTTGTAAAAATGACATATCTCTGAATCCTATGTACAGATTTTTTCAAAATTGGCACAAATGTTTGTTATGTTTATACGACGGAAATATATAAAAATCAAAAAATTTCACCGTGCAGTTTTAAAGTTATTAGCCTCAAAAGGTTGAAAATGGGTTCTTTTTGGCCTCTTTTTGACGTTGCCATGGTAACAAATTTTGATGTCGTAGCCACCTAAATTTGTTTATTGGTTAACTGTTTACAAACCTGTACTAAACGTTTTCTCTTAACTTTACTGATGTAGCTGTGATTGAATATCATAGATGTATCATGATCGGAATGTTAAAACTATTAGGAGCCACCTTAAGTTATCATTTCCGTCTTTGTTTTGTCTAAATTCGTTTGGAGGATTGGATTTGAACGTTGAATATGAAACTAACACAACATCTGGCGAACTCTGCATTTCTGGACTATATCTTGTTTTGATTTAAAGCATTCGGCACTAGTGGAACTGAGAAGTAATATACATGAATCCACATAAAGCGGCATGTATAACGAATGAATGCAGCTGTGATCAAAGATCAGTTTACGTCAGGCTTAATGAAAATGTCTTTTTCTTCAGCTGACTAAATGGTTGAAACATTTTCGTCATTTTATGTAAAATAATAGAATCCACTCCCAGATGAATATTTATTTGATACATATTCCATTATCCTAATTTTATAATTTTTATGTGAAAATACATCTTTTAGACACATTTTACTGAATCAATGAAATTCTAAAATTTGAAAACCACAGAAACTTTACAGTCAAGCAGCAAATAACATTGTTTACAATTCAACACAAATATCATTACTATTTACACACCTGTTAACTAATTTATTCTAAATTATTCAGTTTAGTGTATACGTATCTACATCTAATTGCAGAACCGTTGTCATAAAAAATACAAAATACCAAATTGGAATTAATCGCCCTAATGATATTCACAAAGAATGCAAGAAGAGAAATTGTTAAGAAATAAACAGAAACTATTCATTTCTGAGATAAAAATTAATTCCTTTATTTGATAGAAATGTGTTTAGAAGAAATATCTGTTGAAAAGTCATATTTTGTGAAATAATACCTCTGCGAATAATTGATTCCTATTTGGTATTTTGTATTATTTTTCTATGACAACGTTTTTGCAATTTGATGTAATTTGGTATATATCGAAAGTATTTTAAATTCTTTTCTACTTATCAGAGGCTTTTTATTCAGATCCTCTAAGACATAGCATATATATATGCTGTATCGTATGGTGGCCTAATTTATTCATTTTAATGATATTTTTAAGCAACAAACTTAATTCTGTCTAATGGTGACAGAATTTGTGACAAACCTATCCTCTGCTAATCTCATATTATAACTTGCCACCTTTAATGATCGCATAGCCAATAAAATTCAGTTAAAGTAAGGCAGGCTAGGCTCTAGAAAGGGGAAGCGGATAAAGATTCGAGCATGCGCACGAAGCGCATGGAGGAGCGGGAAAAGAGGGAGCTTCCTTTTGCACTCCCTTAACCTTCTGCGCTTTTCCAACGACACGCTTCGCGCACGCGCCCAAAAAAAAACATTTTCCCTCACCTTTCTAGAGCCTGCCACGCAAGCTACATAAGAACAAGAAACCGGTGTGACGCAATCATAATCGTCTTTTATTGTGCTTACGTCGTTGCGTCGCGCATGTTAATAAATCGGAATAACGCAAACATCAACAGATCAGCGCAAGCAAAGAAAGCACATAACTAATTTTTGTCCGCCATGTTGGCGTATGCCCATCGACATCTTATGATTATATCATTTATGGCATGCTTATGCTTATTGCACGTGTAACATCCTTGTGCTTATTGTTGCCCGTATACTTATGCTTGCGTCTTATGTGTTAATAAACACTTAATGACTGGTCCCGAGGGAAACAGTGAATTTTGTTTCCCGAGAATCTCGATGTTTCCCGAGACGAAGTCGAGGGAAACATCGAGATTCGTTATATAGCAACACAAAAAAGACGCAACACAAGACAGTTTGTAAAACGCGCCGAGCACTCGATCCATCATAATCATACCACCTTTTGTCACGGTCTGATCACGGTCTGACCACGCTAGCGGGCAACAGTGCAATGTTACCCTCTGACGTCAAAATTGTTGCCCGCTTTCGCAAATGTTGCCCGCTCAGCACAATTGGCGGGAAACAGTTTGTTTGTTAGATGCCATGTGACGATGAATCAACCAATCAACGCGCGCGTTGTATTGACAAAAACTCCAGCTATATAACAACGAACCTTAAATTTCTGTTACACGTAACAATTTTTAATTTCTTGCAACTTGTCTCGAAAAAAAAATTGTTGCAAGTTGCACTTGCAATGCAACACGTTTAAATTGCCATGGGACTTGTCTGGCGAAAAAAAAAATTGCGTAACTTAAGGATGATAAATCTGTCCCACCACCAGGACTATGATTGGTTGACTTAAAGAGTTGCAAGAGCCATGTTACACACACGTATTTTTGTTGTGCAATTAAATTTGAAGAAATTTGTTGCAGAAAGTATAAAACGATTCAACTTTTCGTGCAAATTCAGTTGCACAAGGGGGTGTTACACGTAAAAGTAGTGCTAGTTTAGTTAATGAATAGCTACACGAAAAGTGAAGATTTCTGCCTGAAACCCTGGAACTAAAGGAAAGAAACAAATACATCTATTACTTGAATAAGATATAACATATACCACTGATAATGCATTGAAATTGCTTTTGGTAGGTTGATCGAACAAAACTGCATGCAAGTAACCATTTTTGTGCCAATTTAGGAAACCCGTATTAAGTCAAGGTTCTTTTGAAAACGATTCTGATACAAAACTCGATCGTCAAACTCATTAATAATTGTCATAATTTATCTAGTTGAACAAAGAAATTCATAACCGGGAAGGTGATTTGGAAACCCGATTTTAAATAGGTCTAGTTGTCATAGATTTTGGCGATGTTGTGTGATGTTGTTATTTCCAACTGTACTTAATAGGTTTGGAGTATCCATCTTGCGTTACTTAGTTAGAACATCCAATGTAACGGTCATTTTTACCTTGTTCACTTATTTTCTTTGAATAGATAGGTCGGCTATTTTAGTAACGGCTACGTGTAATTGTGAGGCCCCTAGGAACGGTATCATTTGTAGTTTTCTAATATTTGGTGAAATATCTGTACATACAAGTGAAAGAACTTATTAACTGACTTTATCCTACATGGCTTTGTTATAAAGCCATCTATCAATAATCAAATAAAACCAAATCAATTTAATTAAGTGTCAAAGGTATTTAGCACGCGAGTACTAATTGTGGACACTTTCCAGGTGTAATTGGAATTTGGAAGTGTTGGTTTTTGAGGAGAGGGAAAAACCGGAGTACCCGGAGAAAAACCTCTTGGAACAAGGAGAGAACCAACAATATAACGAACTCAACCCACGGCCCGGGAATTGAACCCGGGCTACATTAGTGGGAGACCAGTGCTCTCACCACTGCACCACCCCTGCCCCCCAATACTTACTAAAGTAGCTAATAATCACAAGATAACGGAAAAATTTCCACTGTATGGATCACAGAAAGTGACTTGTTTTACTCCGACTCTGTTTATATTTAACAAATGTAGTAGTTGAACAGCTAGGAATAGATCGAGTTAGCATGCACAAATTGACCTAAACAGTCACCCCAACATGGGCCATTTGTTAGTGCGACCACTTGATTCCCTTCTATACTGGGGAACGTTTGACTTCTGCTTTCGTACTGAAGTAGAGTGAATCCGACGTTATGAGGGATAAAAGAAGAAAAATACAAGGAACAGAACTCTGGAGTCCAATTAAGCTTATGATCAGGGGTAAAGTTCAATAAATCATTCTCAGAAAATAACAATGGAAAATTATTGATAGGCAGTGGCATTTTTTGAATTTTGTAGCCAGCTGTGAACATTTCTTCAGGCGATGTAACAGAATTAAAACCATATCTTTCTATGATGAGGGCCTTAATTTCATCTCGGTAAATTTCATCGAAAGATAATTATATTTAAAGTGATACCATGTGGCTCCTTTGCTGTCGGCTTTTTCTCCCAGGTATTTTCCGTTTAGATTGGAGTAGTGGCAATTGTTGTACCACCATGCACCAGTGTATGCCACGGCACATTTACCACTGTCTCTGTCATTATCTCTATCTTTTGTGGTAAAAGCCATGTTATTGTGATATGCTAATGAATCTCCCACTGTTCCTGAATATAAACCCACTTCAAGTCGATACTGCGCCTGCTCATCACCAACATTGAATTTGCCATATTTGGCATACTTTCTTACTTTACTCCAGTCCTCCAGCTCCACTCGTAGAGAGCTGGATCTCGCAGACGTCAGCCTGTGGATCTTGTCGTTTCCTAACCAGAACTCACCCGTCAGTTGACCAAAGCCTGATTTGTAATCGTTCCATCCCCGATAGAAGTCTACCGAGCCATCCTGTCTTCTCTGGAACACGGTCCATCCTCCACCGTCAGTGCGCATGTCACAGTAGACAGTAAAGGATCCTCTACCGTCTGGGTTTACAGAGTACACTCCACTCTGATTATGGTCCGAGTTTCGCAGATCAGAACAATCTGTGAAAGATAAATATAACTCCACTTAAAGACAAAGACACATTAGGCTAGAAAAAAGAAACAAGCAATACCGAACAGACTGTCCCTTCGTCACCGTCTCTTTTTCGTTGCGTTTTTTGCATCGTTGTGCTACCCTTGTGTTGTCACAACATCAACTCATCTTAACATCAACTCCACCGCAAAATTAAAATTTCTTTTGCGCGTGTAGCAAAGGGAATATAGCAGACTTAGCTTCTGGACACAGGCTAATGTTTACCTACAAATAGTTTTTTTTTTTAACAAACACAATTTGATTTATATTACGTTAATGAATTGAACTAGCTACATATAGGCAGGGCCTGACGGAAAGAACAGCGTAAGCTGATCGGGAGTCACACTATATAAAAGTCAACTTACCTTGCCAAGGTACACGATAGCACGATAGCTGTGACGTCTGTGCGTCTTAAGTATTAATTTGTTTTTGGTTTTCTACTTCTATTCTGATTATAACAATTAAAATAACCTTGATCTGTAAAATAATGTCAGATTTATAAAGCGAGCCGGAAAAATATCAGTATATTATAAAACAAAATCGGGATTACAGAAAGTAAAATGTCACAGTCATAAGAAAGAAGTCCAACTACATGAAACTTTTTCTTTTGTTTGATTGTTCTCTTTCCTTTTTCCCCTTTTTTCTCATTTAGATGATACATTGTAGCAGCATACACCAAACATTCCCTGTTACTTTAATAATAAAATTTCTTATTGGTGATATGTCATTCACTTCTTATTTTAGGACGTCATCCACCCTCTTCGTTTCAGTTATTGCAAGAAAAACATTCTTTTTTTGAAATTATATAATGGTTTCATCATAACCTACCTCTGGGGTTTTTAACTTCAACGTAGGCAACAGTTTCCACGTCAAACACTCCTGCGCTTGTTGCGGTACAAATGTAGTAGCCGATATCGTCCATTGTTATGTTTCTAATCACTAACTCCCCATTGACCTGCTGGCTCCTTCCGATTGGCACTTGAGCTCCTTGTCTTTTCCAGCTGATGACAGGTTGTGGGTCACCAGTGGCGCTGCAATTCAACCTCAAAGTGCCGTTAACAAATGCAACAACTTTCGTAGGTGGTTTGACAGTGAACCGAGGAAGGGAGACGACGACTAAAAGGGTTTTCTTTTCAACGATTCCTAACAGATTTGCTGCTGAACAGACGTAAAGGTCAGAATCACTTTTTCGAACGTTCAATATTTGTAGACCATTGTGTGTGTACTTTACCGTCCTCTGGGGCAACTGAACGGATGTCTTTTTCCAAGTGACCACTGGTGCAGGATAGCCAGTCACGTGACATGTTGGAAGAGTGACGTTGCTGCCTTCGATGGCGTGATGAGGTCCCGGATGAAGGGAAACACGAGGACGAACTGCAACAATGAAAATATTGTCAAAACAATTGAGAAGAGAAAGTGTTTCTTAAAAGAGTATGTCATAGCGATTTTGAGGTTTTTGAGTCAAAACTGCCCCAAATTGTCGTACACGAAATGCCGTGAACAGAACACTAAGAGGAAGGTATCAAGTGAAATTTGTAAGAGCAAATAAACCATAATCAGAGTTTTGCGAGTTTTTCAAGACAGAAACGATAAACTTGAAAAAATTAGCCCAATTTTTTAAAGATGCAATCTACTTTCCTTCTGGCCATCTGCAGCCCAAGACACTTATTTTTACTCTTAGAGCACTAGTAGAATAATTTGAAACAAAACTGGACTCTTATTTTTGGGTTTTCACTGATATAAAGATGTATTTTGGCCTTTTAAAGTAACGCTAAAAATGGTGACATAGCCCCTTTAAAAAAACAATAGTTTACTTTCTGGGAAAAGATTCGAAACCTCAACAATTGCAATAAACAATTTCAACAACCGTAAATTAAACAAAAACAAAATGAATCAATGACAACTAACTCGAAGCAAATACACTTGACCAGTGCCAAACGCAGAAAAATTCGCGTCACCATATTATGATTTCGTTTGATTTTCAGTGCATCTGATTGGCTGATTGGCTGATAACCTAGGTAATAACCATACTGTAACATAACGATAAATTGATTTAAACGCATTTTCTTTGCTTTTAGATTAACACAACTAAAAATGCCCGCTTTAGATATTTTCCCGGCCGCGTGAAAGACGCGAAAGAGACAACTTAGGACTATGATGACCTTGTAAGTATGTCACTGATTCAGGTAATTTTCTTCCGCTGCTTCAGAACTAGGCCAGTTTCTTTAGTAGTTTTTTTTTGCGCAATCTTTTTGGTTTCATGAATAAAAAAATTGTGTCTAATAATCCATAGCGATTTATAGATGACATTGAACTTATTCTGACAGACGATGTTCGGGTGATTATTAAAAAACCCGGCATAGGAACAAACATCGGCTTGTAGTAAACAGACTACAAGGTCGGAAATAAACTTCGCTCTTAGTTACTAATAGCTAGTGATGTGGGTTCTGTAACATCCCCGTCTGTGTGAGTAGGGATTAGGATCTTTTTGATCAAGTTGTGATTCATTACGTAAAAGACAAACAACATAAACAACAGTAATAACAACATAGGCTTACCATTCACTAAAAGCTGCACTTGTGCCTGCGCCTGTCCTAAGATGTTTGCCGCTGAACAGCGGTACGCGCCTTCGTCACTTGCTTTTACATTTCTTAAAAGCAACTTTCCTCTTGAAACCGCTGACTGACTTATATCTGAACGATTATCCAATTTACTCCACACTACTGCAGGCTCAGGATTACCACTGACAGAACACTGATATGAAGCTGTTCCACTTTCGTTCACTGTTAGCGTTGTAGGAGAAACAGCAACGAGAGGAGCTGAAATCGATTCACCAGGCTCTCCTTTAGCACCCAGCATGCCAGCAGGCCCTATATCTCCTTTTTGCCCTTTGGGTCCAGCTTCGCCTTTCAGCCCCACAAGTCCCATAATGCCTTGCTTGCCGCTCTTTCCCATAATACCTCTATCCCCTTTGTTTCCGATTCTTCCTTTTTGCCCTCGTCGTCCTCGGGCTCCTTTCTGTCCTCTCGGTCCAGGTGGACCGGGAGGGCCTGGGGGACCAGAGGAGCAAGTATCACCTTTTGATTGACAGAGCTTCAGTTTCCCCTCTGATAAAAGCTTGTTGATTTGATTCATCGTGTCCACTGTGCTTTTAGCTTCCGTTATGTTCTTGACTGAATCAGCATGGCGCCTGCTCTTGTGATGTTCATAAGACTGTAATTCTACAAAGGTAATTGAAATATTATTCATGCAGGAGCCCACGGATTCATGTTATTTCAGTTGCAAGGTGTGTTTAAAATGTGTTTATCCTACACAAGATGCAAAATCATAAGTCAAGTCACCGGGGACGGTCTTTCTCCAGTCAAGTCAAGAATGAATTGAATGTTAGTTTACTAATACGGTCTGTAGATTTAAAATACTGTTAGTTGTACATACTGATCTCTATCTACACTTATGCATTTGATCCTCATCCTAATGATCCCAGCCTTGCCTACTGCACAATCCTATACCTACACCGAACTGCGTATCTCTTGGAATCGTTCTAAAATCCTCGAAATTTCAATACAGTGGGTCATTTTACGAACACCAGGATGGATTAGCCATGGGTAAGTCAGTCTTCGCCGTTATTGCTAACCTCTACATGGAGGATTTTGAAGAACAGACTTCAGCAATCGCGCCCTGTCAGCTAAAGATATGGAAGCGCTATACGCATGACACATTTACCATCTTAAATGGAGGTAGTG
Organism: Cladopsammia gracilis; assembly: GCA_022457155.1. Classification (NCBI taxonomy): domain Eukaryota; kingdom Metazoa; phylum Cnidaria; class Anthozoa; order Scleractinia; family Dendrophylliidae; genus Cladopsammia; species Cladopsammia gracilis. Next base: position 261,321 of record JAJGOT010000040.1, read on the forward strand.
TTGACAGCTTTTTTCAAGAACTCAGCCACTGTCGGCCTACCGTCCGGTTCACTTTGTTGAAAGCTAGATCCTTTACACTGGATTAACAGAATGTTAGAGGGAGAAAAAGTATCATGCAAGCACATACCCCAAGGAAATAAAAAAACAATCATTGTGAATGAAGGGAGGAACAAAATTGTTCCTATACCAATCACCTACCCCCTTCCATCCTGGGCCCTCAGAAAAAAAATGGTTGACCCATAAGCAGTCAGCAGCTCAGGGATTTTTTTTTTGCCTATTTTCATTATTTAATTTAGGAATGTTCGAGCAGTTTTTCAAGGCCGATTGTACCAGATGCACGTCGAAATCGGAACTTTTCAATTTCAAAGAATTTGATCAATGACACGAATAAGAACGACACTCTTTGTAAGTGGCCGGACTAAGGGGTAAATAGTCCATAAATCAGATCTCCGCCATCGCGTGCATGACACCGGAAACATTTGGACCAACAAAGTGTTTTCATAAGATTGTAGAACGTGAAATATGAATAGTTATTTGCATGTCCTTTGCTTTTGGCACGAGTTCTCAATCTGCTTCCTTTTGATCTGAGAAGTGAACTATGATACCTAATCTGGTGCCTTTAATTTATCATTCTGCTGTCTTAGTTTGGTTTCATATATCACCTTCAAATGCAAATTATAGGACAGCCCCCTCACACACCCATCCCCCCTCGATTTCAGTGATGGAAAAATTGCACGTTTTGGTTAAAAAGGACGAATTCATCATTGAATCGGGGGGACGGGGCTGGGAGGGGAGGTATCATTTCTCGTTTTATTCCTTCCAAGATTTTAATCCTTAATAAGTTTTATTCTTTATTTTGTTACTTAAGAATGTGAATTAAAGCCGCAGCAATGCGACATCATCAGTGTTGCTATCGATTTAAATGACACTTTTTAAACAGTCCTGAGTACCGAAGGACCTGAACGGGAATTTGAGGCTGAATGTCCTTTCAACTCCGTGTGTAGAACTGTGATGTCTCAAAGGGAGATTCTGTCCCTCGACTGAGCAGTTAAAGTTGCAGCAAGAGTTTATACTTTCTTGTTTTGACTCAAATATAACAACGGCTGATCCGGTGACTTGATCCGGTGCTAACCTTTGCTTTTGTTTACCAAGGGAGAAAACACGCAAAGCTTGATTTTGAGATTCTTCGGTGTCTGTAACAGCCCTGAGCTAAAGTCCTAACTGTAAAAGTTCTTCTGGTAAAAAGTGTTTGAATTGCATATCATTTCTAACTGTATTAAAATAACGAAAGCAAACTTACCGGGAGTATGGACATACGACGGATGTTTAGTCTCCGCGACGTTTTCAAGAGCGTCAACTCTCTTCTTCTGATCGTTCAGCTCCAATTCAACTCTCAAAAACCCAGCACAATACAAAACAATACCTAATACTGAAATCGTGGAAGCAAAAGAAGGAAAACAATGTTTTTGCGTTGTCATTTTGCGGTGATCACTTTGAATAATCCACAATGCCGCAGTAAGGTTTGTTGAATACCGCTTTAGCTGTTTTGAGGTGTGTCATTGAGATCACGACTGGGAGGAAACGTGCCAAATTCTTCGCTATTTTATTCATTCTCATATTACGCGAGACAAAGTTCAAATCCGTTCTGGCATATCGATATCTTTGGCATCACATCTACAATGTCAGTTAATACCTTAAGTAAGTCTTATGGTGAATTGTGACAACAGCAAGCGTTAACGGTCAGTATAGTCCCAAGCGGCCAAGCGGGGGGGGGGGGGGGGGGGGGGGGGGAGGGGGGAAGTCCAGGCGACGTACAGCGAGACTGAGCGTGATAGCGTGTGGATTGATCTAGAGTAGTACTTTTCGTGTTTTTGTTAGTTTATACATGGTAGTGGTACAATTTCGATAAAGATTAGTAAATGAAAGGGCAAGGGATTGAGACTCGGAGCGGAGCTCTTCGATATATTACTTTATTATTGAATACCCTAATCAGTATATCTCCACTCTCCCGGGAGCTATAGCACGCAGAACTCGCTAATGAACGTGTAACTATACTTAAAGAAGCAGATTCCTATATTAATATTAACGAGATTATCTCTAAAGTTAAATCAAAAAGTAATTAATTAATATTTTCACAATTCTCTTTCTTTTATTTCAATCACTTGTTTTTTTTTTCCCTTTTTGTTTCTTCTTCTTTTTTTTTTTTTCTATTGTTTGATCTTTTCTTTTTATTTCAACAAATTGGTGTGTGTAGCGATTTCTAATCATGTAATTAATTTCACTGGTCTGCCAAGATTAGCTTTTGCTACCTGTAGGCCAGTATTATAAATTCTATAATAACTAACTAATAAAGATTTTTGTTTATGTCCAATCAGTCTGTCCACGCACGTAAATCCTTGTGTCCCCAGTTAGTAGTTCACTTGTAAACAGCTTATAGATTTGACTTTCAAATAAAGTTTATTGATTCTGATTGATTGATTGATCATTGGTCATGCATACTTGTTCATGACATTCTCGTCCCGATTGCCGAGATCTTTTGTGGCTTTGGCCAAATTTTAGATTGTGGCTCTGGGGACGAGAATGAATTTAACTAAAAGGCCAGAAACCGTATACGACAATCCTACTGTTCTGTCGTTATCTGGGGTCATCAAACTACATTTTTTAACCTTTCATAATGATCCCAACAAAGTCACAAACCACAAACTCAACATCACGATTCCATGGACCATATAACTTTATTACTCGTGGCGAAGCACACGAGTTGTAAATCCGGCGTTGACTTTTCTTGTTTTTTTTTCGTGTCACATTAGCGCATGCAAATTTAAGTCTATATCGACGACTATATGGCTTTCGGCCATGAAATACATACCGTAAAATCTCTCCGTGTGTGTACTCGAGAAGCAAGATAAAGAACTACTGCGTACAACTGCACACTTTCAAGACAATTCTAGGCGTTCATGGATGGATAGGATCGTTTGATATTGTGTTCGCCGCTTATTCCTGTGGGATTTTTGCTCTGGCAAGTTCTGTGTTTTATAAGTTATATTAAACTTGCCATTTGCTTAGCGATCGAGCTCCGGGTCGAGCTTAAGTGTCAGCTACTGAATCTAGTGAATGCAGTGTAGTCTTACTTTTAAACCCGTGTATACGTGAAAGCATGATGAACAGGTTATCGGCAAGGGTGTTTAAATAAAATTCACTTTCTCACTCACTCACTCACTCACTCGCTCCTTCCATCAGCTGTAAACTTAGTGAGCAAATGCTTTGTTACGAACACGTTTCGTAACAGGAATTCAACGTGAATCCAACGATAACAATAATTAATTTGATGTAAACGAATATAGACAACATTAAGCTTACAGATGTTTCGCATTTGGAGTTTTTAGTGCAACATTAAAATCGATTTAAAAGGATTTTGCAATCTAAACACGCGTTCTGATGCGTATTTAGCTTAAAATAATAAAATTTAGTTCGTAGGTTGTATGTTCTCTTGGACAGCGCAGTCCCCCCTTTTTTTTCTTTTTTTTTTCCCTTTTTTTTTCTTTTTTCGAACTGGACATTATGAAAGTGATGTACTGTTTTTTTCGTTCGTCAAAAATCCTTACGTTTAATTTAAAATCAAAGGCTCCTTGCGAGCCAAGTCGTGAATATGAAACAACCATCGGGGACCTTTTCCTACCCTACACAAGGTGGGTACTCTTAGATTGTACATGTTATGACTACTTCCCTTATGTTGCAGATCCACGTATCAATATATTTTACCAAAGAGGATCTCTAAAACCTTAAAACCTTCCTCTATGCGTAGCTAGTATTAACACGAAAGAATGTGTTTACTAGCGAAAATGAAAATTACGGACAAACTTCGTCGCCCATTTGTTGTCGTTGGAATATCGTCGAAGGTATGCTATGTTTTCATGACCGTTTGGCTTCAGTTTGCCCTCCTCAGGACGAGTGGCTCCTTGACGGAACCAAAAAAATGAAAAATGAAAGGGAGTGAAGGAAAGAAAAATGGAGGAAAATGATAAGCCTACGACACGAGGTATTCCCAAGCGGTCACCCATCCAAGTACTAACCTCGCCCGACAGGGCTTAACATCGGTGATCAGACGAGAACCGGCGCATGTCAACCAGTGACAGTGTTCCTAAAGTTTACGATGACTTTTCTCCAGTAATCGCAATAAGTCGTATTCACGACATCGAACTGTGTCAGTGTGAAAACGTAAGCTTACGGCAATATTGCGTTACGCGTTACGCGTTAGCATTTCTTCTTCTCGGGTCTTTGATTAGACATAATTTTAAGCTTATGTTTCTCTGTAAAAGCACTCAAATCACTTGGGAATCAATGCTGCAATGAGTTAAAGGCGCCACGAGTTCAAGCTGTGTACAGCTTCTTGTTACATATAAATCACACTGCCTCACATCTCTAATATCATACGTTAACATTTCAACACCTTACTTTTCTCTGACATCTGCAAATCTGTTTTCAAATATCCACCTTTCTTTGCTTATAGACGCAGTTCTAACTTTCGTCAGTGATCTTCTAGTTAAATAGCAACTTCCTGTATAGACACACAAAACAAAACCTAGGGACGGACAATTTAATTTTTGTGGGGGGGGGGGGGGGTGTTGGGCAATTACGAAAAAAATTCGTGCAGAAGAAATTTAAGAGAAAGAAAAATCGTGCACAAGAAGCACGTGAAAAACAATTCAAGCATTAAGGTAAAAAAAATTCTTGCAAATAGTGATGCTGGAAAAAAAAATTCATGCTCAGAAGAAATTGCCCAACCCCCCACCCCCCTCCCCCCTCCCCCCCCCCCCCCCACAAAAATTAAATGGTCCGTCCCTTACCGCATTTCTTTGAATACAGTAAAAACCCGCAAGTAAGAACCGGCATTTTCACAAGTTAGCCTAAACAGGTTCTTACATAAATCATTATGGTAATTAGCATAAATTTAGGCCATTTAGGTTCTTAAATAGGTTCTTATTTTCTGAAGAAAAAAACTTACATTGTAGCTAATAGAATTTAATTGTATTCGGCCTATTCCTTATATAAAATCTGCATACCAAGTATTTATGTAAAAATGACTTTAATAAGAAAAATTGAAGCACTGATGACAGAACGTAACATTATATACATATATTCTTATTTGCCCAGGTGTACTGTACACATTTTGCATATAGAGTTATAAAACAAGAACCTGTTTCAAATTTTAGGCTAAACAGCTGGGCCGAGTTGTTCGAAGAACGATTAGCAGTAATCCAGGGTTAATTACCATGACAACTCATATGTTCTGTTGTCAATTAATCCAGGATTAGTGCTAATCAGGCTTTGAACAATTCGACCCTGATGCATACTAATTTTCCGAAACAAAACCTGAGAAGGACTGTACTTGTAACACTATAGTACTTCGTACTATTAACAGTATGCATTGTGTTCCTCGTCCCGCCTTGTTAAATGGTTCAATATTTTTTCGAAAAACTCTAATATAAAAGCTGAGACCCCTTATTTTTGTAAAAGTGTTGGTAAAACTGGCTTGAAGACGAAAAATACAATTTTAGTTCCCAGTGTTTCTCGGATGTAATCCGTACAATCACGGAGATCGACACGACATGTTCAACCGACCAAAGGTAATAAGCGGGCCGACATAATGACGTCATTGCTCAAAATATTGGATACTTAATAGGAAGCCAGTGAAAACCAAATTGAGGACCTTTGCTAAAGCTGCAAAAACCAAGGGAACTTATTCAGTGAAAACACCAAATATGATGCAGTAAGTAATGACCAACAAAAGAAACGTCACAGGAAAAATAAATCGGCAGATCTCGTCAAGCGATGCTGCGCAGGTCAGGAGGGACTTCTTTTTGAAGCGGGGCTTGCAGGATTTAAAGGGATTCGACTTTTTCGTTGCTTCTGTTGTGCTTCGTGCGTCAGTAGGCCATGTCGTCAGGTTGTTGTGCCACTGTATAATATCCTGAGATGGCGTTGGGGACAGTATATCGATGAAACCAGCGTTTATCAAACCCACACCGTTTGCGACTGATTTATCTTGTTCATGGCCATCTGTATCGCAAGAAATGGACTCCTTTGCCTAAGGATATGATAAGGAGATAATTACTTCTTATTTCATGAACTTTACTGTAAATTACGAGTAGTCATGCAAAAAGCTTGGGATAGGTGGTTATGCTGTGGTTCAAATCTCAGTTTTTGGTTCAGAAAAATTTTAAACCAGTTTAATGTTTATTTCCCTTTGTATTAGGGAGATTCATTACCATAACCTGAGACAACGGCAAACAGAATCCAAACAAAATTCAAACTGGCTTGAAAACCTCAAATCAAAGAAACTTTTGAACACAACAGATATGTCAAGATATTAAAATATCTTTACACATCCAAAAGAAGTTAAAATTAAAATTTACAATGTTTATGACATATTTCCACAGAGTCACTAGTACCTCTTTGTTGCGTTTCTTTTGGAGTTTTCTTTCCTCTACGAATCGTTTTGCGTAATGAACAATGGCGTATTCCACCATACAACCAAACACGAACACAAAACACGTGATTAAGTAGATATCAATTGCCCGTATGTAAGAGACGCTCGGAAAACCATCCTGCTCGCCGATCAGGAAACTGCCCATTGCTAATATGGTGATCGTTCCGAGTGATATCCGAGCAGGTGTCGACTTGGTATCGATCCAGAAACTCACCCACGAAAGGGCAACGATAAGTGTAGCGGGGAGGTACCAGCTTAGAAGGTAGAAGTTTATACGTCTTTGGAAGTCAAACGTTATTGTAAGTCTTCCGTATCTACCTGTAATAAAAAGCAAGTAATATGTGCTTTAGTGGAAAACTACATATGTTGCAGACCTTTTAAAATTATTGACCTCTGGTAACTGCGAACATTTTCCCGTTACTTTCCAACTGAAGCTATTGAATAATATTTTAAAAGTCAGTACGGTGTGTTAGGCTGTCAAAGACACCCTAAAGCATCAACAAGTTATACCGTGACTACGGAGTGAAAGGCACTAACTTTTGTTGTCTTTTATTGTCGGTACCTAATACAGTGGAACCCCGCGATACGACCACCCTGTTCATTCGACAACCTCGTTGTATTACGACCACCTTTTTTGCCCGAACAAACGTTCAGTCATTTTCTTTCATAATGAAGTGCTGGAGATGTAAGAGTTGCAAACTTAGCGCCAACAATTAAAGTAGTGAAATCATCTTTGTCCATTAAGAACAGTTGAACGTTTCTTCAAGAGTGCTTTTGGTTTTTCCTTTTCCTGCCACTGACGCGGGACAAAGTTCACTGAATTAAATATGAAAGGAAATCAAATCAATGGTTCGAACACGATCTGATCAATGTTTGACAACATGTTACAGCAACACGTTTTTAAAATCTTGGTGCCCCCATCTTGACAAATATCCTTTTATTACGCATGCCTATAACAACTAACACTGACTATAATACATGGCAGCAAGAAAGCAAGGCTTTCTTCGCCGCTGATGCACCCCAGGAAGTTTACCTGAAGCGAACTCCTGTATGGTTTTCAACTTCTGATAAGATACGAGTTCAAAGTGGGCGATATTTTCGTCCAGCAAAGTTAATTCGCCCCATTCGTAATGGAGGTCATCGTCTGTGTAGAAAACTGAGCAACAAAATAAGGAGACCTATTAGTTGCTGGGTCTTGTGGAAATACCTATCTTACTAATAGATTTAACAAATTTACACCGGTTTTCCGTGGTGTGGACTCTTATTTACCACGATTTACGTCATCACATGGTCAAAATGTTGTGGACTCACGAGGCGCAGCCGAGTGAGTCAGCAACAAATTTTGACCATGTGATGACGTAAATCGTGGTAAATAAGAGTCCACACCACGGAAAATCGGTGTAAATTTGTTTTTTACAACAATATTTAGAAAAAAACACAAGGAAAAATCGAAGTCTTGTTACAAAACGTGACAGCAAAGAAAGAGCAAGCGTTGTCTATAACTTTCTCGCATTCTGATTGGTGTTTTTCAAGCGCACGTGATGTTAGCGTCAGCACCGTTGTCTGGACTCTCATTTACCACTCACGTCGACCAATCAGATTGCGAGTTTAGCGGCAATTGTGGTAAAAAATAAAATGCCGAATAAAAGCCTACTTCAGTAAGTCTTTTCATGGGTTTATTTTAGGGTTGACACATTAACTGACCGTCAGTCTTTCAAATGATTAAATTTTACCATCACAAATTAGAGGAGAAAACTTTCACCATCTACCGTCAACCGGAACGGTCAGCGTTTAGCGCCAATTGGATGGTTTACTGATAGTTTAAAAAGTCTATATCTACTGACCAATCACACCTCTCGATCATCTGCAGTACTGTATATTTACTCAACTGATCATTTATATGCATTTATTCGTTCATTCATTCATTCATTTATTTAGTTACTTATTTAATATTGAGACACTTACAACTGGTAAGGTTCAAAAAGCACGTCTGCTTATCCATGGGGAACTTGTAAAAATTCATAGAGCAGCTCAATGTCATGCTAAGTCTGCAAACAACACCAACAACAACTAGTCTTTAGGTTAAAGCTGATTTCACTGATGCATACAGTTTCAGGTTTTCACACAATTGGTCGGCTATGATTTGCTCAAGAAAGATTAATTTTAAGCCATGAGTGTTGACTGAGTAATATCTACCGGCAACTGAACAGTTGGCTCTTGTTTATAGTGATAGTTTTATGCGCTTGGTAATATTTAGACTGCGAGTAGTCTCTTTGTTATTTTTCTTTTAGTTAGTCGAGCGAAAGAGCGCGCGCGAGCGGGGAAGCCGCGAGGCGCGTGGATCGAGGGCGTTAGCCCGAGATCGCGCGTGATCGCTCGACTGACTAAAAGAAAAATATGAGACTGCTCACATTCTAAGTCATATTATTTATGCTTTGGATAGAGGCAATTACAGTTAAACGTCCTTCCCTTTCACTTAGTTAATGTACTGTCTCATTTTGGCATGACCTTTGAGAATAAGGCTTTCAATACGTATGACCAATGTTTGGCTGAAGTCCCTTTTAATTAGAAGATCGGTTTTAGGTACACATGCCTTACTTTCTGTGTCTTAAGACCGCGTGGTATGTCTTGAAGAGACCCGGTACGCTATAAATATTTCAAAGAAAGTACTAAAAACTAAACCTACTCTAAGTAGCTCCCACGCCCCAAGCAAACTCCAGGTGTGCCGCAGCGTACCGTGTCGAAGCTAGATAAGGTGACATGTCTGGCAACCAGATTTTGCAGTTTCTTTTTTCTAGTTTGTCGTATACCAGTAAGACGTAAATACCTTGTACTGAACAGAACTTCTCCGTTAGGTGAAATACGCAATCCCTCACTAGTAGGAACTCCATTTTCAGTCTGCACGGTTTGTATGGACCTGATGCCGTAAATGTACGTGTCTGGAGTCCACAGGTCTTTAATTAGATCAGCCTTGAAAACTATGAACTTTTTCCCGCCAGCTTGCTTTTCAGCATATGCTAAACTAGGATCGTGCCAACTCTGTCTGAAGAAAAACTCCAGGGAAAAATCCTACAAGGTATATATGAAAAGAAAAAGTTTTAGTTTTTACATAGGGACAGAAAATCACCAATCATCATACGTTGACTAATTAATTGTATGGTGTGTTTCTATTACAAAGGGTCTTTCAAATCATATGTGCAGATTTGGCAGAGAAGGTTCTGGCAGTGTGGGGCCTGGCACGAGCTGACTACAAGTAAGACTGAAGTGTACTTTGTGTAGGTTTGCACTTGAAGCGTTGACGCCAAAAGTAGCCAAATAAATAACCAATTTAGCCCTGACTAAAGGTTTTGATGCCTGATAAATAATGAGTTCAGGCAGGAAGGGATGAGAGATAGGGGGGTTGGGGGGAGGGGTGGGTGAGTAGCGTATCAGGGGGGGGGGGGTGGGTGGGTGTGTATTGTGCCATCAGCGGAGGTGTGCCGCATCTCTGTTTGGCCAAATCTCAAAAACCTTTTAGGAAAACTGTTTAGTTCTGTCAACGTGTTTTAAAACGGGGTTTTAAAAATGTTTTTTCTTTAGTATAAAGTTGAAAGTCTCCATAATTAAAATAAAAAGCTCTGTACCATGTCTCCAGTGTGAACATTAAGGGAAGCAATCTCAATTGAGACATTGACAACAACTGGATCATCTACATACAGAAAGAAAAAAGATACATGATTAATAATAGCTTCTCCAAGATACCGGTAATACGGGAAGGAGATTTCAGTAGAGTGAGGAAATGAGTGGCTGGTAATAACTTTTCAGATGTTGACATGAAGGTTGGGAGTTACGGCAGTGCTCGCAGAACGTACTTCGTACTTGCAGAAGTACGAAATAACATTTGATGCTATTACGCCTACTTTAATAACATCAATTGTATTAAAAAAAAATAACTATACTACTTCATTGAACCTATAAACGACTTTATTTGTGTACCTCTTTATGTCATTTATATAAAAAAAAAAATTGACAATTTACTGGCGAGCAGATTTGCTCTGAAGAAAATGCTTTCGCTGTCGCGGTAAACGCGTCGATCACATCTTAGCCCGGTTAGCCGAAATCCCGGCATCCCAATGACGGTCAACCAAGATTGCCCGGTTCTCATGTTTTCGTGACGTTAATTTTTGGTGTGTTTAACTGACTTGCCGGGATCGATCCCAGCTAAACGAGCCAGCCCGAGCTCATGTAATTGGCCTCTATTCGGGTCAAAATATGTTCGATCGCGTGCCATGTGCACCATTTGTCACTTTAGCAAAAAAATTATAAAGTTACATTAATGATCATTAATTTTTATTATTCAGTGTTTTCAACCTCAGTAAGGGCAGACTAAAAGATAAAAAAATACTTGTGAACTTCTTTGAATGTCAAGTGATAGCATATTACAATCGAAGCACCCATAAGCGAATAGCCTGCCTAGCAGGCACGGGTTTATTTAAAGGGCGAAATTCGCGGACGTGCGCGCGAGGGGCACGCGCGAAATGCTGAGGTGGCGCTTACCTCTCGCACGCGCGTCCTACGCAGGCTAGCGGGCATCCTCGGGAAGCAGAAAAACTGTCCGTAACTGCAGCTCAGGTCGCATTCATGAATGATCTTCTTTAGAGGAGAATTCAAACGCGGTTTTGTCAAGGCGGCCGTACTGAGTAGAGCTGTCCGCGTACGAGACTGTCCGCTCAGAGAGCTTCGACTGTAAAATAAAAAAAACTGCTTAATGCTTACCTCTTAGGGAAAATGCTTTTGGCCGTCGTGTCTTATCATAGTTAATACCGTTTTTCACGCAGTGAACAAGGTCTTGAGTTGTTTTGAACACAGTTGCATTGCACCGACCTTCTACAGCCAAAGCGGAGCTGAATAACCAGAAAACGAGCTTAAATTAGCATATGAGTTAAGAAAAAAGGTCCATAACATATTTAATTGTACTTCGGTTGAACCGCTTTTTGTAGTATTGCACCACAGGCAAATTGCGATTTTAATTTTAATTTATTGCCCAAAATGTATATTTTTTTTTATTAAGCTGATTCGAAGCACATTTATAAATGTCTGGATACAAGTATGAGCACAAGGAAACGAAATATAATTGTCTTTTCTCTTCTTCATTCTACGTTCAAGCTTGTACTAATGCTCTCCGTGTGTGTCTTATAATTTTTTATTTAGCTGATTCGAAGCAGATTCAATGTCTAGATTATACGTTCAAGCTTGTACTTATGCTGTGTGCGTCTTTACATTTTCAGTCATGCCGGCCTTAAAGGGACAATGTTCCGGCTGATATATAGGGCCGGTTATTATAACAAAGTTTAGACGGTGTTCAACAAAACCGCGGTCTAAAACAATTTCAATCTGGCCAACTCACGTTATTCACTGTTTTTCCCAGAAAGCACATAGCACAGACTAGAAAAACATTTATATATATCCTTAAAATGACCCACTTTTAAACAGATGTGGAGGTCCATTAATTGTCTTAAACCGCCGCATCTAAGTTAGACTTAATTACTCATGCGCGTAGCGGCATGAGGTAAGGTTTCGGCTCCGTTTTTCTTGTTTTTATTATTATTATTTTTATTTATTGTGTCACGATTTTGCATGCAAATTTATGCGCGCATATTTTAAATTGTGCACTTCCGGTTGACGTCTTTGCCATTTACACTTCCTGTTTAGTGACTTCCGGCTATTCTCACTTCCGGTAAAAGAGCGTTACTTAAGTGTCACGACAGAATCTCCTACAACCCTACATACATTACTATGTTCACGTTTGGTATATATAACACTTAGAAAAATCACTGGCTTCATTGTGGTACAGCATTCATGTCCACAACATTCAATAGTAAACAACGTGGTTTTAAGGAACGATGACTGAATGAAAGGAGTAACTCTTCTCCATGTCGGACATCTTCTTATCATGTTTAAAATATATCATAAAATTTTCTTACGCATGCGCATGAGTAAAGGCTGCTTGGAGCCTCTTGTTTAAATTAAATAACTGGCCCATAGTGTTTTCATGATTATGGTCAGGAGCTTGCTTTAGTTTCTTGAAATAGGAAGAAAAATCGCCAAAATTGATGAAACCAGAGAAATATCGACTAAAGCTAAATATACATAATTACGGCTAAAAGAGGGAAACTTCCACAAGAATAGCAATTTCGATTTCTTAACCGCCTGTCACGAAATCAAAAATCCACTTAATAGCTTCCATCCTTACAGTGTCCCTTTACTGTAGCGTAGTACTTGAACGGCCACAAACACGAAGAGCGAAGTCGAGAAGAAGGACCTTGTGTCCTTTCCATTCCCTGCACGGCTTCGCCCCTCTACTCGACGATGTTGCCAGATCAGTTATTAAATATTTCAAAATAATGTTTTAGTTAGAGTGGCCTCTGTCTAGAAATTCCGTCTGCTAATTTTTGTTCACCCCGCAAATTCAATATCATTGATTTCAAACACTTAATACTGTATGTTATGTTGCTAAAATCCTTCGTGAGTAAATAAGACCTTTTATATTTCGTGTTTTTCCCATTGTTTTGTGAAGCATTATGTTATGCTTTAAAACAGACATTTGCATTATACTATATGATCGAATAAACCTCATTACTTAAACATGACGGCAGTTGACAAATGATACTGACGCGAAAGGCTGTAACTGAAAGGGATCTTTTTTCTTTCATATGACAAAAACATGCCGTTTAGTTTGTAAATTAAATAACGAACTGGTTTCAAGAAACTAGGAGTGAGTTTGAAAGACATTTTTGGCATTTTCTTATTAATTTGGGTTTTTATTTAGACTAGACGATTTTAATTTGTCGTAGTAATCCAGCAAAAGTTTTATTTAGTTGGATTATACCGGTATTGGGTTGGCTTTTGTTCAACATATATTCCAACGGAACTGTAAAGATAACAGTATTTTATTTTGTAAAATTAATACCGATGAAATAATCCCACCTCGTGATAGTTATACGCGGGATGCTAACTTTTGTCAATTGAATTAAGATTCACATATCATCAGTTTTTTTATGCACAAAGTTAGGACCTACCTCAGGATGAATCCACTCCATTCCATTGCAAAAATAAGAACCAAGATATAAACTGCCATGTGATAGATTTTAAAACCAAATAAAAACGTTTTTTAAAAGTGAATTTAGCCAGCGAGTTTTCATGCAGAAGTATCGTTTACAGCTCACGTACTACACAAACTTATGCATGGCAACACCACTTGGCAGGTGCTCGGTTTGATAACGGAGTGCTTATAATCCGCCTTTGGCATGGGGTTAAGTGTTGTCGCATCTGATTGGCTAATTGCAAGAAAACATACGTCCACTCTCTGCCTGCAAAGCCGGTAACTGACTGGTTTGAAACTAAATTTCAGCGCTCAGCGGATACCACAAAAGCTAAACCAAAAGTTCGCACATTAACCTTAACATTTTATAATAAGTGGCGCCGCTCTATCATCGAGACGATAAAAATGAAGATGAGAGTGTCTCGCGATAACCATTCAGTTGTAAAAACCCGTGATGGTTTTCTTTCGTCTCTTTTATTGCAATACTTCTCCGTAAAATGTATTTATATTACGTTATGGGGAATAAACATTCATTCTTATATAGCTGGAGTTTTTCTCAATACAAGACAATACAACGCGTGCGTTCATTGTTTGATTCATGGTCACAGGACAGCTAACATTTGCGAAAGCAGGCAACATTTTTTTTTTAAGTCAGAGGGTGACGGTGGACTGTTGCCCGCAAGCGCACATGATCAGACCGTGACAAAAGGTGGCATGCGATTGATGTTTACCTTAAGTACTCGGTGCGTTTTTCAAACTGTGTTGTGTTGAGTTTTTTTTTGTGTGTGTTGCTGAGTTTTTTTTTTGTGTGTGTTGCTTAATGACTAATCCCTTTTGAAACAGTGAATTTTGTTTCCCTCGAATCTCGATGTTTCCTTCGACTTAGTTTCGGGAAACATCGAGATTCTCGGGAAACAAAATTCACTCTTCCTCGGGACCAGTTATTTATTGTTTATTACATTTATTTTCAGCTCATCAAAGGTTAAACACAATTCTTGTTTATGCGGGTGTCACACAGTCGCGATTTTGCTTCACGATTACCTGACGATGCGAAAAGTGACAAAAATCATGAGTCCCTCGCGAGAGGTCTTAGAGCACTTGACGGGCTCTGATATAGGACTTAAGTGGTCTTCAGTGTGTCTTGAAGGACGTGATAAGTCGGCAAACTCTCACGAACATTTTGACCATGCTCAAAACAATCGTGAGAGTCAGCCGATCTATCTTCGTCGGGTAGCGGACGCCCAAACCGTCGTCAACTGCTCTTAAATGCTCTTGACGCTCGGGAGCCGCTCGTGAGCCGCTCTAATTGATCGCCAGTCCCACTGATAGGTCGCCAACAGATCGCGAGTAGGACGCGAATGAACGTGGATTGCTCTGTTACGGCACGTCTGTTGATCGTGTATAGCTCGTTTGTAACTCGTGTATAGCTCTTGACAAACGTGAGTTGGACTTCACCTTGTGGTATTTTTATATTTTGACGCCACATTTCCTACGTTCTTTTCGCGATATTTTACAATTTTAGATCGTGAAGGTCGTGAGCTGATCGTGAGTTTAGGTCTCGACTGTGTGACACCGCCTTTAAGCCTGGTTTCCATATGATCGTTACGATCGCTGTGCGATCACTACGATCACTGCAAATAAGTTTAGCGATCGTGGCGTTTCCATATGATCGCGACGATTGCTACGATCGCTGAGATAGAACAATCTATCTCAGCAATCACTAGCTACGATTGTTGGAAAGTGGTTTCTATATTATCGCTACGATTTAAGCAATCGCAACGATCGTAGCGATCATTGGAAACCACGCTTTAGGCTCGAGTACGTTAGCCCCTCCGGTGGGGGAATCTCGTTTGATGGGTGTGGCTCAAATGAAGTTTTACCTCTAAGAGGTACCAATTCAAAACAACACATTATATTTCTGTCATATGTTTTGGTTCATTACCCTACAAGTACCGCGATAATTCTAACGGTGGTCATTTTAGATTTTTATACCGTAAGCGGTACCAATCTACAAAATTTGACTCCTAAAAGGTACGACTAGCACCCCCGTCATTTTTATATCGGAGTACCCCCCCCCCCCCCCCCCCCCGGGATGTTAGCTCGAGGCTTCTGAATCTCAATGCCATTTTTTGTTTGTTTTATTCCTCTTATTTGGATCCAAGCAAGAAAATGGCCGTTTTATGCTAGAGACGTTTAAGTCGTCTACACGTATTTAACGCGTCCCGTTTTTACTCCAGACGCGTTTAAAAATGCGTCTGGAGTAAAAACAGGACGCTTTAAAGTAGACGGCCAAACAGAAAATACACAAGATTTTCTAAAAAAAGCTATCCTCGGAAGTGACTGGACACGACTAAACTCGTCGCCAAATAAATTTTAGGAGCGCTAATATACAAATAGGGCTAAATTCGTCCCAGTTAAAGATCGTCTGTTAAGTGCGTCTGAACGATGCACTTAAAATAAGACGTTAAAGTCGTCAGACGTTAAATCCGTCTGGCTTATTTTCCGTTTTTATACTGAGACGTTAAAGTCGTCTCGAGACGACTTTAACGCCTCAGACGATATTAACGTCTCTAGCATAGAACGGCAGCAGCCTTTTAGTGATGACACAAACTATACATACGTCCTATTTATCATTAAGGCCATTATCGGCACTGTCCTGTCAAAAAGTGAATTTCGAATAATTTTTTAGTTGTTAGGATGCGAGAGTAAAAATCGGTCAGGACGAATTCACAACAATATCACTGTCATAGGTTAGCCATACAGTAGTCTATCTTTCAATATTAACACTTTCACTCAACTATGTCAAATATGGAAACATGTAATGTAGTTTTAACTTTAAGTCTGTCTACGAAATCCTATTGTGTGACCATTCAAATGATACCTCTTCTGCAGTACTTTTGCACGGTATCTTATATTTTTTAATATTTCATAAAATTAAATTTGAGATTTTTCTTAAATTTTGATGTTTGGCGCTCTAATTGGGACTAAAGCAGTTCAAGCTGAACAAGTACTTCAACGCAACTTTTGTTCTTAATATCACTAAACGCTACAGAAATTTATCAAATAGGATTACTCCACAAAACAAAAGTTTGTAAGCAACTATTCTCGTCCACTGAAATTCACAATACCCGCTATAAAACCTTGTGAAAACATTGCGTTGAACCAAGCAAACACTGGAGACGTAAAAAATTCCACTTCATTTGACATTTGATCATACAATTTTAATATAGGGTCATATATAGGACATGGAGCTGTAAATAAATAACGAAGGAAACCCGTACATGTAATTAGCTGTAGTGGTTTCACTATTGAAACACTGCAGTGATTGGTTCGTAATTACCGCAACGAGTCGTAAACAAATTATCGCTGTTTGGATTCCTAATAGCGTGTGCGTCGAAATGTCCTCAACTTGACTCATTTCGTTTGTAGTTCACGTTCACGCAAGTTTGTTTGCGGACAAAGGGATGTTTTAAGTTGTCAACCTTGTTCAAGAACAGCTTCAGAGCGGCGCTTAAGAGAAAGGAAACCTTATTTCACTTTTAATGTTGACGGGAACGAGTGCAAGCAACATGTCAATCGTTCAACCTGCCAAGGATAACATTGAGAAACAAAAATCAAACTTTACTCGCTTCCCCGAAGATTTGATAATACGCGAGACGGTTCCCGGTCAAGACACGTCAGAAGAGCTAGAAATGATAGCACAGAGCGAGGAAAAGGTTGACGTGAATTGCTTTAACGAATACGGCCATACCGCTTTGAGTACGGCGGCGTTTGTAGGAAGCATGAAATGCTGCAAGATTCTCGTTGAACTAGGAGCAGAGGTTGGAAAACAAGACGAGGATGGTTGGACTGCCATGCACTATGCGATGGCTAAGGGATATCTGGATATAGCAGAGTACTTGATCATGTGTGGAGGCGATATTTACGTGCAGAATAACGATGGCGACTCGCCATTAGAATTTGTTGACGATGATGAAGTAAAATATGTCTTGTTGGCTTGTTACGAGAAACACTCGAAACGAAAAACAAAAGTTTAGCTTGAGGGGCTTAGTAAAATACGAACATAATTATGTCTTTTTTGTTCTTAAGAAATATAATTACATTGGTGGTGTGTATTGCATTCGATTTGTTATTTGGAAAAAGACCTATTATGAATATTTCATATATTTGCAGGTTGATTTCGGTTATGAATATAATTAACTAGATCGCGTTCTCTCTTGGATAACGGAGAAAGGTGAAATATTGTACATACAGAAAAGATAATATGCTATTTAATGTCTCAATTTAAAATACGACAGACTAAAAATAAAATAATTTTTATACATAAAATATGGCTGACAAATGTTTTATTTTTCAGCCTTTTCAACTAATGTCTCGGCAGTGTTCAATGTCTATTTCCTCCCCTCCTCTCCCCCCCCCCCCGCCCCTTTCCCCCCAAATAAGAATTAAGGGAATACCGGAATAAAAATTCATATTAAAAATCCTTGAAAATTAATGTTTGCAATGTTAACAAGATAATGTCGTGGAATCGTCCAAGACCATCAATGACTTTATTCCCGACACATATCGTGATTAATTAATAAGCACTTCACAGCAAGACACAGTACAAAACTCATACTATGCCGTCAAATGAATTATATTCTTTTTTGTGCCAGCCAATAAAACTTTAACATTGTTTTTACGGTAATCGAGCAGACTAATCGACGCGACTAAAATCAGGGACTGCGCAGAGGGAGGAGATGGGGGACCTCAGCGCACCCACTTTTTTATGCAGCGAAAAATAATTAAGAAAAAACGTTTCAAAATTCCTTACCTTGCTGTTCTCTCTTATTTTATTAATATGAAGTTGGCACTGCAATGCCATCTGTAATGATTTAACTATATCCTTTTAAAAACGATCTAACCGCTTGAAGGGGCAATGTCAAAATGTCATTTTGAAAACCGAAAAAATCCTTCCTATATGCATGAATGGAAGCCTAAAAATAATGGTCCATGCCAGTTTTGTTGACAAATACTCTTACTACTAGTTCACCGAAGCTATAAATAACAAACATTCTACAAGTTCACTGAAGCTATAAATAACAAATACTCGACCAGTTCACTGCAGCTATAAATAACAAGCACTCTACAAGTTCACTGAAGCTATAAATAACAAACACTCTATTAGTTCACTGAATTGAAGCCGCTATAAATAACAAACACTCTACTAGTTCACCGAAGCTATAAATAACAAACACTCTACTAGTTCACTGAAGCAGCAGCTTGACTGAAGCTATAAATAACAAACACTCTACTGGTTCACTTAAGCTATAAATAAGTGTCTTTAGCTGCGGACGGCCTGGATGGAAATGGTTGCAACTTGAAAATATTGGCCTTTTTTTTTCAAGTTCTCTCCGCCTGTCCTGGAAAAATCGCTTACATCTGATTACGGTTTGTTCTCTCTTTAAGGAATCAATTGGTATTTTTCTCTCGATACTCCAAGAGCAGTTTGTGTAAATCAACGGTACTTACACATTGTAGTCACGTATTTAGTAGAGTTTTGCATTTGACCAAATAGAGCAAAATCCTCGTGACATTGCCCCATTAAGGTAGCAATTAATGAGGCTTTAGTGTAAATTCTGTATTACTAACCATCATTTAATTTCTGCACAAATGTTTATTTTTTTCTACGTTGTTCAGCAGGAGCTCACCACAGTAAACATTGATTAACAGAACGAAGTGAAAACGTTTGTTGATCGGATCAGGCCTTATGGATGGATCATTATTGATGATACATACCAGTAGCAAACTCGTCCGTTATGATAACCTGCTGATTTTTACCAGTTTCTTTTCAGAATTGCTTATGTAATCTATAACACTTTTTGAAAGCCGATTGTAGCATTGAACTCTTGAATAGGTCCATTTTGCTCTCGCTAGATATAAATGCCAGTTCTGCTTCTGTGTGGCCTCTTACTGGCCTGATTCTCAGTACGAATTTTATGGTCTTTTTTTTCTCAGCAGTAAAATTTACCACGGAGTTAAGACCCAGTTAATTCTCTGATATCCTGTTTGCACAAAGATTTGTCTAGTGTAACCCAGTTGCTTACGTCCTAAAACCGGCTTGCTTCAGGCACTAAAATATAAAATATCAGCAAGACCACAGCGACAAACCGTTGAGTGGTGCCGGATCTCCCAGTTGTAGACCTGGATCAGTACAATAATTACTTGTATAAAATCAGAAAACGGCATACTGATCCTTACAAGGCGATGAAGGAGTAAATAAAAGAATAAAACATTACAAACAAGAGTTTGAAATTATGAAAATAAAAACAATAGATTATTATTGGTGCAGGAGACTAGGTGTCGTATGTCAATGAGTTTCGTCACGTCTATTTATTCCTAGAGGAGATAACGTTTTCCCTTTGTGTATCAAATGAGCCTCTCTCGCCTTTCTCACTGCGTCACGATTGCTGCGTATGAGTTCAAGTGGGATTAGAAGAACAACATTGATTGAATGTCCGGCTTGATTGAAATGTAGGGAGACAGGAGTGGGATCGTTGAGTTGATGATGGATTATGATGGAACGGCGGTGTTCTCCAAATCGTTCATTAAGTTGCCGTTTGGTCTCTCCGATGTATTGGCATTTACATTTCTTACATTCAATCAAGTAAATAAGATTTTTGGATTTGCAGGATAAGTTGTCGGTGATTTTTCTTTTTCTTTGGATCAGTTTGCCGTTTTCCTGATTTTTTTGCTTCAGGCAGATGGGGTTCGTAGCCTTGAAGGAGGAGGCAAACTTTGATTTCAAACCCGGGTAGATGGCCACTCATTAGCCTTGTAAGGCAACCATCTAGGGGATGGAAAATCCCAACAGAAAACCTACCGGTCCGCCAGGTTGGGCTAATAACCCACTCCCGTAAAAAAATATTATTACAGAAACCGAAACCAGAACAAGTACCAGCGATGGAACTTCACCAGACAGTGTGGTCAGACTGAAAACAAGAATACCCAGTTGGATCACCGTGCGAATGACGCCTAAATCGCTGACCAAGCTGCTCGCTGCAAAAGCGAGTGTGAAGACTGGAACCCACAGGGCATCAGAACGGGGGCATGCTCGGCTCAGACATGGAGGCGTTCTCGTTTGACAGAACTTCAAGATATAGGTGTGACGTTTGCGGCTGCTAAGAAAATAGCGCAGAACAGGATTAGGATATGTTCCGCAAGGAAATAAGAAGTCGAAAGAAGAAGAAGAAGAAGAAGAAGAAGAGCCCAGTTGCTTATTGTGACAGTCTTTTGAAACAGACAGAAGGATTCGACGTCTATAAGCAGTCTTATTCTTGGATAATCTTCTCTTCTCTGGTCTTCACTTCCTCAGAAAATGCCCATGACAACTGGGATTAATTAAAATGTCTTCTATAAAAGTCTTGCGATAGGAAAAGCGAAAACTGATTTTATTGATTGGCAAAGTAAAAGACGATGAAGGAAGTTCAACGTCTACATGCACATCAGATCATGATTTTTTTTCTATGTATTCTTAACAAATATTGAAAATACAATAGTTTACTATTAGTTTTCTCTTGTCTAGATATTTCCTAGGAAAAGCGAAAACTGAATAATACACTACGCTTTTTGATCACGCTTTTTTGTATACGATCTTAACAAAATTTTGAAAGTCTTCTATTACAATTTTTTTCTGTCGGAACATTTTGTAGGGTTAGAAAAAAAAACTTTGTTTTGCAAGAGGTCGAGGTTTTAATCATTTCTAAATACCCAAGGGAGGCCGTCCGAGGACTACATGCAGACTAATTTGATCACGATTTTGGCTATAGATGCCTAACAACAATTGAGAAAATGAAATGTCCTCTTGTAGTTTTCTCTTGTCAAGATACTTCCTTGGAAAAGCGAAAACTGTAATATCACCTTAATTGGCTAAGGGGTAAAACGACCTTTATAACTAAATCAGCTCAATTTATGTTATGTTGCTCTATTTCTGATTCGCTAGACGTAATCCGCATGTGCGACAATTCGGATGAATACTTAAATTGCAAAATGATGTAATTGCCTTTCAGTTTTTAGAAACGAAATGGTTGAAGCTATTCATTAGTATCACTGTCCTTTAACACTCAGTCTTTATAGGAAAAACATTGGACTTAATTCTGAACGGAGACTGAACAAGCCTGCGAAATTAGGCTTTTCAGTGTTCCACATTTTTAACGACCGTTTCGTTAAAAATTGTATTAACACACGGACGTTCTCCAATCTTCATGACTTCAAGCTACGGTATACACTTCCAGTAACTATATAAAAAAATAAAACTTAAATTGTTCTAGTTATAGTTCATTGTTTCTTACACCATGTTAGAAACACCATGTGAGAAACATGTACTGTTAAATCGAATGGTAATTTTTGCATCCCCAAGTCAATTAATCAATTAATTAAGTATTTTGGGCCGATTTGGCAAAACGTTTCCTTTTCTGAAATTGAGCTCCAATTTTGCGAATGGTGTCCAACATTTTGTTAACATCTATCGGCTTGGTGACCCTGTGCTTTAGTGGCCATGCTCCTTGATCCATAACTTCAATTCAGTCCACAGATCACTATTACTCCCTCGCATGCCAATAAGACGGTCGATAATGAATTTGTTCATGTGATTATCCTGGCTCCCCTGTGACACTCTGCGCAGGTCAACTAATGCTTGATAGATGTGACCAGACATATCCATGGCAGCCTCACAGGCCTCCAACGCAGTCCCCCATTTCTCTTGCTCCGGCTTTACGATGTCGTCAAGCACGATATTTCCTCCGCGGTCGTTCTGGTACTGCATCAACATCTGCGCATGCTCCTTTGTTTGGTCCGAATATTTCTGCATGATTAAGTCCAAACCGTTGGCAAAATTTTCCCCCATCAACAGGAACACGCTGCTTGCTTGTAACTCCAAGTTAATTTGATTGTTAACAGCTATTTCACATTCCTTACTGTAGTGCTGACGACACTGAAACTTGTCCTCTTTACTGAGGGTAATGAAAATAGAAAACGTACAATTAATAATAGTAATAGGACTGAGTGAGTCCAATTCGGTCTGTAATCATACGAGTGATTAACAAAATCGGACGACGGCGAAGCGGGAGTCTGATTTGTTTAATCACGAGTATGATTACAGACAGAATTGGACGACACGAAGTCCTGTTTCCAATTAATCATAAATATAACAAAATTCGAGGATAAAACGTTAAATGGTTACACGTTTTGGTGATTAAAAACATAACAATTGAGTGTGTTTTTGACCGAGATGCATGCATGGAAAAAGGATAGCGCGTGCAAATGACGCGTACTGTCCAATTACATCGTCCAATTACAAGCATGACGTGTAAACTGTCCTATTAATGCTCTAATCAGGACCTGCTGATAACCAATCAGATTCGAGAATTTTGTTATAGTTTTGATTAACACGAATATATATTTCTTTTCACCCTTGGAAGACTGCTTAGCCAGAGAATGTTTTTATATTTACTCAGTATAAAATCAACCTGTTTCAGCAATAAGATTGTTGGGACCATTATTTTGAACAAATGAATGCATCGTCTGAAAGAAGCTTTAAGAACACTTATTACAAATGATAAGGATAATAGCAAGAAATTGATTCCCCAAATTGCTTCTTTTTCACTTTGTCGTATTTAACAAAAACTTGATTCGAGATAGTGATGTCCTTAGAAGCTCTTAGACACTGATGTTTGGGTTCATCATCTCGTTCTGACTGACGCACACACAAATTTAACAAGACAGGGCTGTGTTCTCAACACGGTGAAAGTTCTGCGTGAAAATAATATTTCTTCAACGATAAGAGTCGACCTAACATTGTCAAGCAACTGACAGAATATTGTCAAATGTTCGCGAATATTGTACATCTAGGATCTAGAGCAACTTTGAACAAAGACAAGTGCTAATCAACAGCGAGATTCATACGTAATTAGATAAATCCACATGTATAAAATTCATTACTTAACATTATTACCTTGTGGAAAGTTCCACAGTTACTGTAGCTCCAAACGCGCTCACATCATAACCATCGCTTGGTACGACCCCTGAAAACGAAAACGAGGCCCCTCTTTGCATGGTGTCTTCCAAAACATCACTTCGCACAATCGGTTTTCCATGGCCCTTCCTGAATCCCACTTGTGGGAACGAGGTTCCGCTTTGCATAGTGTCTTCAAATCGTATGAATCGTAACCCTGAAGGATAACTTGAAAATGTGTGGCCTAGGCATTCCCATATCCATACTCCAGCCATTGACGAGGGAGATTTATTCAAACGAGGAACCTGACTGCTGTAATAAAAGTTTCTTCCTGGAAGGTCCCTCTTGTTGACATCAAGCAGGGACACCTTCATGTCATATGTGCCAGAGCGGCCCGTTTTAATGGCAAACCTAGAAATAATAGTAGCAGAGATTTACAGATCTTGTAGCACACCAAATACTAGTTCATCTGCACCTTCGTTATTGCGAAGAAGCATTTATTCTATAAAATAACTGCTCTGTTTGCTTCTCATCTCATTCGGTGGAGAAAACAATGCTGTTCAGAAGTTCAGTCCAAAACTTCTTCTGTACTCAATCAATCAATCAATCAATCAATCAATCAATCAATCAATCAATCAATCAATCAATCAATCAATCAATCAATCAATCAATCAATCAATCAATCAATCAATCAAGCAGGTAAGCCGGCAAGCAAGGCTTATCCAAGGCTTATCCATCAGAATTTGCTATTTTCCTTATTTATCTATCAAAGAACCGACATGTTCTCATTGCTGACCCGTATGGTAATTCATCTTAAGCTATCCCACTGACTTCCCCGCGTGGTAACATGGCTTGCACCACAATCGATTTCTTTTATGGTATTTCATTCAAACATCTTTCCTTGCCGTCATCTCTTTAACACAGAAACACTGAACGCGAAATCACTTGTGTCGCATACAGGTGTGAGTGAAACTGCCCAGTGTTGATTACTGTGCGTAGATAAAGTGTTTTTGAAGCAAAGGGTGACAAAAAAAGAGACTTAATGGTTAAATAGTTGGTTTGAAGGTATTTAACTCACCATTCAAAAACTTGAATATCTGGTTTGACATCATCAAGATATTCAGGAGTAAAGCCCTTGTCTAGAAGGTCGATAGTTTGGACTCTCCAACAGCATACCTTTGAAGCCTGGACAAACCAGTTAATAATACCCTCATGCCAAAACAATCCTTTAGAACCTAGAGTTAGAAAAACGGTTAATGTTGCAAATAAAAGAAAAAAAATAGAACCGCCTTCCACAGCATTATAAATCGCACCACAGTACGTGTAGTACGCACTAGCTTTTATTTCAATGGTTACACTTGAGCCACCATGTATGAACATAATATAAACGGTTTCAACTTATTTTAAGAGAATCGTCCTAACGATGTTTAGAATTGGTTCCCACTAGCGACGTAATCGGAGTCGCAATCGGAATCGGAAGCTCGACGGAATCGGAATTGGAAGGATTAGAAGGTTTCCATTTTCTGCCGATTCTGCTTCTGCTTCCGTCGCCTACTATCCGCTTCCGTCGGTTTGATTTTCATTACATCGTAACTTTCTTGCCATTCCGCTTCCGCTTCTATTGTGCTTCCGTCCCTTTCCTCCATTTCGTCGCTAGTGGGTACTAGCCCCTAAAAAATCTCTTTTAATCTCACTGAACGTCGTTTTTGCCAATTAAGTGTGGCTAATGCTAGGTTCAACTGTAATTTGGAGGAAAACGTTTCGACCTTTAAGGAAAGAAGACGGCTTCATCGCCACCATGGTTTGAAGAATGTATACTTGTTATTTTCCTTGCTTACCTGGAGGTAACATTTCAAGTCTGTATTGCCTGTCTTTCGGCTGTATCAACTGCCAAGGGTGTGTGATAATATTCCAAGCATGGCCCGTTTCGTCCCAGTCTTGGGCAGGGGCAAAGTTTGGATTATCCAGCAAATTATCTGGAAACTTCACTGCAAAAAAATAAATTCAGTACGGGATGGTTTATTATTTAATTAATCAACGTAACCGCTCTAAAGCACACTTTGCGTGCACACTTTCCAATTGTTATTATATTTTTCAAATAAATTATGTCCCGACATAACTCCATCCCCGTATACTTCGCGTATTTCTTAGCCTAAACATTCTGGGCTGGTTAATTGAACGAAGTTTAGACGCTGCTTATCAAAACCGCGGTCTAAACCAATTTCACATTGGACGTTATTTACTGTAAACAGAGTTCAGAAGGCATATAGCGCACACTAGAAAAAAAAACTCTACTTAAAATGACCCACTTATAAACAGATGTGGAGGTTCATTAATTGTCTTTAAACGCGGCCTTCTACGTCCTTAGGTTTGACTCAATGTGAAAACGAGAAATGAGATTTCAAATTACCAGATTCAGCACCAGTTTGGGTAGCTGTTGGAGGGCTCCTAATGCCAACACCTCGCTCATAACTCGCAACGGAGACGCAGAAAAGATATTCACAGTCAGCTTGCAGACCCTTGATCGTCTTTTCTGTCACCGATAACTCAACCTCCATCTGATGCCAAGCTGACTCCGTGTCTCGCTGGCGATAAGAGATGACGTAGTTTGAAAAATCCTGGCATGAATTGTTATCAACTGGATTCCACTGGATCTAATGTTTGTGAAAGCAACAAAATGTATATAAAACACTTCTCCTTACATACTTACCACCTAGAAATTAAATACTTAACCACCCTGGGTCTTTTAGTGATACTCTTACTCCAACGCAATTTACTTTGATCTATCTTAAGCCCCGTTCACACCAACGGTTAAACATGTTTTTAAAAATGTTGTTTAGTTTAACTACTACCACGTTAACACCAATGCTTAAACATATTGAAATGTTGTTTAGTTTAAAACAGGTTTAGAAAAATACCTCATAACCTTACCTTGAACGTTGAACGTTTTTAAATGTATATTACTCAAACTTAACTTGGAATGATAATAAACGTCAATCAAATGAGTTTGGAGTGAAATCTCTACTTAAAAAGAAACTATTTTAGTAAAGATTTTACTCCAAATATTACTGGAGGTTAGGAGGTATTTTTCTAAACAGGTTTTAAACTAAACAACATTTAAACATGTTTAAGCGTTGGTGTGAACGGAGTATTAGTTTGAATTTCTAATTACCACTTGTGCATTTTTTGTCATTTATAGCAACGTGGCCGCTTGATAGCGTCTGTTTCAACGTTTGTCTCAAAAGTAAAAATTGTATATTTTAGAAATGCTTTGCATATTGATAGCTTCTTTGAATGACTTGTGAATTGCTTTCGTAATAAAGGTAGCTTTAATATTTGCTCTTAGAGTCGCAATGAAAACATACGATAATAGGAGTACAAAATAATAAGTATGCAGTGTCTTTCGAGAATTATCCGATTGGAATTTATTTTTGCTTTGTGCTCCTCTGAGGGCGTTCTTGGAGTTTCCACTTTCCTCTTTTTTCATCAACATTTGATCTGAAATCTAAGGAGCATAAGTGTCATTATTATTTCATGCATTTGTCCACGAACATCAAATTTCTTATGAACTCATCATATGCACTCACAGAGGAACCATTTTTTTTTTGGACTTTTCACACTTTTTTTATTCCAGCTTAGCAATAACATAATACACAAAATAACAATCAATCAATCACTTTGGCTATTCTGGGTAGCCATTATTCCGTTCATTCTTTTAGCTAAAGCGGATACGTACTATTCAAAGTGTTATCAACATATACCCTTCAGTTGATTCCGATAACAGAATAGCCCTCAAAAGTACATTGTTGCCATCTTTTGCGAGTATTCTACCTTTAGTTATTTACTTGTAATTTGCTACTTACAGCAACTGCTGGGCTTTGACTCATGGCAGTGACAACTGGAGCATCCATGATGACAGCAAAGAATTCTGCTTCTGTGAAAACACTGTGCAACTTTTTGGTTGAACCATGTGCTCGAACACCAAATTTGTAGCGCCCGGGCGAAAACATACGTAGAGCAGCAGCCGTCGCTCTAAATTCAGGCTTATCTGTGTGCTAGAAGAAGAAATTCTCACTTAGAATATTAATGCTCCGCTGCAAGACAGCTAATATAAAAATAGCGTATTTGAGCTTTATATAAGTAACGTACCACATTTTGAGGTTAAGAATCACATTAGGGGAACATGTTTGGTAACAAGGACCAAGAGTCATGAGTCGACCTGTTTGAATGGCTCTTAGGCCTCCAATAAATTCACCAGTTCCCATTTGTCTTGCCTTTGTATGCACTTTCTTTAAGTCTGAATTTCATTAGTAGCTGACCTCAATTTTATTTTGTAACAAATTAAAGTAGTTAAATGCATGTACCTCGGTAATGACTTCGACTTGGTCTTCTGTCTCTAAGAGTTTCCAAACTCTTATTTGAAATTTATCAGCTTCATCTCCCTTCCATGCCAGATTTATTGCTCCGTCTTCAACTTGTAAAACCTCAAACTGACTCGGAGAGGTTTTGCAAACGAGAGCTTCACTGGAATAGGCAATGGCATGATTTGTTATCACTGCGCCTGGTTTTCCGATTGGTTGAACTTTCGCTGCGAATTTATCAGTTTCCTCAATCTTTACGTTTGCTATGTTGGCGTCGTACGAAAGGCTATCCACCTCATCTGAAAACGGAGTCAGAGTGGTAGTTTCTCCGTTATCGCCATCCCTTGTCTGCAAGACTTCTACCAAATATCGAATTGCTAGCTCAACGGAAGTCCAGGTAATCTTCAAAGCTGAATTCACAGGATCGAATGAGATGTGAATTGGAACAGCGGGTCTCAACCAAGATACCACGTCATCGGAAATGGAATATCCGCTTGGAAGCGACATATCATGTCCTTGTTTACCCATTACTCGTGCCACTCCTTTGTGCTTTTCATCAAGGGATGGAATCAGAACCTTGTCATCAAATTGCACCTCAACAGTTTTTTTCAAGTCGTCAGAACTAACGGTCACAGTTTTCGATTCCAACAAATCGTCTTGAATAATCGCTTCATGGCTGCTCAATTTGTCAGCATCGACGACTCCAAGGTTAAAAGAAGCAGCGCCTATTACAGAAGAGCAGTTCACATGCACGAGACGTGTTTCGTCGTCAAAAGAAATCTTGACATATTCGGGAGAAGAGAAAGATGGGATTGTCGTGTTAGACTTGGCACTTGCTCCTCCGATGCTTTCGTCATCCCCCAAGACCTGCACCAGTGATTGGTAAGCGCCATTAGATTCCAGAGACAACGAATCTACAGTAAACTCTTTCTTCATCCGTTTTTCCGTGGGGAGTTTATCACAAGTGATACTCATTTCTGAAGCTATGTTTCCGGTCTTAGAGTTGTACACTCTGATGTTATAAGCGGATGCTAAATGGACACTCTTCCAAGAAACAGTAAAGACATCATCTTTATATTGTTGTTCCACGGGATCGGGCGAAGCTAGTAAAGGCACTTTGTTGGAACGAGTAATCCCACTTGGCAAGTGCTGATGATCACCAGTGTTTAGTATAGAGGCTTGATACATTGCACCTGGAGGTTCTTTGGCGATGTTTAAAGGGATATCCAACATAGATTGGCAAAGTGATTGCTTATCACTGTCCTTTGTACTCTCCTTAACATTAACGATTTGGGTGCTGATTGTTCTATCATTGTGAGAGATGTCATCTACGTTTGCAATGAAACTTCCTGGTCTTGAAACAAAGGTGACGATCAATTGCTTCCACTCGACACTGTAATTTAATGTAACACTTGTCGCCCCGTCGCTGCAAGTTAGCGCTGCAGTAGTTATGCAAGGGATGCTGTTTATCAAGTTTTCACTGCCTTTGGCAATAACTCGTGACTTATAAACAGCACCGCTGCTGAATCTCATGTTGTCAACATCAAACGAACAAGTTACCTCTCTGCTTGTCTTTGGAACAACTTGCCTGCCTGCTACTTGCGATGGAAATCTCTGATTAAAAACCTCAGTTATGTATGAAGGTGCATTAGGAACTGGCTGAAAAGTCACCTTGATCTTTCTCTCTTCAAATGCATATTCATGAACAATAGAGGATGAACTTGGCAATCTGGTAAACTCTGTACTTGCTGAAAGGGATCTTTTTTCTTTCATATGACAAAAACATGCCGTTTAGTTTGTAAATTAAATAACGAACTGGTTTCAAGAAACTAGGAGTGAGTTTGAAAGACATTTTTGGCATTTTCTTATTAATTTGGGTTTTTATTTAGACTAGACGATTTTAATTTGTCGTAGTAATCCAGCAAAAGTTTTATTTAGTTGGATTATACCGGTATTGGGTTGGCTTTTGTTCAACATATATTCCAACGGAACTGTAAAGATAACAGTATTTTATTTTGTAAAATTAATACCGATGAAATAATCCCACCTCGTGATAGTTATACGCGGGATGCTAACTTTTGTCAATTGAATTAAGATTCACATATCATCAGTTTTTTTATGCACAAAGTTAGGACCTACCTCAGGATGAATCCACTCCATTCCATTGCAAAAATAAGAACCAAGATATAAACTGCCATGTGATAGATTTTAAAACCAAATAAAAACGTTTTTTAAAAGTGAATTTAGCCAGCGAGTTTTCATGCAGAAGTATCGTTTACAGCTCACGTACTACACAAACTTATGCATGGCAACACCACTTGGCAGGTGCTCGGTTTGATAACGGAGTGCTTATAATCCGCCTTTGGCATGGGGTTAAGTGTTGTCGCATCTGATTGGCTAATTGCAAGAAAACATACGTCCACTCTCTGCCTGCAAAGCCGGTAACTGACTGGTTTGAAACTAAATTTCAGCGCTCAGCGGATACCACAAAAGCTAAACCAAAAGTTCGCACATTAACCTTAACATTTTATAATAAGTGGCGCCGCTCTATCATCGAGACGATAAAAATGAAGATGAGAGTGTCTCGCGATAACCATTCAGTTGTAAAAACCCGTGATGGTTTTCTTTCGTCTCTTTTATTGCAATACTTCTCCGTAAAATGTATTTATATTACGTTATGGGGAATAAACATTCATTCTTATATAGCTGGAGTTTTTCTCAATACAAGACAATACAACGCGTGCGTTCATTGTTTGATTCATGGTCACAGGACAGCTAACATTTGCGAAAGCAGGCAACATTTTTTTTTTAAGTCAGAGGGTGACGGTGGACTGTTGCCCGCAAGCGCACATGATCAGACCGTGACAAAAGGTGGCATGCGATTGATGTTTACCTTAAGTACTCGGTGCGTTTTTCAAACTGTGTTGTGTTGAGTTTTTTTTTGTGTGTGTTGCTGAGTTTTTTTTTTTGTGTGTGTTGCTTAATGACTAATCCCTTTTGAAACAGTGAATTTTGTTTCCCTCGAATCTCGATGTTTCCTTCGACTTAGTTTCGGGAAACATCGAGATTCTCGGGAAACAAAATTCACTCTTCCTCGGGACCAGTTATTTATTGTTTATTACATTTATTTTCAGCTCATCAAAGGTTAAACACAATTCTTGTTTATGCGGGTGTCACACAGTCGCGATTTTGCTTCACGATTACCTGACGATGCGAAAAGTGACAAAAATCATGAGTCCCTCGTGAGAGGTCTTAGAGCACTTGACGGGCTCTGATATAGGACTTAAGTGGTCTTCAGTGTGTCTTGAAGGACGTGATAAGTCGGCAAACTCTCACGAACATTTTGACCATGCTCAAAACAATCGTGAGAGTCAGCCGATCTATCTTCGTCGGGTAGCGGACGCCAAACCGTCGTCAACTGCTCTTAAATGCTCTTGACGCTCGGGAGCCGCTCGTGAGCCGCTCTAATTGATCGCCAGTCCCACTGATAGGTCGCCAACAGATCGCGAGTAGGACGCGAATGAACGTGGATTGCTCTGTTACGGCACGTCTGTTGATCGTGTATAGCTCGTTTGTAACTCGTGTATAGCTCTTGACAAACGTGAGTTGGACTTCACCTTGTGGTATTTTTATATTTTGACGCCACATTTCCTACGTTCTTTTCGCGATATTTTACAATTTTAGATCGTGAAGGTCGGGAGCTGATCGTGAGTTTAGGTCTCGACTGTGTGACACCGCCTTTAAGCCTGGTTTCCATATGATCGTTACGATCGCTGTGCGATCACTACGATCACTGCAAATAAGTTTAGCGATCGTGGCGTTTCCATATGATCGCGACGATTGCTACGATCGCTGAGATAGAACAATCTATCTCAGCAATCACTAGCTACGATTGTTGGAAAGTGGTTTCTATATTATCGCTACGATTTAAGCAATCGCAACGATCGTAGCGATCATTGGAAACCACGCTTTAGGCTCGAGTACGTTAGCCCCTCCGGTGGGGGGAATCTCGTTTGATGGGTGTGGCTCAAATGAAGTTTTACCTCTAAGAGGTACCAATTCAAAACAACACATTATATTTCTGTCATATGTTTTGGTTCATTACCCTACAAGTACCGCGATAATTCTAACGGTGGTCATTTTAGATTTTTATACCGTAAGCGGTACCAATCTACAAAATTTGACTCCTAAAAGGTACGACTAGCACCCCCGTCATTTTTATATCGGAGTACCCCCCCCCCCCCCCCCCCCGGGATGTTAGCTCGAGGCTTCTGAATCTCAATGCCATTTTTTGTTTGTTTTATTCCTCTTATTTGGATCCAAGCAAGAAAATGGCCGTTTTATGCTAGAGACGTTTAAGTCGTCTACACGTATTTAACGCGTCCCGTTTTTACTCCAGACGCGTTTAAAAATGCGTCTGGAGTAAAAACAGGACGCTTTAAAGTAGACGGCCAAACAGAAAATACACAAGATTTTCTAAAAAAAGCTATCCTCGGAAGTGACTGGACACGACTAAACTCGTCGCCAAATAAATTTTAGGAGCGCTAATATACAAATAGGGCTAAATTCGTCCCAGTTAAAGATCGTCTGTTAAGTGCGTCTGAACGATGCACTTAAAATAAGACGTTAAAGTCGTCAGACGTTAAATCCGTCTGGCTTATTTTCCGTTTTTATACTGAGACGTTAAAGTCGTCTCGAGACGACTTTAACGCCTCAGACGATATTAACGTCTCTAGCATAGAACGGCAGCAGCCTTTTAGTGATGACACAAACTATACATACGTCCTATTTATCATTAAGGCCATTATCGGCACTGTCCTGTCAAAAAGTGAATTTCGAATAATTTTTTAGTTATTAGGATGCGAGAGTAAAAATCGGTCAGGACGAATTCACAACAATATCACTGTCATAGGTTAGCCATACAGTAGTCTATCTTTCAATATTAACACTTTCACTCAACTATGTCAAATATGGAAACATGTAATGTAGTTTTAACTTTAAGTCTGTCTACGAAATCCTATTGTGTGACCATTCAAATGATACCTCTTCTGCAGTACTTTTGCACGGTATCTTATATTTTTTAATATTTCATAAAATTAAATTTGAGATTTTTCTTAAATTTTGATGTTTGGCGCTCTAATTGGGACTAAAGCAGTTCAAGCTGAACAAGTACTTCAACGCAACTTTTGTTCTTAATATCACTAAACGCTACAGAAATTTATCAAATAGGATTACTCCACAAAACAAAAGTTTGTAAGCAACTATTCTCGTCCACTGAAATTCACAATACCCGCTATAAAACCTTGTGAAAACATTGCGTTGAACCAAGCAAACACTGGAGACGTAAAAAATTCCACTTCATTTGACATTTGATCATACAATTTTAATATAGGGTCATATATAGGACATGGAGCTGTAAATAAATAACGAAGGAAACCCGTACATGTAATTAGCTGTAGTGGTTTCACTATTGAAACACTGCAGTGATTGGTTCGTAATTACCGCAACGAGTCGTAAACAAATTATCGCTGTTTGGATTCCTAATAGCGTGTGCGTCGAAATGTCCTCAACTTGACTCATTTCGTTTGTAGTTCACGTTCACGCAAGTTTGTTTGCGGACAAAGGGATGTTTTAAGTTGTCAACCTTGTTCAAGAACAGCTTCAGAGCGGCGCTTAAGAGAAAGGAAACCTTATTTCACTTTTAATGTTGACGGGAACGAGTGCAAGCAACATGTCAATCGTTCAACCTGCCAAGGATAACATTGAGAAACAAAAATCAAACTTTACTCGCTTCCCCGAAGATTTGATAATACGCGAGACGGTTCCCGGTCAAGACACGTCAGAAGAGCTAGAAATGATAGCACAGAGCGAGGAAAAGGTTGACGTGAATTGCTTTAACGAATACGGCCATACCGCTTTGAGTACGGCGGCGTTTGTAGGAAGCATGAAATGCTGCAAGATTCTCGTTGAACTAGGAGCAGAGGTTGGAAAACAAGACGAGGATGGTTGGACTGCCATGCACTATGCGATGGCTAAGGGATATCTGGATATAGCAGAGTACTTGATCATGTGTGGAGGCGATATTTACGTGCAGAATAACGATGGCGACTCGCCATTAGAATTTGTTGACGATGATGAAGTAAAATATGTCTTGTTGGCTTGTTACGAGAAACACTCGAAACGAAAAACAAAAGTTTAGCTTGAGGGGCTTAGTAAAATACGAACATAATTATGTCTTTTTTGTTCTTAAGAAATATAATTACATTGGTGGTGTGTATTGCATTCGATTTGTTATTTGGAAAAAGACCTATTATGAATATTTCATATATTTGCAGGTTGATTTCGGTTATGAATATAATTAACTAGATCGCGTTCTCTCTTGGATAACGGAGAAAGGTGAAATATTGTACATACAGAAAAGATAATATGCTATTTAATGTCTCAATTTAAAATACGACAGACTAAAAATAAAATAATTTTTATACATAAAATATGGCTGACAAATGTTTTATTTTTCAGCCTTTTCAACTAATGTCTCGGCAGTGTTCAATGTCTATTTCCTCCCCTCCTCTCCCCCCCCCCCCCCGCCCCTTTCCCCCCAAATAAGAATTAAGGGAATACCGGAATAAAAATTCATATTAAAAATCCTTGAAAATTAATGTTTGCAATGTTAACAAGATAATGTCGTGGAATCGTCCAAGACCATCAATGACTTTATTCCCGACACATATCGTGATTAATTAATAAGCACTTCACAGCAAGACACAGTACAAAACTCATACTATGCCGTCAAATGAATTATATTCTTTTTTGTGCCAGCCAATAAAACTTTAACATTGTTTTTACGGTAATCGAGCAGACTAATCGACGCGACTAAAATCAGGGACTGCGCAGAGGGAGGAGATGGGGGACCTCAGCGCACCCACTTTTTTATGCAGCGAAAAATAATTAAGAAAAAACGTTTCAAAATTCCTTACCTTGCTGTTCTCTCTTATTTTATTAATATGAAGTTGGCACTGCAATGCCATCTGTAATGATTTAACTATATCCTTTTAAAAACGATCTAACCGCTTGAAGGGGCAATGTCAAAATGTCATTTTGAAAACCGAAAAAATCCTTCCTATATGCATGAATGGAAGCCTAAAAATAATGGTCCATGCCAGTTTTGTTGACAAATACTCTTACTACTAGTTCACCGAAGCTATAAATAACAAACATTCTACAAGTTCACTGAAGCTATAAATAACAAATACTCGACCAGTTCACTGCAGCTATAAATAACAAGCACTCTACAAGTTCACTGAAGCTATAAATAACAAACACTCTATTAGTTCACTGAATTGAAGCCGCTATAAATAACAAACACTCTACTAGTTCACCGAAGCTATAAATAACAAACACTCTACTAGTTCACTGAAGCAGCAGCTTGACTGAAGCTATAAATAACAAACACTCTACTGGTTCACTTAAGCTATAAATAAGTGTCTTTAGCTGCGGACGGCCTGGATGGAAATGGTTGCAACTTGAAAATATTGGCCTTTTTTTTTCAAGTTCTCTCCGCCTGTCCTGGAAAAATCGCTTACATCTGATTACGGTTTGTTCTCTCTTTAAGGAATCAATTGGTATTTTTCTCTCGATACTCCAAGAGCAGTTTGTGTAAATCAACGGTACTTACACATTGTAGTCACGTATTTAGTAGAGTTTTGCATTTGACCAAATAGAGCAAAATCCTCGTGACATTGCCCCATTAAGGTAGCAATTAATGAGGCTTTAGTGTAAAT
Source organism: Cladopsammia gracilis (assembly GCA_022457155.1). NCBI lineage: Eukaryota > Metazoa > Cnidaria > Anthozoa > Scleractinia > Dendrophylliidae > Cladopsammia > Cladopsammia gracilis. The sequence goes on from JAJGOT010000040.1 coordinate 297,025, forward strand.
TCTGTATTACTAACCATCATTTAATTTCTGCACAAATGTTTATTTTTTTCTACGTTGTTCAGCAGGAGCTCACCACAGTAAACATTGATTAACAGAACGAAGTGAAAACGTTTGTTGATCGGATCAGGCCTTATGGATGGATCATTATTGATGATACATACCAGTAGCAAACTCGTCCGTTATGATAACCTGCTGATTTTTACCAGTTTCTTTTCAGAATTGCTTATGTAATCTATAACACTTTTTGAAAGCCGATTGTAGCATTGAACTCTTGAATAGGTCCATTTTGCTCTCGCTAGATATAAATGCCAGTTCTGCTTCTGTGTGGCCTCTTACTGGCCTGATTCTCAGTACGAATTTTATGGTCTTTTTTTTCTCAGCAGTAAAATTTACCACGGAGTTAAGACCCAGTTAATTCTCTGATATCCTGTTTGCACAAAGATTTGTCTAGTGTAACCCAGTTGCTTACGTCCTAAAACCGGCTTGCTTCAGGCACTAAAATATAAAATATCAGCAAGACCACAGCGACAAACCGTTGAGTGGTGCCGGATCTCCCAGTTGTAGACCTGGATCAGTACAATAATTACTTGTATAAAATCAGAAAACGGCATACTGATCCTTACAAGGCGATGAAGGAGTAAATAAAAGAATAAAACATTACAAACAAGAGTTTGAAATTATGAAAATAAAAACAATAGATTATTATTGGTGCAGGAGACTAGGTGTCGTATGTCAATGAGTTTCGTCACGTCTATTTATTCCTAGAGGAGATAACGTTTTCCCTTTGTGTATCAAATGAGCCTCTCTCGCCTTTCTCACTGCGTCACGATTGCTGCGTATGAGTTCAAGTGGGATTAGAAGAACAACATTGATTGAATGTCCGGCTTGATTGAAATGTAGGGAGACAGGAGTGGGATCGTTGAGTTGATGATGGATTATGATGGAACGGCGGTGTTCTCCAAATCGTTCATTAAGTTGCCGTTTGGTCTCTCCGATGTATTGGCATTTACATTTCTTACATTCAATCAAGTAAATAAGATTTTTGGATTTGCAGGATAAGTTGTCGGTGATTTTTCTTTTTCTTTGGATCAGTTTGCCGTTTTCTGATTTTTTTGCTTCAGGCAGATGGGGTTCGTAGCCTTGAAGGAGGAGGCAAACTTTGATTTCAAACCCGGGTAGATGGCCACTCATTAGCCTTGTAAGGCAACCATCTAGGGGATGGAAAATCCCAACAGAAAACCTACCGGTCCGCCAGGTTGGGCTAATAACCCACTCCCGTAAAAAAATATTATTACAGAAACCGAAACCAGAACAAGTACCAGCGATGGAACTTCACCAGACAGTGTGGTCAGACTGAAAACAAGAATACCCAGTTGGATCACCGTGCGAATGACGCCTAAATCGCTGACCAAGCTGCTCGCTGCAAAAGCGAGTGTGAAGACTGGAACCCACAGGGCATCAGAACGGGGGCATGCTCGGCTCAGACATGGAGGCGTTCTCGTTTGACAGAACTTCAAGATATAGGTGTGACGTTTGCGGCTGCTAAGAAAATAGCGCAGAACAGGATTAGGATATGTTCCGCAAGGAAATAAGAAGTCGAAAGAAGAAGAAGAAGAAGAAGAAGAAGAGCCCAGTTGCTTATTGTGACAGTCTTTTGAAACAGACAGAAGGATTCGACGTCTATAAGCAGTCTTATTCTTGGATAATCTTCTCTTCTCTGGTCTTCACTTCCTCAGAAAATGCCCATGACAACTGGGATTAATTAAAATGTCTTCTATAAAAGTCTTGCGATAGGAAAAGCGAAAACTGATTTTATTGATTGGCAAAGTAAAAGACGATGAAGGAAGTTCAACGTCTACATGCACATCAGATCATGATTTTTTTTCTATGTATTCTTAACAAATATTGAAAATACAATAGTTTACTATTAGTTTTCTCTTGTCTAGATATTTCCTAGGAAAAGCGAAAACTGAATAATACACTACGCTTTTTGATCACGCTTTTTTGTATACGATCTTAACAAAATTTTGAAAGTCTTCTATTACAATTTTTTTCTGTCGGAACATTTTGTAGGGTTAGAAAAAAAAACTTTGTTTTGCAAGAGGTCGAGGTTTTAATCATTTCTAAATACCCAAGGGAGGCCGTCCGAGGACTACATGCAGACTAATTTGATCACGATTTTGGCTATAGATGCCTAACAACAATTGAGAAAATGAAATGTCCTCTTGTAGTTTTCTCTTGTCAAGATACTTCCTTGGAAAAGCGAAAACTGTAATATCACCTTAATTGGCTAAGGGGTAAAACGACCTTTATAACTAAATCAGCTCAATTTATGTTATGTTGCTCTATTTCTGATTCGCTAGACGTAATCCGCATGTGCGACAATTCGGATGAATACTTAAATTGCAAAATGATGTAATTGCCTTTCAGTTTTTAGAAACGAAATGGTTGAAGCTATTCATTAGTATCACTGTCCTTTAACACTCAGTCTTTATAGGAAAAACATTGGACTTAATTCTGAACGGAGACTGAACAAGCCTGCGAAATTAGGCTTTTCAGTGTTCCACATTTTTAACGACCGTTTCGTTAAAAATTGTATTAACACACGGACGTTCTCCAATCTTCATGACTTCAAGCTACGGTATACACTTCCAGTAACTATATAAAAAAATAAAACTTAAATTGTTCTAGTTATAGTTCATTGTTTCTTACACCATGTTAGAAACACCATGTGAGAAACATGTACTGTTAAATCGAATGGTAATTTTTGCATCCCCAAGTCAATTAATCAATTAATTAAGTATTTTGGGCCGATTTGGCAAAACGTTTCCTTTTCTGAAATTGAGCTCCAATTTTGCGAATGGTGTCCAACATTTTGTTAACATCTATCGGCTTGGTGACCCTGTGCTTTAGTGGCCATGCTCCTTGATCCATAACTTCAATTCAGTCCACAGATCGATATTACTCCCTCGCATGCCAATAAGACGGTCGATAATGAATTTGTTTATGTGATTATCCTGGCTCCCCTGTGACACTCTGCACAGGTCAACCAATGCTTGATAGATGTGACCAGACATATCCATGGCAGCCTCACAGGCCTCCAACGCAGTCCCCCATTTCTCTTGCTCCGGCTTTACGATGTCGTCAAGCACGATATTTCCTCCGCGGTCGTTCTGGTACTGCATCAACATCTGCGCATGCTCCTTTGTTTTGTCCGAATATTTCTGCATGATTAAGTCCAAACCGTTGGCAAAATTTTCCCCCATTAACAGGAACACGCTGCTTGCTTGTAACTCCAAGTTAATTTGATTGTTAACAGCTACTTCACATTCCTTACTGTAGTGCTGACGACACTGAAACTTGTCCTCTTTACTGAGGGTAATAAAAATAGAAAACGTACAATTAATAATAGTAATAGGACTGAGTGAGTCCAATTCGGTCTGTAATCATACGAGTGATTAACAAAATCGCGGGAGTCCGATTTGTTTAATCACGAGTATGATTACAGACAGAATTGGACGACACGATGTCCTGTTTCCAATTAATCATAACTATAACAAAATTCGAGGATAAAACTTTAAATGGTTACACGTTTTGGTGATGAAAAACATAACAATTGAGTGTGTTTTTGACCGAGATGCATGCATGGAAAAAGGATAGCACGCGCAAATGACGCGTACTGTCCAATTACATCGTCCAATTACAAGCATGACGTGTAAACTGTCCTATTAATGCTTTAATCGGGCCTGCTGATAACAAATCAGATTCGAGAATTTTGTTATAGTTTTGATTAACACGAATATATATTTCTTTTCACCCTTGGAAGACTGCACTACAGGCAGGCCGAACTTTTTAGCCAGAGAACGTTAATTTTTTATATTTACTCAGTATAAAATCAACCTGTTTCAGCAATAAGATTGTTGGGACCATTATTTTGAACAAAGGAATGCATCGTCGTCTGAAAGAAGCTTTAAGAACACTTATTACAAATGATAAGGATAATAGCAAGAAATTGATTCCCCAAATTGCTTCTTTTTCACTTTGTCGTATTTAACAAAAACTTGATTCGAGATAGTGATGTCCTTAGAAGCTCTTAGACACTGATGTTTGGGTTCATCATCTCGTTCTGACTGACGCACACACAAATTTAACAAGACAGGGCTGTGTTCTCAACACGGTGAAAGTTCTGCGTGAAAATAATATTTCTTCAACGATAAGAGTCGACCTAACATTGTCAAGCAACTGATAGAATATTGTCAAATGTTAGCGAATATTGTACATCTAGGATCTAGAGCAACTTTGAACAAAGACAAGTGCTAATCAACAGCGAGATTCATACGTAATTAGATAAATCCACATGTATAAAATTCAGTACTTAACATTATTACCTTGTGGAAAGTTCCACAGTTACTGTAGCTCCAAACGCGCTCACATCATAACTATCGCTTGGTACGACCCCTGAAAACGAAAACGAGGCCCCTCTTTGCATGGTGTCTTCCAAAACATCACTTCGCACAATCGGTTTTCCATGGCCCTTCCTGAATCCCACTTGTGGGAACGAGGTTCCGCTTTGCATAGTGTCTTCAAATCGTATGAATCGTAACCCTGAAGGATAACTTGAAAATGTGTGGCCTAGGCATTCCCATATCCATGCTCCAGCCATTGACGAGGGAGATTTATTCAAACGAGGAACCTGACTGCTGTAATAAAAGTTTCTTCCTGGAAGGTCCCTCTTGTTGACATCAAGCAGGGACACCTTCATGTCATATGTGCCAGAGCGGCCCGTTTTAATGGCAAACCTAGAAATAATAGTAGCAGAGATTTACAGATCTTGTAGCACACCAAATACTAGTTCATCTGCACCTTCGTTATTGCGAAGAAGCATTTATTCTATAAAATAACTGCTCTGTTTGCTTCTCATCTCATTCGGTGGAGAAAACAATGCTGTTCAGAAAATCAATCAATCAATCAATCAATCAATCAATCAATCAATCAATCAATCAATCAATCAAGCAGGTAAGCCGGCAAGCAAGGCTTATCCAAGGCTTATCCATCAGAATTTGCTATTTTCCTTATTTATCTATCAAAGAACCGACATGTTCTCATTGCTGACCCGTATGGTAATTCATCTTAAGCTATCCCACTGACTTCCCCGCGTGGTAACATGGCTTGCACCACAATCGATTTCTTTTATGGTATTTCATTCAAACATCTTTCCTTGCCGTCATCTCTCTAACACAGAAACACTGAACGCGAAATCACTTGTGTCGCATACAGGTGTGAGTGAAACTGCCCAGTGTTGATTACTGTGCATAGAAAAAGTGTTTTTGAAGCAAAGGGTGAAAAAAAAAAGACTTAATGGTTAAATAGTTGGTTTGAAGGTATTTAACTCACCATTCAAAAACTTGAATATCTGGTTTGACATCATCAAGATATTCAGGAGTAAAGCCCTTGTCAAGAAGGTCGATAATTTGGACTCTCCAACAGCATACCTTTGAAGCCTGGACAAACCAGTTAATAATACCCTCATGCCAAAACAATCCTTTAGAACCTAGAGTAAGAAAAAAAGGTAAATGTTGCAAACAAAAGAAAAAATCGAACCGCCTTCTACAGCATTATAAATCGCACTACAGTACATGTAGTACTCACTAACTTTTATTTCAATAGTTTGACTTGAGCCACCATGTATAAGCATAATAAACGGTTTCAACTTGTTTTAAAAGAATCGTCCTAACGATCTTTAGAATCGGTTTTCACTGGCGACGTAATTGGAGTCGCAATCGGAATCGGAAGCTCCACCGAATTGGAATCGGAAGGATCAGAAGGTTTCCATTTTCTGCCGGTTCCGCTTCTGTTCGTCGCCTGCTATCCGCTTCCGTCGTTTTGATTTCCACTTCATCGTAACTTTCTTGCCATTCCAATTCCGCTTCGATTGCGCTTCCGCCTCTTTCGTCGCTAGTGGGAACTAGCCCCTGAAAATCTCTTTTAGTCTCATTTAAGGTGGTTAATGCTAGGTTCAGCTGCAGTTTGGAGGATAACGTTTCGACCTTTAAGGAAAAAAGACGGCTTCATCGCCACCATGGTGTGAAAAATCTCTGCTTGTTATTTTAGTTCCTTGCTTACCTGGAGGTAACATTTCAAGTCTGTATTGCCTGTCTTTCGGTTGTATCAACTGCCAAGGGTGTGTGATAATATTCCAAGCATGGCCCGTTTCGTCCCAGTCTTGGGCAGGGGCAAAGTTTGGATTATCCAGCAAATTATCTGGAAACTTCACTGCAAAAAAATAAATTTCAGACGGGATGGTTTATTATTTAATTAATCAACGTAACCGCTCTAAAGCGCACTTTGCGTTATCCAATTTTTATTATATTTTTCAAATAAATTATGTCCCGACATAACTCCATCCTCGTATACTTCGAGCATTTCTAAGCCTAAACATTCTGGGCTGGTTAATTGAACGAAGTTTAGACGCTGCTTATGAAACCCGCGGTCTAAACCAATTTCACATTGGAACGTTATTTACTATATACAGAGTCCAGAAGGCATATAGCACACACTAGAAAAAACTCTACTTAACCCTATTCGGCCTGGGCTTTTCTTGAGTTCCTGAGCCTGGGGGGGGGGGGGGGGGGGCACATTGTGCCCCCCCTTCGTAACTTCAAGAACATTAAGGCTACGACAATGAAACCTAGAGGGTACATAGTACGTCCAAAACTGTCTCCTTTGCGGTCCGCACAATGGAACGATGACGTCATATGACGTAGTTATTAGGTAATTAGTTTTACGGCCGCCATCTTGGATCCGCCATCTTGGATTTCTGAAATTTTTTAAAACCTCTTAAAAACCGTCCAAATTGACTCAAAGTTAATCAAAACCAATAAATAAACGCTAAATGACGTAAAAATATAAAAGTTATACCAATAAACATTGTTTTTCTTCATTCAAAGGTACAAATATGCAAATTTCAAAAAACATGGCTGTCAAAATCTTGTTGCCATGGAAACATCAAGTCACGTGATCAAAAAATTGTCATACAAAATTGTTGCCAGATAAATTTTAGGAAAAGTCACAAAGTTTGATGGCGTTTGAATACATATTAAAGAAGTTATGAACATTCAAAGTTAGCGCGGGCACTTTGTGCCCCCCCCCCCCCCCCCCAGGCCGAATAGGGTTAACATGACCCACTTATAAACAGATGTGGAGGTTCATTAATTGTCTTTGAACGCAGCCTTCTACGTCCTTAGGTTTGACTCAATGTGAAAACGAGAAATGAGATTTCAAATTACCAGATTCAGCACCAGTTTGGATAGCTGTTGGAGGGCTCCTAATGCCAATACCTCGCTCATAACTCGCAACGGAGACGCAGAAAAGATATTCACAGTCAGCTTGCAGACCCTTGATCGTCTTTTCTGTCACCGATAACTCAACTTCCATCCGATGCCAAGCTGACTCCGTGTCTCGCTGGCGATAAGAGATGACGTAGTTTGAAAAATCCTGGCATGGATTGCTATCAACTGGATTCCACTGGATCTAATGTTTGTGAAAGCAACAAAATGTATATAAAACACTTCTCCTTACATACTTACCACCTAGAAATTAAATACTTAACCACCCTAGGTCTTTTAGTGATACTCTTACTCCAACGCAATTTACTTTGATCTATCTTAAGCCCCGTTCACACCAACGGTTAAACATGTTTTTAAAAATGTTGTTTACTACCACGTTAACACCAATGCTTAAACATATTGAAATGTTGTTTAGTTTAAAACAGGTTTAGAAAAATACCTCATAACCTGCCGTAATATTTGGAGTGAAATATATCCTAAAGGAAACTGTGTTGACTTTTATTTTCATTCCAGGTCATATACTTTTAAAAACGTTCAAGATAGAGGATGAAAACGTAGTTAAACTAAACAAAATTTAATCTTGTTTTACCGTTGATGTGAATGGGGCTTACGTTTTAGCCTCTACCTTGAACGTTTTTAAATGTATATTACTCAAACTTAACTTGGAATGATAATAAACGTCAATCAAATGAGTTTGGAGTGAAATCTCTACTTAAAAAGAAACTATTTTAGTAAAGATTTTACTCCAAATATTACTGGAGGTTAGGAGGTATTTTTCTAAACAGGTTTTAAACTAAACAACATTTAAACATGTTTAAGCGTTGGTGTGAACGGAGTATTAGTTTGAATTTCTAATTACCACTTGTGCATTTTTTGTCATTTATAGCAACGTGGCCGCTTGATAGCGTCTGTTTCAACGTTTGTCTCAAAAGTAAAAATTGTATATTTTAGAAATGCTTTGTATATTGATAGCTTCTTTGAATGACTTGTGAATTGCTTTCGTAATAAAGGTAGCTTTAATATTTGCTCTTAGAGTCACAATGAAAACATACGATAATAGGAGTACAAAATAATAAGTATGCAGTGTCTTTCGAGAATTATCCGATTGGAATTTATTTTTGCTTTGTGCTCCTCTGAGGGCGTTCTTGGAGTTTCCACTTTCCTCTTTTTTCATCAACATTTGATCTGAAATCTAAGGAGCATAAGTGTCATTATTATTTCATGCATTTGTCCACGAACATCAAATTTCTTATGAACTCATCATATGCACTCACAGAGGAACCATTTTTTTTTGGACTTTTCACACTTTTTTTTATTCCAGCTTAGCAATAACATAATACACAAAATAACAATCAATCAATCACTTTGGCTATTCTGGGTAGCCATTATTCCGTTCATTCTTTTAGCTAAAGCGGATACGTACTATTCAAAGTGTTATCAACATATACCATTCAGTTGATTCCGATAACAGAATAGCCCTCAAAAGTACATTGTTGCCATCTTTTGCGAGTATTCTACCTTTAGTTATTTACTTGTATTTTGCTACTTACAGCAACTGCTGGGCTTTGACTCATGGCAGTGACAACTGGAGCATCCATGATGACAGCAAAGAATTCTGCTTCTGTGAAAACACTGTGCAACTTTTTGGTTGAACCATGTGCTCGAACACCAAATTTGTAGCGCCCGGGCGAAAACATACGTAGAGCAGCAGCCGTCGCTCTAAATTCAGGCTTATCTGTGTGCTAGAAGAAGAAATTCTCACTTAGAATATTAATGCTCCGCTGCAAGACAGCTAATATAAAAATAGCGTATTTGAGCTTTATATAAGTAACGTACCACATTTTGAGGTTAAGAATCACATTAGGGGAACATGTTTTGGTAACAAGGACCAAGAGTCATGAGTCGACCTGTTTGAATGGCTCTTAGGCCTCCAATAAATTCACCAGTTCCCATTTGTCTTGCCTTTGTATGAACTTTCTTTAAGTCTGAATTTCATTAGTAGCTGACCTCAATTTTATTTTGTAACAAATTAAAGATGTTAAATGCATGTACCTCGGTAATGACTTCGACTTGGTCTTCTGTCTCTAAGAGTTTCCAAACTCTTATTTGAAATTTATCAGCTTCATCTCCCTTCCATACCAGATTTATTGCTCCGTCTTCAACTTGTAAAACCTCAAACTGACTCGGAGAGGTTTTGCAAACGAGAGCTTCACTGGAATAGGCAATGGCATGATCTGTTATCACTGCGCCTGGTTTTCCGATTGGTTGAACTTTCGCTGCGAATTTATCAGTTTCCTCAATCTTTACGTTTGCTATGTTGGCGTCGTACGAAAGGCTATCCACCTCATCTGAAAACGGAGTCAGAGTAGTAGTTTCTCCGTTATCGCCATCCCTTGTCTGCAAGACTTCTACCAAATATCGAATTGCTAGCTCAACGGAAGTCCAGGTAATCTTCAAAGCTGAATTCACAGGATCGAATGAGATGTGAATTGGAACAGCGGGTCTCAACCAAGATACCACGTCATCGGAAATGGAATATCCGCTTGGAAGCGACATATCATGTCCTTGTTTACCCATTACTCGTGCCACTCCTTTGTGCTTTCCATCAAGGGATGGAATCAGAACCTTGTCATCAAATTGCACCTCAACGGTTTTTTTCAAGTCGTCAGAACTAACGGTCACAGTTTTCGATTCCAACAAATCGTCTTGAATAATCGCTTCATAGCTACTCAATTTGTCAGCATCGACGACTCCAAGGTTAAAAGAAGCAGCGCCTTTTACAGAAGAGCAGTTCACATGCACGAGACGTGTTTCGTCGTCAAAAGAAATCTTGACATATTCGGGAGAAGAGAAAGATGGGATTGTCGTGTTAGACTTGGCACTTGCTCCTCCGATGCTTTCGTCATCCCCCAAGACCTGCACCAGTGTTTTGTAAGCGCCATTAGATTCCAGAGACAACGAATCTACAGTAAACTCTTTCTTCATCCGTTTTTCCGTGGGGAGTTTATCACAAGTGATACTCATTTCTGAAGCTATGTTTCCGGTCTTAGAGTTGTACACTCTGATGTTATAAGCGGATGCTAAATGGACACTCTTCCAAGAAACAGTAAAGACATCATCTTTATATTGTTGTTCCACGGGATCGGGCGAAGCTAGTAAAGGCACTTTGTTGGAACGAGTAATCCCACTTGGCAAGTGCTGATGATCACCAGTGTTTAGTATAGAGGCTTGATACATTGCACCTGGAGGTTCTTTGGCGATGTTTAAAGGGATATCCAACATAGATTGGCAAAGTGATTGCTTATCACTGTCCTTTGTACTCTCCTTAACATTAACGATTTGGGTGCTGATTGTTCTATCATTGTGAGAGATGTCATCTACGTTTGCAATGAAACTTCCTGGTCTTGAAACAAAGGTGACGATCAATTGCTTCCACTCGACACTGTAATTTAATGTAACACTTGTCGCCCCGTCGCTGCAAGTTAGCGCTGCAGTAGTTATGCAAGGGATGCTGTTTATCAAGTTTTCACTGCCTTGGGCAATAACTCGTGACTTATAAACAGCACCGCTGCTGAATCTCATGTTGTCAACATCAAACGAACAAGTTACCTCTCTGCTTGCCTTTGGAACAACTTGCCTGCCTGCTACTTGCGATGGAAATCTCTGATTAAAAACTTCAGTTATGTATGAAGGTGCATTAGGAACTGGCTGAAAAGTCACTTTGATCTTTCTCTCTTCAAATGCATATTCATGAACAATAGAGGATGAACTTGGCAATCTGGTAAACTCTGTACTTGCTGTGGACGGCATACTTGGTAAATGCTGTGAGTCTGAACCGTCGGCAATCACTGCAGCCACATACGCCAATCCAGCTGTAAGATCTACGTTATCCATTTCTAACACGGTACTCTTCATATTCCCATCTACGACGTCGCTTGCTGCAGCCCTCGACATACTAGATTTTTCTTGAATACTAACGCTATACGTGGTTGCCCCAGTAACAAACGCCCATGAAACGGTCAATCGATTGGTCTGAGGATCGTACGATGTCGAGACGCCTTCAACTTGCCGCAGAAAACATAGGTGGTCACTACTGTTATAAAAGCTACTGGCCAACGCTGTTGAACTACCAAGGGAACAAACACGAAGTTGATAAGGAGATTTTGACTTGTCCGCTATTTTATCCAGAGGAATTCGTAAATTGGAATTTAGGTCGCCATCTTTTGGCTTTACATCCTGGCGTGAATAGACAACAGTTTTGTCTTCCACTGAAAGTAGTTGGCATAGGTAGCTTGAAATGTCTTGGGCGTCACGCACATTCCATTCTACTGACACATCTTGCGACGATGGCTTGTAAGAGTGGCGGACATGCGAAGGTGCAGCCACGCGATAAAGATCGCTTGAGTGCTTGAAGTCGTTTTCGTTGTCCTTTGTTTCACCTCGTTGGGCGCAAACCCGAACTTGAATCATACCTGGAGGACCAGAAGTGAGTTCGTCAGCTCGAAACACATGACTTCCCTCTCTTTGTTCAAGGGGGCGCTTGATGATCGTACTACCAATGACGCTACTGTCATGGGCAACAATTTCTGCTTTGTAGTCCTCGGCATATTCCACTTGGGTTAATGTGACGTGCAACTCTCTTCCTTCTTGCTTTGACTCAATTTCGACTTTGGATGGCGCGCGAAGTCGAGATTTGGCATTTACTAATAATGATCGTGCTTTTCCTGTAAACGTGTTATCGCCATGTAAGTAAAACGCCTGGACGGATACCTCGAATATTTTAGCATTGTACTTCACTGCATCATTTTGAACATTCACTTTGCTGTTCTCTGTTGTTTCTTCTTTGAGGATTTTTTCTGTGCTACCAAGATCGATGCATGCAATTCGAACCCTGTACTTGACTCCTTTTTCCAGTGGGTTCCAAGTAACTTCAATTTCATCTGACTTTGGCAACGTAAATGCGAGACCTTCAATTACCAGACGATCTTCAACAATTTTCTTAGCTTCATCTCTTTTCTTTTTAGCTGCTTCCTGTCTTTTCTCGGCTTCTTTTTGCTCTTTAGACTTTCCAGTAAAGAATGTGATGATCCCCTTGATAAACCACACGATGGCCGCCAGTGCTCCAATCAAAAGCACGGCCTCGGCTATAACCACTGCCGCGGAAGCGGCAAGATCAGCTATGCCTCCTCCTGCTGCAGCCAACCTTAATAAAAATGAAGAATGAAATACGAAATAAATAAATATATATATATATAAACAGAGAAACAACATAAATAGTGTTTCACGCAGTCGTAGGAGTGCTCGATGCAAATACATGCAGAGCGAAATACAATTTTAGATAGAAAATTTCTAGAGACAGTTACTCGAGTTTCATGCACTAAGCGATCATCAGACTGTGCCGTTGGAGGCGGTAGTAATAAAATTTAAACTAAATTAAGGAGGGCGGTTGGAATGATCCCGCTTCTGATTGGCTGCATAGAACTTATTTTCATGCCGGCATTTCGTAATCAACTCAGATCGCTTGTTGAGGAGTGATGACCTGTCGACAGTTAAGATGCATAGCTTCTCAGACAAACATAGATGCAATCTATGTGTAATTTAAAAAAAAAAGTTAAAAAAGGCTAAGGACGGACAACTTCTTGGGAGTTTAAAAAGTAAAAATTAATAAAAAACGTTTCGGTCTTGTGACCTTCATCAGTTCTACAGCTATTGGGAAGGTTATCTTAAATACAATTCTACAATCCCTAAGAGTATTACCTAACCTACATAAAAGAACTATACAAGATAAAAGTAGATTTTTTTTCCAAAACGTATCACGTAACTATAATGTTAAATTAAACAAAGAACAGATCTAAACATAACAAGATCCCCATTGTGAGTCTCTGAATAGTTTCAGCAATCAGACACATAACAAGTTCCAAGAATAAGGCACCTAAACAATTGTAATAAGCTCCCTATTCAAAGCCCTTGAATGTACAAAATCACAAGAAAAAATAACAAATTCCCAGAATGGAGTTCCTGAATGGTCAGATCAATATTCAAAGTTAAAACAATGTAAATTAATTGAAGTTAATTCTGTTTTTGGAGTGGAATTCTTGTCTTTTGTTGAGGCCATGAGGCGATAATGTGAAAAGCTGTGCCTCCAGTAAGCTTCCTTTGTGATGAGTAAGTTTTCAAGATTACCAGATGGATTGACAGAATTAATCTGGTCAATACACTGAAATGATAAATCTTGTAATGTGTGTGGAATACTATTAAAGTGTATTGCAACTTCACAAGTTTTTTGTTTGTCATCATGTCAATTAACCTGCAGCTCCAAAAATGTCATCTATTTTGCTTCTTGTAAAAAATGCCAACTGCAATATGTTGGCTCAACTACCACCGAATTTAAAGTAAGATTCAGAAATCACAAATCACAAATCCATGATGACAAACAAAAACTTGTAAGTTGTAATACACTTTAATAGTATTCCACACACATTACAAGACTTATCATTTCAGTGTATTGACCAGATTAATTCTGTCAATCCATTACTCTCCAGCGCATGAGTGTGGGATACATTACAGCGAAATGGATCTCGCGGAAAGTTTCCGGATCATTGCTTTCTAATAATGCCGAAAAGAGAACAGTAACTAGCTCTTATAAATTATCGATATCAGTCTATTATGTTTGTTTGAATCCACAAAGTCGGTGGTCATACACGTAAACTTTGACTTTGGAATAAAAGTAGAAATTTCACTTCTTAAGGTACCTAAGAAATAACGTCAACAACAATAGAAGAACTCGCAAAAAATGCTGTTTTCTTCGTTTTTTTATATACGGTTAATCTTATATAAAAATGATTTCCTTTCAAGATGAATTTTTATACATTATTGGTGTTTTACTCACGCAATTTTACTCATACTTTTATTGCAATACTTGTTTATATTTGTGTAAAACACGACATTATATGCAACATAATGTTAGGTCAATATATTCCTTATTGTAATTCTCGAACTTCATTACCGCTGTCAAGCATAATCCAACCATAAAAAAAGAATAATATGGGATCAAAAGAAAATTCACTTACTTGTTCAATTTGTCAAAACTACCATCCAACTCTGCCTCTTCGACTCCTGCTTCATTTTCCATCTCGTTCAACTCACTCCCAGCTTGGCCTGTGACGTTAGAGCTAGTAACGCCACGGCAGATGAGGCCTGACAGGATCGACCTTGATAGTTTGATCCCACCAAGAGCTGCGAAGAACTTGGTCAGCTGTTTTGGCTGAGAGAAAACCTGTTCTGCCAGCTCCAGGGATCTGCTCACAATCTGTTCGATGAGAAACTCTTCCAAATCTGATAATCGGAACTGCTTTGGAGGTTTGTCGGGTGCTATAACCATCCATGGGAAATTAACAGTCAATGTAGGTTTATCAGTCAAGCCGACCATGATATTCAGTTTACCTTGCAGTCCTAGAGCAAACCAAGCATCTGGTTTCTTGGACTCCTCAACTGGAACCTGTTTCACATCCAGCTCGCACTTCGTCTTGATCACTGTGTCGAAGGACATGCCAACGAGTTGTTCGCATGGGCTATCAATCATTTTGCTTAGTTCCTCAAATGCCTTGGCGAAGTCGATCAATGCCTGTAGATCAAATATGGCTGGCAAGTGTCGAATCTTAAACCCCCTTTTCTTGCTCCATTCGAATTCAATCGACGGTTTTGTGATTCCAAGGAGCTCTCCATCATAGATTACAGCTCCCAAGAAACAGCTTTCTTGCGTTTCGTATCCAACTGACCAGGTTCCTATCTTCTCCTGAAGAAGTTTAATGCCAGCAGACATTTTGAATTCCATTTGCCCATCGTAGCGTGAGATCATGATTTCGGGGCCCCTTACTCTGTCACTACTTTCGTTTGCCTGCGTCAGGGTTGCAAATCCCAAATCGATCTCAAACTCGGTGTATCCCTTGACGGTCATTCCTTTGGAATCAACTGTCAATTCAACACCAAAACTGTACTCGAAGACCTCTATGTGTGTCTCACCGTGAAAGCCTTCATTGTAGGCCGTCTTCTTTCTATCTTGAACTTCCACCTCGACGGATGATTTGGCGTAATAGATATCGCCTCCTTTGAACTTGACATCCAGATATCCCTTTGGCCACTCATCTTTGAACAATGTAAGAAAGACGTCGTCGATACTAAGAGGTTTGTTCAGATCGAGAGAAATCGTTGCAACGACTGGCTTTCCTTCTTGGAATAAGATCACTCCCTCTAGAGTTGCTGCAGGCTCTTCGCTGGCGGACTTGGATTTAAAGAAATTGATTGTGCCACTTATGCTGTATTCGGGAACAACAGACTTGTGTTGGTCTTCATCAAATTTCCAGGTAAGGTTAAGCTTAGGCTGCTTAAAAGAAATTCCAAACATTCCAAATGGTTCGTGTATCATCTCTGGACCATCTTCAATTGCCATAGAAAACTCTGCCCTTGATTCTGTTATCTTTAGGCTGCCATGAAAGACCAATGGCTCGGAATCGACTGACAATAACAGAGCCATATTTCCACTCAAATTGAACGCCATGTTAACGAAGGGCTTGCATTCCAGAGTAACTTCATTAAAACTCAGGCTGCCACCAAACAGCTTAATCTCTCCAATCTGGGCCTTAAATTCTGTGTCATGCACGTTTTCCGGCAAATAGGCAAATAGAACAACATCCGAAAGTTTCTCTCCTCTTTGAATCTCAGTAACGTTCGATAAAAGTTTGGATTCTCCGCTAGAAAAGTTAATCTTTGCAAAGGCTGCCATTCCCCGTAAACCCACATCTAGTTTTGAGATGCTTGTGATGTCAAGGTCAGCAAACGGCGCATCATCATCTAGGCTTTTCGCAAATGAAGATCCTTTTAAATCTTGTAGCTTAGAAAAGTCTTTCCGAAGTTCATCAATGGTCTCGTTTTTTAATGAAATAACCGATAGATTGGCTTGTTCAATTGAAAGAATATCATCTACAACGCTGAGCCTATTGTTGATAAACGAACATTTAAAACCATCTCCCAATCTTAGGCCGAACAAAAAGCCATACTCAGGGGACTCTTCATCATTTGCGCTTGTCTCCTTGATCACCAACATTCCTGTCCCGAATCCTGATACATTTCCATGGACAAGAAGTATCTTCTCAGCAAAATTAATGTAAACCGATGCAGTTTTGAAGTGAGGAGAGCGCACAGAAGACTCAGTTTCTTTTGGCACAAGCTCATTCCAAGATGTTGAGGACTCTGAACGGACTGCCAAGTGTTGAGTAAAATCTTCAAGGTCCACTTGCTCTACGTTTTGCACAGTTCCGAGAACAACGGTTCCTTTCTTGCTGTCATGGTAAATCTCCACAGCTACAAGAACGCTTTCAAAAAGACGAACCTTTCCAGTTAGACATACAGAGCCAGACCACTGTTCAGACTTTCCCTCTTTTCTGAAATTCAGCTTACCACCTAGCGTTTCGACTTTGATGGTACTAAAACCAGCATCTTTGGTCCAACTTCCTTGTGACTCACCCTCCAATGTCAGGTCAATGAGTTCTTCACTTTTCTCCACCTTAAAGGAAAACGAGCTTAAGGCCACACTAGCATCTTCGGGAAGATTTACAGCAAGATCTGGAGAAAGTTGTTTGGCTGCCGTTTCAAAATCGACGCTCTTTTGATCTGAATGGTCTAACCGTCCCTCCAATATCAACCCTCTTTTAGTATCCTTCGTGAATGCCACCTTCAAGTGCACTTGTGCAATAACGAAATCCCCTGAGATAAAGACTTGTGTTTGTGCGGGGTCCTTTGTATTGTCAAAGTGATATTCCAGTCTTGCTTCCTGGAGTTGAATGAGAGGTTTTTGAAGGATTGTCAGCGTTTCTTTCGTCTTTATCACAACATCCAACTTAAGAACCCGAAATGGAACTTCGAATTGAAGAAGGGCTTCCTGAAAAAGAAAAATTGTGAAACGTTACATTTAACAAAGAAGATATTAGCTGCTAGTCCTTCATGAAGGTAAAAATTAACCTGTTACCATCAACACTATGAGATATCTTTAACAACTGATTTTCATCTTGGTTAAAAGCGAATTTCTTCATGTGTATGTGACAAAGCCAATTTGCCTTAATTCAGATTAAATGAAAATGAAATGGTTCTATCTTAAAAAAAAGAACACAAAAAATTAGGTATCAATGTTTCAATGTTAACGAATAATAATGTCGAAGATGTGGGCATACAAAAAAAATTTGTTCTCTTGCCTACCTTCATCTCTATATCCAGAAAATTAGGAGATCCATCAACCACTGGAACGTCAGGAGTCTCTAACCCAATAAGGTTTAACAAAGAGGAAAGCTTCAGTCCACCCGGATCATCTGGTCTCACCGTTGCTTGAAATACATTCTTTTGGGAATGCTGGTTTGTACAAGAAAGCTCCATGATGAAGCCTAATGATCGGTCATTGCTTTTAAAGTGTCCGGTGACTGAATAGTGACGTTTGATATTCTCTGCTTGCTCTTTCGTGTATTCGAAGCGAAGGTTGTGGAGATTGAAGGGCCCAAGTGACAGTGAACCTTGAATGATCAAGGCAAATTTTTTAAAGCTCCACTCCTCACCAGGTGGAAAACTGACAATTACATCCACTTCTTGAACTTGCAAAGATTTCACCTGGTCAAACGCACTGCCTCTCAACAGTTCTTCAGTCTCTTCACTGAACAGCTCACTCAGGCAATCACTTGTTGAGATATTTTCAATTAACTGATACTGTCCGTGTAGTTCTCGTTTTCCGGCATTGTAGGCAAAAGAAGCGTGCGTCTTCGGATTGAGATATCCTTGAAGTGAAAACGACATGGATGAGTCATCTTGCATACTGGTGTACGTCACTTTAATTTGAAGGTTATAGAGCTTAATACTTCCAACATTTAGCTCCCTCTTTTCCACCACAATCATGGCATCTGTTAATTTGAAAGAACCGGCGTCATTTTCAAAGCTTAAAGCGACCTTGGAAATCTTTAAATTAAGAAATTCTTTGACGATGGGAATATCTTCCGCAACGACAACTTCCATTCCTTTGATAAACTCTTCAAAGGTGAAGTCGTCCGTGTTTTCAAATGACAGGGCACCAGGAGCGTTAGCTGTTGGTAATGAAAATGCCGACTGACACACGAACTTGTCGAAGACGAATATCTTTGTTACCGCCTCTGCGTACCACTGGTTGTTGGCGTATTCTATGGAGAAATTTGCGTCGTAAATCTTCAACTTCCCCTCTACAACCGTCAATTCCGGAACAAAGAGCGACACCGTCAGAGAGCTGATAGCGCGACTTCGAGAGTTTATTTCAAGAGAAACTTGATCCAATAGAACTGTATCTAATATCGAAGAAATGCATGGGAGTGATGTCATCATTGAGGTCGTCAGATCTCCAGGCATAACTGAGTTTAGAGCAGACTGTAGTGTTATATCGGATGAGCTGGGTGACAGTGTAATGCTTGAAACATACCCATCTTTGGAATCTGCGTCTGAAACTTGAATTGGCCATAACGAAAACTTTGAATCGAAGAATGATTTTGTTGTTGTAGATGAAGCAACTGGAAGCTTAAACCGGACTTCAAGGGCCACGCGAGGTTGTGTGCTGAGGGGATTAAGAATGGTCACTGATGCCTTGCTGTCTTCAGGTAGAGGAAGCCTAGTCGGGAGAACCGAGGGAAAAGTGTCAAAAGAAAAATCAAAGCTGACAGAGGAGACGCGTGTTATTTTGGAACTACGAACATCCTGTACAATTGATATCCGTGGCTTGAACAATCGTAGATTTTTGATGATCTCGTTTTCAAATGGAACCCGAAGCTCAGCGAGGGTGCCAGCTTGACCCAGGGTTTTGAACACGTCGTCCACGGCGACCGTTTCAGGAAACGAGATGCCCACTTCTGGCAAGCCTGACGGCGTGCATGCCATTCTCACGTTGACGGGAATATTTTCGACAGTTGCAGCGCAATCTATCAGAAAATTACTCTTGTATGTTCGCGGGTCACTGATTATAACGTGAATCCGAGACATTTCTGTGGTTAGAGTGTCTCCAAACTTTATTTGGGTCATCTCAGGAGGTACAATGAGGTAAAAGTCGCCTGAGAGAACCTCGACAGCTAGAGGAGATATAAAGTAGTTTACCGTGGAAATTGCGCGATCAACTTTCCAGGTAAGTATTTCGTCTTCAAACAGCTGAGATGGTAAGCAGTTTGACAAGGCTTCAAGGGGGAGACGACCAATTACACGATCGAGCAATGTTCCTAGGGTCAAGTTGTCTCGTCCTTTCATAGGTACCCCTCCAAGCGCGTTTAAATACATGTCAACAGATGCTGTTCTCGGCTTCAAAAGCTTGTTTAGGTTGACAGTGAATTCCACATCACGACAAGAGGTGTATATCAAAAGTGAAAGGCTTGGACTTGCGGAACTTGGATCTTTTACAACAATTTCAAGTCTAGTGACATCGTGAGAGTCAAACGTTAAGGCAGGCGTCGGCAGCAAGACATTTATGTGGCTTGAGGTGACCTCGGAATTGGCCGACGTAGAAAGCTCAACTGCGGACGCCTTCAAATCCACTTCTTGATCCAATGTGACAATTGCAATGAAATCACTGGGTAATTGCTCAGTTAAATTCTTCATGTTTTCAACACCAAAGAGAATTTCGAGAACCTTACGAACAAGGACTTCTTTGCCATCGTCTTTGTAACCAACCGAGTTTAAGAATTCCATGATGGGTATCTGGTTTCCGCTTTTGCTGCCAGCTGTAAACGTCGTGTGATGGAAGGAAAACACAGTGCCCTTGTTTTTCTGTTTGATAATTTTAAGGGATGTATCTTCAACGAAAAGGTACTTTCTGTCAACAGCAAACTTGATCCGGAATCCTGATCCATTTGCTTTCTCAAGCACCACGCTTATTTCACCGCCACCGTCGCTTTTAAGGGTGATCATTCTTAAATCGCCATTGATGGATGGCGCGTTAGAGACAACGAGGACACTTTTTGTTGAAGCAAGATGAAAGTTTCCGTCACTTTTAAGCACTAGCCAGTATGTCTTGTCGGATATTGTTGCAGCCACGTAGTATTTGTCAAGTTCGGGCAGGAAAGACCTCTTGGGGATTGTAAATCCAAAGTTCTTTTTAAGCTGCGCGGCAACGTCGGATCGATTTACGTCTTCCTGTTCAAATTTTGTCGTCCCACTGGGAACTTTATTGACGTCTTCGCCTGGGTCCAGTTTGAACGAAACATCATCTTTTAGGTAGTACAGAGACACGAGCGTGTTCCATTGTTTGAAAGGTTCGTAGTTGACGTCAGGCAAATAAGTAGACGGCACACATCCCCCAGAGGTGAACACAATCCTACATGGCTTCTTCTTTTTAACGGCGGCCTTTATTATCCCCTTTATGACAAGGGGCGATGGATGACAATATCGACCCTCGGCGGAAAAGTAGTAGGTCTTGGCATGAAAGCATTCGAAAAAACTGTCAATTCCAATCTTGCTTTTGAAGTAGCTTGGGAAAATGTTATCGTTACCCAACAACTGTTTAACAACATTCGCCGTTTCAACCTTGCGCTTCTTTGAGGGTCGTTCAGAACCTGTGGAAGGCACGAAAACCACCATTTTGTTAACCACATCAGCCGACAGGTGTTGCCATTTTTCCAGAAGTTTTAATGGCTGTAGTTTTCCACATGGGTCGTCTTTTCCAGATTGTTTCTGAATTGCTGTGACAATCTCCATATGCTTTTCTTGCACTTGTTGTAACAGAGCTTCAGTTGACATGTTTTCCGGTGTTTTCTTCATCTTTGTTTTCAGTACCTCCAGAAACGTATCGGCAACTCTCTCCACCTGTTCGCCATTTCCTTTTCCAGCTAATTCGTTCAGTTTCTCGCGAAATTGCTTTATGTCGTCTTCCTCTTCCGGATACTTCTCAAAAGTGACCTTCTGCTGCCTCAGAGCTATAGAAAGTAAGAGCATCGAGGCCAAATTATGCACGGCCCATGTTGGAGGCAAAACGGTGCCCAAGATACTGTTGTCAGGACTTCCGTGATGAGGTATCTTGACGATGTCCAAGTCTTTCACATGTCGCTTTCGCAGCATTGCGGCGATGTCATATCCATAAGCGTCCCCTGTCAAACAGATTTTACCTCCTTTCTCTGTGTAAAGAATGATGCTTGATTTGTTCAAATCTTTGTCTTCATTTTCTGCTCCCTTTTCCAATTTAGACCTTTGTTCATCTTTGGAAGGTTCCTCTTCTTTTAAATGCTCGTGACGTTGGTACAAAACGCCAGGTGACGAAGGGAAGGTGAAAAATATGTCATTTCCACCAAAGGCATTGTGGATGTCATCTACGTCCAGGCTAACCTCAAATTTGGTGTCTAACAGAAACTCAGAAAAGCTTCGATAAGCTTCCGTTTGAAGTGCAAATTTCCTAGTAAGCAATACCGGACCATTGCACATCAGTCGCTTAGTTGGGCTGTCAGCCTTCAGTTGATACTTGCGAGGAAGGAGTTCCCTGAACAGTCTTTCCACACCATCCAAGTGGTCAGCATGAGGATGCGTCACTACAGCTCCGTCAAGTTTAATCTCTAGTAAATTTACATGCAACAAGTTTAAGAGAGAGAGAGAGAGAGAGAGAGAGAGAGAGAGAGAGAGAGAGAGAGAGAGAGAGAGAGAGAGAGAGAGAGAGAGAGAGAGAGAGAGAGAGAGAGAGAGGAGGAGAGCGTTAGTTTGGGGGATGTTGGTTCCCCACCACGACGAGTAGCTTTTAGAGGGGGCCAGGTGACACATATATACCTTAACCCTATTAAGCCTGAGCTTTTTTATACCTTAACCCTATTAAGCCTGAGCTTTTTTTGAGTTTCTGAGCCTGGGAGGGGGGGGGGGGGGGGGGGAGGGGGGCGGTTAAGAACATGAGGACTATCACAATGAAACCTGGAGGGTACATAGTACGTCCAAAACTGTCTCCTTTCCGGTCCGCACAATGGGACGATGACGTCATATGACGTAGTTATTAGGTAATTAATTATACGGCAGTCATCTTGGATCCGCCATCTTGGATTTGTGGAATTTTTTAAAACCTCTTAAAAACCGTCCAAATTCACTCAAAATTAATCAAAGCCAATAAATAAACACTAAATGACTTAAAAATATAAAAGTTATACCAATACACATTGTTTTTCTTCATTCAAGGTATAAATATGCAAATTTCAACAAACATTGCTGTCAAAATCTTGTTGCCATGGAAGCATCAAGTCACGTGATCAAAAAATTGTCAAAATATGAAATTGTTACCAGATAAATTTTAGGAAAAGTCACAAAGTTTGATGGCATTTGAATACATATTAAAGAAGTTATGAATGTTGAAAGTTAGAGCGGGCACTCTGTGCCCCCTCCCCAGGCCGAATAGGGTTAATGGAAGAGAAGTAAACACTAAGCTCAAGATACAGAACCTTCCCTTTCAGATAAACGCGTACTAAAGTTAGTCAATCCATTACTACCAGGGCACGAGGAAGCTCTAACAGCTTTTCATAGACCAACAAGGTAAACCTGAACACACCTAAAACGTTCCATTCAAGCGCTAGGCTAGCCACATATCCAACGGATTGACTATCCAACATCCAGATGAACGAAAACCCAACAGGTAGCTCAGGGGTGCATAGACATAAGTATGAAAAACCTTTTCTCTGCCGATAATTGAAGATAAGCCTTCATTGCAATTGATGACCAATTCACCGTCTTGAAAGTAGTCTTTGAAAATGTTTTTTTCTAGATGACAATTTCACTATTTCACCTCATTCATGATGCCAAATAGAACTAACACTACACCTTCCACCCGTTCAACATCTTCAGATCTGTCAGAAGTTGCAATGCTGGCAACGTCAGGTTCAAGATGGCTCTCATGATTATTTGAATATTGCTAAAGACCTTTGTGTTTAGAGGTGTGGTGTTGCAATAGAATTGGCAACTATGGATCATGATAGAAATTTGTATAATGATAGAAAATGTTGTGATGTGATTCGGATTTGATTTCCGTAAATTCGGGGGCCACAAACTCTTTGACAAAGGAATTAAATCCAACTCATCTTGGGTCGGCTTTCAAAGGAATGCGAATTATACCACTGTTTTTATTACCTACTGTAAGGAGAACGGTCTTTTATCCAAGTGGTTCGCATACTAATATAACCTGCAAGTGATCATTCATCCATCCATCCATCCATCCACCCATCCATCCATCCCAGGAAAAAAGAATATCTCATCGCTTCAACAACCACAGTTCGTTACTATGACACTTCATTTATTGTAATGTCTCAAGTGGACAACTACATAACCTGTAAGCTTTCCTTCTTTACTCTTTGATAGCGCAGTAAGAATGCCCTCAGATTGTGAAAGGGCGTGTCGCAATAGTCAGCTATATGATGACTAGCATATTTTTTTGTGTCGAGAAGTGACTGCATGTTCATACTTCTTATCAGCCCTTATTCACAACATTCCAGATAGCCCTCAGCAAATATTTGCGAAGACAAAAACTAGATATCCGACTAGATATCTTAAACCCATCCGAGAAATCCAACAAGACACCGCCAAAGAGAAACTACACCTTTAGCAGCTTTGTACACAGATGCTTTGAAAGATTGGGCTTAAATGGCAATATAAAAAGCGCATTATATATGAAAAATGTAGAATGTTTTGAAGCTTTTTGGATCTACCGTGGGCTGGGGGTCTTAGGGGGCTGACAGCACGAGTACTTGCTTGAAAGTGGGGCAAACGGTCCGTGGCCAACATGGCGCAAAATACATTCAGTATTTGTATCAGGAAGTCTTCCTTTCCGTTAAAATCATATACTGCATCTGACAATTTTTGAACCCGGCTACAAACTTGATAAACTGGGAAAGTGATTTTACTTATCAGAAGGGATGCAGTTGTGCTTGGAAACACGTAGTGGCGTTTTCAATACTCTACACATTTGTTTATAAAACTGTACTAACATGTTTCAGCATACAATAGAGCAGTTTTCAATTGAGTGTCGAAAGTAATTACACAATTGCTTTGGTTTTGCATTGCTACGCTTTGTGATTGGCTAAAAAATCTCGCGCCACTTTCTCGACCAATCAGAAGTAAAACCAAAACCAATCGTGACTTGCTCGCACGCGTTTTCCCGCGCTTGGCGCCGCCGACATGTAATTGCTTCGAGCTCTGATTGGTTCATTGGATTGTATATGACTGCTGCGATTGGTCAGAGTAATTACTTTGGTTTTAGTTTTACGACACTCAATTGAAAACTGCTCTAATATAATAACTGTTTTATTGCAAACTGAGTTGTTACTAGATAGAAACATTGAAATGAAGCACGCCAGAGTAGCAATAGGAAAATGACACAACATATGAAGTATATTTTTGACCTGACAAGGTGGCGGTGATCGGGAAACCTTCTTGGTATGTGAATTTTGCATCAAGTGCCTTGGCGAAGAGAGATCAGTATATAAAGCAATGAGTTCACATAAGAAAAGCATGGTGCAGATTATTAGTTGGAAATAAATCCTGCTAGCTGTATTAATTTGCTTTCAGTTTACGGTTGAACGAAAGGCGCAATTTAATATTGAAAAATAATTTCGCCATATACATAACACTCCTGAAATCTTTCAAAATATATCTTTAAAAGTCATCTTTCATGGCCTTCTATTTTCAATAAAAATCCAAAATCTCTTAAGACGGCAATTCTGAATTTGAACATTCGATTCCAATTTCAGATACACTATTCACGTGCAAATATATTGGTCACGTGCCAAAATGCTTAGGAGCAGGTTATGAGTGTTCAGACAGGTTAAATCCTTTTTTTCCTATCAGAAACTCATAGATGGGTAGTACGCCGCCGTTGAAGGGGTGAACGTTTAATTTGAGTAAGAAGTGGCATGAATGAGAGAACGCAAACGAGTTGCTGTTTCGAGTCATCCCAACCTCTCTCCCAATTGTTATCACTACGTGGAAACAAACGAATGAAGTTTTATATTCCCTTATCTTTTGTCTATAGAATCATGATAAATGGCAATTTTTTATTGGCAAGTTTACTATAAGGCGCTCAAGTAGCGAAGACCTCGAAGCCCCCACCCCCTAAAAAAGGGCATGCGTGTAACTATGGGTAAATCTTATGCCAAATATGAAAACCCCTAAAGCTCTAGCTATACGAACACTTGAAAGAAAGAAAGCTTTCCCTTTGCTGCTAGTTTGATCAGGAAACATGTACATGCAATCCAGGAAAATGGGGAAAATTGAGTGAAGTAATGGTTTGAGTTGTATATGTAGGTAATCGATTTTTATTTTTATTTTTTTATTTTATTTTATTTTATTGGCCATATTACAATAACACATTAATATAAAAAGAATAGAGATAACAATGGCGAGGAGGCCTAAAAGAAACTATGCAGCTTATGTTAATTAGGCCTCCTCAGCTTCAGTTTTGTAAGATGACATTAACAAAATAAGAACATGACGACGGATACTTTTTGACACATTTATATAAGATTACTAATATTTATTACAAATAAACGATCATAGAGGATAGATTCTGGCGCGCACTAGTTAGGCCAAATATATTTATTGGATATAACAGTTTCAAATTGGATTTTTTTATTTTGATCCAGTTACACCGAATGATATATTTTGCTTGATTCTGTTTGTAATTTTGATAAATATAGTTTTATATATAGTCTATTATATTAGTAGATTATAATCCATTTAAATTAACAGAAATACTATTATACGGCTTATTTTCATTGCGGGTTGTAAAACCAGACGCGGTTAAATACGTTGTTTAAATGAATGTTGATCCAGATTGTTAGACTTCGTTACATAGCGAGAAGGCCTGTCGCGTGACATTACGGACCGAAAGGAACTGTGGACTTTTAGGACTACGTTGCTCGACATGATTGTGTATTGCGAGTAGTTTTACTGTACGTTGAGTTCGATTAAACCTTGGATTATGTGGATTTGAGCCAGAACTTCTCTTGTAACAGATGTAATACAGTCCTCGGATGTGCACTAACCTCTGAACAAGGCGTCCTTAGTAGCCCTATCTTACACAGATTTCTGCCTCACTCTCGGAGTTGTGTAATATTGATTCTATGCTAGTAAAACCTTTTCAAGATAAAATTTATATTTTCTGTAGAATTTGGATTCTAGCCACTCTTTCAAATCCTAAAGGGTCGATAACACCAACATTTGTCGTACGTGCAAAAAACAAAAAATAGTTTAGCTCAACTTTAAGAAATGTTATGGAATTATAACGCTATCGAAAGATAAACCCTATGTATTAGTTATCTATTCAAACGTACCTTTGCTTTTACTGTTTAGATCGCATGCCAGACGGGTTAGAGTGTAAAGGAGATATTGGTAGTAAGGCCGAGTAAGCTGCAGCTGTTTAAGTTTCTTGATTCGATCTTCAAGAGTTTTACCCGCTCCTACGTATCTGATTGGACCCCCGTCCACCAAGTAGAACCGGCGCTTTCCACCTAAAGATTGAATAATAATGTTTAAGAGAGCTCTCTCGCGCGAACGCCCCTAGCGGCCGGGAGCGATGAGAGGCGGCTGTATTCGCAGGCTACGTACTTTGTTGATAACGACGGAGCAGTGTCACGGGAATTAACAACAACAACAACAACAAACAACAACAACGATTTATTTACAAATAATAAAACAAATTATATTAGCAACCCGCCATTTGAAAAAATCAAAAGATATTTTTGTATTTATTACATCCATTTTGAAATCACTGGTGATCCTTGCAATCTGATTGGCTCTCAGCAGTGCGATTTACTTCCTTATAATATAGAGGGCAAAATTACTGAATGCTGATTGGCTGAAGAGGGCATTTTTTCTTAATTGAGGGCAAAATTACTCGCTCCTGATTGGTCGAGCATCGAAATTTCTCACTCGTGATTGGTTGAGCGCGTCGTTCTCGTTGCATTCAGTTGGCTTGGCGGGATTTTGAAGAAAATTTACAAGCGGAGCGCTCGCATGTTTCGCCGGAGATTTTGTTATAAAAAAGGAATGAAATATGAAGATACCTAAGAAAGGAATTCTAAAGGTGAATTACAGCATTGTACGCCAAACAGGAAGCGATTATTTGTGTCAAATCTTGGATTAACTAGGCGCCTGCAGCCAGTTTGCGACGTTGAAGACCTCGAAGAAATTCATTCATGGCGACAAAAGGTTTTAAAGTCCCATCACTTCAATGAAAAAATGCGGATTTCTGCGGACCTAAAGAGAAGAACTTTGACAGATTTTGCTGAAAGGGAAAATATACGTACGTTTAAAAGGAGAAAGAATAAGGCTAAAAGAAGTGCAAAGAAAGCAATTAAATCGCCAAACGTGCAAGCAAGTTTGAACTCCCGCCATTTGTTGTTATCAAAGCGGCAAAAACTTCAAAACACAGGTACGCTTAAATAAAACTTTCTTTGTTTTTGTCGTAAAGTGTCTTTTATCGATAAAAATCAGGCTATTTTCTCTAGATGTACATAACAGCCAAATGTATCTTCGACCGAATAGAAATTTATTTAACCACGACCACAGTGAGTTGAAAAGTTTTTCTTGTCAGTTTGCGAGAGAGTACACTTCGGGTGGTTTCAAGTCTGAGTGACTCTTAAAAAGTCTGAAAGGTTTCCCTATAATTTTGCCCTCTATATTATAAACAAGTAATCGCATGTTCCCTCGTAAAATTAAGGATTAATATCACTTGTGTTTTCAGAAGCTGTAGAAATTGCCCTCGTCGCTTCGCGACTCGGGCAATTTCTACAGCTTCTGAAAACACGCGTGATATTAATCCTTAATTTTACGAGGGCCCATGCGATTACATATACGAATCGCATTATTTTTTGCTCCAAATCGCATCTTTTTCTCAGTAGTGCGATTTTTTCCTGAATCGCACTATGTTTTGCTCTAAATCGCATCTTTTTCTCAGCAGTGCGATTTATTCCCGAATCGCACTATTTTTTGCTCTAAATCGCATCTATAAGTCACATCAATATTGGTACTGACTGAAATCCTGTATTTGGGCAGTTAAATTGTGTGACTTCAAAATGGATGTAATAAAGTGGTAATTGAACTTCATGTCGTGCAATTTTGGTCTGAAATCATACTTGTGATTTCAAATCGAACTTGCGCTGTGCGCTCGTTCGATTTTGAAATCACACGTATGATTTCAGACCAAATTGCACTCTACTCAGTTCAATTACCATTATTAACAGAAAAATAATAGGCAGGATTTGTCATATAACACCATCAAAGTGTACCAAACCCGTCGATGAGTGTCTCTAGTCATAGACGGAGTGTCTCTGAACGAATTGCACATTTTTATTTCCAAAATGAATGGGCTAGAACAAACCATGTTTTTTGCCTCTTTCAATAATTGGTTAATTACGTTTTCATGTTGTTATAGTATTATTTTGTACTGAGGTAAGTAAAAAGCCAAAATCCCCGAGACACTTCCCCGTTAATTTTATACTCTTTTGTCTTCTCTTTTCTTAATAGTTTATTTGAGAATATATATCAAACTCTCAAGAGAAAAATCCGTCAGAAAATACTCCGGTACGCGTTCGTTTTAACTCGCGAATACGAGAAGTGGTCGGTCGGTCGGTCGGTCAATAGGCTGAGACAATTAACTAACTCTCAAGAACGTCATATTTATCCAGTAAAAGCCAAGTCATGTATTATATCACATAATATAAAACACGACGGCTATTTAGAAACACGAAATAAATTAACAAATTACGAGCCTGAGGCGAGTTAGTGCTTTGTTAAGTCTTCTTAGTGCCCCAAATGCCTGAAAGTGTTTTATGACAGTACTGCATTGATTGGCTAAAAAAACATCTTATCATAGTAAACGAGCAACAAAGTATATAAAGTATTATATAGTCAAGACTTGG
Source organism: Cladopsammia gracilis (assembly GCA_022457155.1). Lineage (NCBI taxonomy): Eukaryota > Metazoa > Cnidaria > Anthozoa > Scleractinia > Dendrophylliidae > Cladopsammia > Cladopsammia gracilis. The sequence goes on from JAJGOT010000040.1 coordinate 326,291, forward strand.
GCTTAAAACTGCAGTAAAAAGAAAGCGTTTTTGACTACAATTTTGCGAAGGACACATCTTCATGTGCAGACGAGTGACAACAGTTTCAACAAAAGCAAAACAACAGACAACAAACTTGAAAGATCATTGGTAAATACAATTTGAGACGCTTTTAAAAAGGGATTCAAGGAGTGTTTTTTACTCACCAGATTCAAATTCCAAAATGGCAGCATCTCCAAAGCCGGCGTATACGACGTGTAAGTACGTCTTTACTTGGTCACTCATTTTGTGGCGTTACTCAGAGGCCATAGCTGAATCTAAGGACAAACATAGTGAAATGTTTGGGGCAGTACGCAGCTCTTACAAGGTCTTCTCTGATTTGCTGAGAAAACAATAGAACAAACAACACAACAATGGCTAACAATAGACCCTAGACCTAAAAACAATAGAGCTGCATGATATACAGGTCCAATGAAATTAGAGGTTGTAAAGAGCTGCGTGGTATCTGAAATGTTTTATGAATCATGACGGGCAGATCCCGGGTGAGGATCCGACGCGGGGGGGGGGGGGGGGGGGGGATGGGTATTCCTTATATAATCTATATAGGTATATGCGGCCCTAAAGGGTATGGTTTTCAAGCCGTTTTGGTCTGAAATAGGATATAGATTTTGACCATTTTGGTCTGAAATAGGGAATGGTTTGCGCTTCTCAAATGTTTACGCAAACGGAAGCACTTCCTGGTCTGAAATAGGGAATGGTTTGCACTTCTCAAATGTTTACGCAAACGGAAGCACTTCCTGGTCTGAAATAGGGTATCGAATTTTGGGTCAGGTCTGAAATAGGGTAGGGAAAATCGTATATTTTGGTCTGAAATAGGGTAAGGGTTTTAAGAAGCGTGCCGCGCACCCCAGGCGCGGATCCAGACCGGTTTCACCGTTTTACGGAAATCGTTCAGATTGTTAAAAAATAACCCAAAATCGAGGGACAGCAATTTTAGAGAGTGAAAATCTAAACTATATATTAGAGCTTAGAGTCTAGGAAAACGGTCAAGTTTTTTCATGGATCCGCGCCTGCACCCTCACCCAAATTTTCGAGTAGTACCGCCACCCCCCGGGGGATCCGAACGAATAGTTCCATCACATTTAGTTCCCGATGTCAATGACCGAATTTATTCTAGAGACATTACATGTATATGCCCTGTCGTGTGGTTGGCTTCTTTTTCTGAGCTATTCGCATTTTGCATCGCAACGGTTTTAAGAATTCCTGAGAAGTTTTTCTAGAAACTAACTGCGCTCGCATTGTCTTTCTTCTGAAATCAAACAGTTATATTCGGATCTAGAGCGCTTATTTTTTGACCGAAAAAAGTTCAATAGGAGTACAGTGGAAGGAAAATCTTCTGTGAAATGTACTCGCCGGGAGAGAAAAGCGATACCTATTCTTGGTTTTCACTGTCACGCCTTAAAAATTTAAAATCGAAACGATTTAGTGAAAGAAGCCAATAATTTGCACTGTCATAAAAGAGTAACAAATTAACAACTTCGCTGAGTCTCAGATCTGTGCAGTATCCCGTTGTTGAATTATTCGCCGAAGCACTCGACTCAAATTTACAGAGCTTTGTATGGAAACGCCATCTTGGTGTCCCTCGGATGGCCGCCGGAAATCAATAAAAACATCTGGACTTCACTTTCGCCCTGAAAGCGATTACTTTTCTCTCGTGAACTACTATTCATTCGCATAAACTTCCTTCCCAATACTTTAACTGCCCAAAGTGCTAAAAATCACGAGGAGAGGCCTTTCTTACAAGTAAAAAGCTTTGTCACGGACGCCATGTTGGTGTCACGTAGGGTGAAAAGTCAGAAATTCAAAATGCTGTATTTTCAAAACGAAAGACGCTACCGGGTTGGAAACTTGTAAAAAGATTTATTTTTAAGTCATCTTTAACCAGGTGGACATATAAATTCAGAAGACATTACGATTTATAATTTTCGAATTTGATGACGTCACGTGAAAACCAAGAATCAGGTTTCCTTGGTCTTTCTTGAGCGACATTTTCGGGATTCAGTGTAGGCTCCAATTTGGTGGAACTAAAGCTCTGTTTCAACGTTTAATACACTGTCCCTGATAACACGGTCTACAGAAGACGCCGTCGCTGGATCGATATGAATCTCAAATGCTCAAAGCTTACTGTTTCGGTTTTAAAGAAGTGAACGGTGACGTGCTTCATTTTTAATATATAGTAGTTATAAATCGGCAAAAAAGAAAAAAAACGCCATAATAATATCATAACATAATAATATGAGTGAAATTTGTGATCCTCGATTCTAGAACCGAATTTGTATTCTGTGTTGCAGAAATTATGATTTGGGGCACTACTGCTCGCAAATTTAATGGTTGCGTGACCCAATATTTACCTTTTAACCAACAGCTGTTTACTCGGAAACACGAACCGGTCTGATGTTTCGACACGATTGTTTGATTGAAAAGCTTCTCTAAAGCGCAAAACTAGTACGTATGGTTCACTATGCGGAACGTGATCACTCAACGTATATGCGAGTAGATTTAGATGTTGTCCATCAGTAAATGTGGGTTATACATCTATATTTCTCCAAATATTTAAATGCTTTACCCGAATTAGGCTATCGAAATCGATCGGTACAAGTTTCCGGTTTCGTTTTCAACAGAGAATTGTAAATGATGCATTATATGTATATATATAATTATATAGTTCTGATAGTTTTCATTCGTGCAAAACCTTGTAAACGTACCTAGTATGTTCTTCCTGTCAGTCATTAGCAGTTATTCATCTCTTACCTTTACTTCATTTTCTTCCCTCAGTTATGCAATGATCAATGACTTCACTGACCTCCTTGTTGCAATCCAATAACTGTATATTATTACCGTATCATGTGATTAAATATTTATCATTGGCTTTTCCGGGAAAACGTTTTGCGTTACAAGAATATGCAACCCCTTTAGACAAAATCCTCGGATGTTCTAGGAAAAACTGTGCCGGTCAATTCGAAAATTCCACTCCTGGCAAACCCGCGGGGTTTGATCAAATTTCCCACTATGCGTAACTTTCTCTTAGTAATCTGTATTCAGTGTTGCGTGACCTTCAGGTCATGGAATTCGAAAACGAAACAGGAACTGCTATTAATATAAAAATAAAACACAAACGGCGGTGGTAAGGATGGTAAACCAACGCATTTTTATAATAAACTTGACATTTCGTATGCTAAGATGTTTTCAATAATCTCAATTATGTTCGAATTACATTAACTTGTAAAAAGAATGTTTCAATTTGTAATCTGTTACAGAATCTATCAACTAATTCCATGATTGCGTGTCCCTTCAATGATTCGATGCAGGCACAATGTTTACCCTAATTTAGTATGGCGATGTGATGTCGTGTTTTGCTCTGTACAGCTGGGAATTGCTTTCACTTCCCAGTGATCATGCAGACACCACTCAACTTATACGTGAACGTTGAAACGAAAATATCAAGTTGGAGTTGAAGTTGTATTGATAAAGATTTCATTTATTAGTAAGTGTTGATTTAATATAGTCGATACTTCTCTTTACTGTAATGTTTAAACATTTTACAGATTTAGGCTATCAAAATCGATCGGTACAAGATTCGGCTTTCCGGTTTCGTTTTCAACAGAGAATTGTAAAGGATGCCTTGAATGTATAGTTTTCATTCATGCAAAACTTTGTAAACGTACGCGTACCTAGGATGTTCTTCCCGTTAGACATTTATAGTACTTCTTCATCTCTTACCTTTATTTCACTGATTTCTTCCCTCAGTTATGCATTGATCAAACACCATCTTAGAACAGTCCGAGCTCCTCTGGCCTGCACTTCGTTGACCTCCGTGTTGCAATCCAAGTGCTGTTTTCTTTTTACTGCATCATGTGATTCAATATTTATTATTGGCTTACATTCGTAACGCAAGAATGAGTGGTGCTCGAGAGCAAGGTCTAAAACCCAACCACACCCTGCCCAAGTCCGCCATCAGATATAAACCGGCAGGTGCCTCTTTCTTACGAGCTCTGGGGTCGATAATGGAGCGGGAACTTGAACATAGCTGCTATGATTCTATGGAAGAACAAAGAGTACAACATAGCAACAGCGTAAGTCGATGTTATTCACAAAAAAATAAACTTTAAAAACAAAACCATTGCGTTTCCATACAAACCCCCAAAAATAAAATTTTTGTAACACAATACCGCTCATAAGCAAGAGTCACGTCTGCTTATTTCATTGGTAGCTTGGCCGCCCGTGATCTCATTTGTCCAGAAACAACTCGGCCGGGGCGCTGGGACTCTGAGACCATTAACCTATATCAGACCATTTTCGCTACATTTTGCATTTTGCATTTTGCTGTCCTAGACCTATTCCAGACTCGCTTTCTTTGTTATTAGTTAACAGGGGTCAGTAACAATGGCGTACTGCCCGCCGTACCGATTTTTAAATATGCCATTTGCCAGTAAACCTTGTCTAGACTAAATTTTTCACGTAACTGATCAGTTTCGCGGAAAATGTTACCCTATTCTAGACCATAACTCTCTGATTACTATATCCTATCCCAGACTAAACTGCGCGAAAACCATACCCTTCATAGCGGCACATACCTATATAGCTCATATATGGGAGTACCCCCCCCCCCCCCCGCTCCGGGTGCCAGAATCGAAGGGGCCCGGGATGAGGGTCGCAGGTGGGGAGGTAAAAGACAGTGTTGAACAAGCTAGCACGACAGCGAGCGGAGCGGAAGGAGGGGATAAGAAAAGCCCGCAGGAGTGTGACAATCTAGGCATTAAGATTTTACTGCTATTTGACAAGGTCTAATGCATGCTTGACAAAAATATGGTCATATTAACGGGGCGGTCGTATTCTTAACTGTCTTAACTATTTCTGCAATACACTGTAAATTCCACCAGAGACCAGAGACCCTAAAGGCGCTGTTACACTAGGCAATATTTCGTGCAACTTGTCTCGCAACAACTAAAAACCGTGCGTTGCGATGCTGCGAGACAAGTTGCCAGGAGGGTGTTACACTAGGCAATGTTTCTTGCAATTTGTCTCGCCCGACGGTGAAAGGAGCAATTTCATTGGCTAAAGTCACAAAACGTTGCGACACAAGTTGCAGGAAACGTGTTACACTACGCAACGCTTGAAAAATTCGTTGCGGCGTGGCGAGAATCGTTGCGAAAAGTAGAACCGACTTCTACTTCTCGCAACGATTGCGGCAACAAAAAAATCGCGAGAAATGTTTGTTGCGGGGTATGTTACACTGGGCAATTTTTCATGCAACTTGTGTCGCAACAAAATTGCGAGACAAGTTGCACGAAACATTGCCTGGTGTAACAGCGCCTTAATTGCCTAATAGAGTGGTTGAGTGTTGAAAGTAATATAGCGATTGCTTTGGTTCTGCATTACTACGCTTTGTGATTGGCTAAAAAATCTCGCGCCACTTTCTAGACCAATCTATACCCTGGGTACTAGACTACGAGCATCAAAAAAGATACGAGCAGTCTCTCTTTCCCAGCGTTAGTCCGTCGAGCGAGAAACGAAAAAACATTACGAACGGATAATAGTCGCGCGAAACTGGGGGCGAGGCAGGCCCCAGTTTCGCGCGGCCATTATCCGTTCGCTAATGTTTCTCGCTCGACGGACTAACGCTGGGAAAGAGAGACTGCTCGTAGTCTACCTGGGTACCAGAGGTTCTCTCGCGATGTGGCGGGCCGAAGGGGGCCCATTAAGCTCACCATCAAAGACATAAGAAGTGCGTAATGACCAGCGGCCCATTAAGCTCACCATCAGAGACATAAGAGGCGCGTAATGACCGTAATATGAGAGAGATGAAAGCAAGTTGCATGGCCTCTCAACAATTCATTTTCTCTTTAGGGTTGTGAGTGTTGGATTTTTTGTCAGAGTGAATCGATTTGCTTGAAACGCCAGCTTGTTTAATCTCTTTACGGTGGTCAATTTACCTCATCAGCTCAGTTGATAAAACCAAATTTTCATGTTTCACCCCCACCCCCCCCCCCCTCCCCCGTCAGCTTTTTTAATATCTTTACGGCGGTCAATTTACCTCATCAGCTCAGTTGATAAACCAAAGTTTCATGTTTCACCCCCCCCCCCCCACCCCGTCAGCCTTTTTGAATCTCTTTACGGCGGTCAATTTACCTCATCAGCTCAGTTGATAAACCAAAGTTTCATGTTTCACCCCCCTCCCCCACCCCCCGTCAGCCTTTTTAATCTCTTTACGGCGGTCAATTTACCTCATCAGCTCAGTTGATAAAACCAAATTTTCATGTTTCACCCCCCCCCCCCCCACCCTGTCAGCCTTTTTAATCTCTTTACGGCGGTCAATTTACCTCATCAGTTCAGTTGATAAAACCAAATTTTCATGTTTCACCCCCCCCCCCCCACTCCCCCCGTCAGCTTTTGAATTCTTTACGGCGGTCAATTTACCTCATCAGCTCAGTTGATAAAACCAAATTTTCGTGTTTCACCCCCCCCCCCCCCCCGTCAGCTTTTTGAATCTCTTTACGGCGGTTAATTTACCTCATCAGCTCAGTTGATAAAACCAAATTTTTATGTTTCACCCCCTCCCCCCGTCAGCTTTTTGAATCTCTTTACGGCGGTCAATTTACCTCATCAGCTCAGTTGATAAAACCAAATTTTCATGTTTCACTTCCCCACCCCTCCCCCCCCCCCCACCCCGCCAGCTTTTTTAATCTCTTTACGGCGGTCAATTTACCTCATCAGCTCAGTTGATAAAACCAAATTTTCATGTTTCACTTCCCCACCCCTCCCCCCCCCCCCACCCCGCCAGCTTTTTTAATCTCTTTACGGCGGTCAATTTACCTCATCAGCTCAGTTGATAAAACCAAATTTTCATGTTTCACTTCCCCACCCCTCCCCCCCCCCCCCCACCCCGCCAGCTTTTTTAATCTCTTTACGGTGTTCAATTAACCTCATCAACTTAGTTGATAAAACCAAATTTTAACGAGACAATTAACGACAGACACAAGGGAGAGACTGGCCGGGCAAACAAACATATCTTTATTGATAACGTACCGCTAAAGAAAAGAGATCATTATGGGTAGTGTGGGTTGAGTCTTTCTTAACGCTACTGACAAGTGATTGCTATAATTAAACGAGCTGACAAGGCACACGCTATATATTATAATGCAGGTGACAGCTGACCGGGTGACCACGGTAATTACTGTATTTGATCCACAGTATCAAAACCCTCCTTTCGTCAACTTCGATAGTGGCTCCTGCAAGTTTTAAAAATCAAGTTAAATGGTAAGGAATAACGTATTTAAATTAATATTATTAAATGCTCGAGGGATTCGGTCTTTTGAGAAACGGTAGGCAATTTTCATTTGGCTATAATGAAGCAGCATCTGTTTCTTTCAACAGATTTAAATAGTACTGCGGAAGTTAAAAGTCGAGTTGGAAATCTCAAGTCAGCGAAAGGGTGAGTCGTTTTCTCACATGGTATGAGTGCAGTAGAGGTTTTAATTTATTTGTTCCATCTTCGACCTACACGACAAGAAGGCTCCTGTGAGCCAACCCATGTATAAGAAATGCTCTACACATCGCTGGCTTATATTTGAGCGACCCTTCTTTACTGGCTCCTCAGTGAGCCAACTCCTCAATTTAAAACGCTCTAAATGAAAGATTCTCCCATATAAAAATGACGGGGTGCTCGTCGTACCTTTTAGGGGTCAAAATTTGTAGTTTGGTACCACTTAGGGTAAGAAAATCTAAAATGACCACCGTTAAAATTATCATGGTACCTTTTAGGGTATTGAACCAAAAAATATGACAGAAGTACAATATGTGTTGTTTTGAATTGGTAGCTCTTAGGGGCTTAGTGCTAAAACTTATTTTGAGCCACGCCCATCAAACGAGCTTCTGGTACCTTTTAGGGTGTTTTTTGAAAATTTCCGACGAGCACTCTCGTCATTTTTATATGGGAGTCCCCCCCCCCCCCCTCCCGGGGGCGCAGTTTTACTCTCTAGAGTGATTTCCTCGCAAAATCACTGGGCCTAAAGCGCTTTTAATTCCATTTGACCAAACTGTAGCGCATTTTAGAGCATGGTCTAACTAGAAAGCGGTAAGAAATGTACGATGTTTCAAACTTCGTTTTGGGTCAGAAAGTTTTTTCCTCCTTGTTCTTTTTCTCAGTATATGACTCATCTCTCCGATACTGGTGTGGGAAGTTTATGCTATTTCCACACAACACTGGTCTAACACTGGCTGGTGCTATTTCAACATTAGAATCCCTTGTCTTATGTAGGAATTTGACAGGGAAAAAAACTAGAGCCAATTAGATTTTGTAAGAGACAAGCGAAAGGTTTTAACAGACTGTGAAACAAGAGAAAAAGACAAGAGAAAGGTGAACAGACTTTGAAACGTCTCTAAAATTAAAATATGTAACGTAAGCATTTGTTTTTACTATTTTAAGTCAACCTTAAAAGAAATGGCAAGGTGTTATCCACCTTCTATAAAGGTTTCAATGAAAATCCGCATAAATTTCCATTCTCAAAAATACATTCGTTTGCCAAACGTAATTAAAACTGTCCCTAGTTTTTACGCCATTGAACTTGTGATGTTCTATTAAGGAAAAACATGTTCTTGCCTCGCAGATCTGACACTTACAATTTGTATTTTATGTAAATGCAAAATCTATATTGATCCATAGCGATGAATATAATATTAGTTGCAGTGAGTAACAAAAATAAGTGCTGACCATCTGGCTAGCAATACCAATAAAATGACGTATATGCCATATAATGTGTCTACGATCTCGTCAATTCATTACTGGCTGGTCTGTGAATTCAAACCCTTTACATGGGGTAATAAGTTAAAAGGGAAACCGGCAAGCGAAGTGAACGATCCGCTCGCCGTTTTCTCTTAACCCAGTTCTCCCTAGGAGATGGGTACAGGCTAATTAAAGACGCATTTGTCTTTCAGGCGTCGTCTTTCTCGGATGGAAATGTTGTTTTGTGGACAAAGTCTATCCAACCGGAAAAGTCATGATATATTTTGTCGGTACTCTATGACAAAGCAGTATAAACGTTGTGATAAAGCAACCTATGATCAACCTACATGTATGCATAATTCGGAATCGACGTGCAAACAACTATGCTTTTTATTTACAGTGGTGGTTCACGTTAATTATTGAAAAGGTTATGTTAAAATCATCAGTTCGTAGGAGAAAGTAAGGTCTACAACATTTCATTTCTATGGTTAAAAGTAAAATTTGATTTTTTTCAATTCAGTTATAAACTATTTTAATGTTATCTATTTTTTGTGTTTGATATTATTAGGAATTGCTGGCTTTGAACTTTAGAAGGCGGATAAAAAATACATGAAATTGACAGCAGCTGGTAAGAAACTTGCCACAGTGTAGCTAGATTAACTAAGACATTATGTGTTCAATGTTGTTCTCTTTAATTTTTTTCTTTCATAGAATACCTTAGAATTAATATACAATGTATCAGTGCCCTGCAAACTGTTATCATATTATATTCGAAATTTGCAGAAGCCTTTTCAGGCTGTTTATAGGCCGTAATATATTTTTTAAAACAAAACATAATTGGAGAGGGAGACTTACTGAAAGAGAATCTACGGCAATGATCATGCCAACCTAACGTTTCAAATTTGAATTGTTTCAAAAAAAAAAAAAAAATACTCAAGTTTTGCAAGTGCTAGCGATTAAAAGTTCGTCTCTTAGTTCGAGCTGAATTGTTTTTGTTTTCACGGAAGAGACCTCCGGTGTAAGCAATGATTTTAGAATTTTCGATATATGAAAGCAAACATTCAACCACTGTAAATGTTAAATTAATTTAGTGTAGAAAATACTCACATAGCCTTATTGCAGTTGCCTTTGTTCCATGGAAATGTACGAAAATTCGCCTGAAAGTTATCGATTGAAGCAAGAAGGAAGTTATTCGAAAGAATAGGGCGGAAACTACAATGACAATACCGACTGAATTGATCGATGTTTGCGGGAATAATTATTTTTATAATAATAACCCAACTATCAGATTTCTGTCGGTTCACGCGTTAATTCAGTCAAGGCGCCATTAATAAGTATATGTTTGTGCTCGGATCTCAATCTTTTTTTTTCGTATGCTTTCACTGTAATAATCACATCTGTATTAATTGTTTTCCATCGAACGCGATTCTTGGAAAACTATCACGCGTGAGATATAAAGTATAGAGACATGAATGAAAAGAAATGAGAATGTGTGTACCAATCTACCAAGTTGCGCCAATTGGGCATTAGTTCTTTCCTAGATCTTCTCCTGGTGAGATTGCATAAATTATACCAATCCATCCAAATAATAGTATATCCTCATCTGCATGAACCTTCAGTACCGGCATCACCGGCTTTCCGTTGTTTATTGGGTTTTATTAATTATGAGATGCAAGCAATAACATTAATCCGTTTAACTTCAATGTAGTTGCGCATCCCCAACAGGTTTGCACAAATTAAACCCACGAAAGTTGTTCTACAAAAGGAAATCAATGAGAAAATATCAGACAGACATTTCATAATTACACACAACAAAGTGCAGCTTATGTCAAACACTTTGTCGTGTTGTAAGACTGAAAAGGTTATTAAGAGGATCTCTATTAATACTTCCAAAATTCCCGCTTCTTTGAATCCAATATAATTAAAACTAATTACAACAAATAACGAATGTACGAGCAATTTATCTTTAAACACCTTGTCTCACAGTGTACACTTACAGTAGTCACGCGAGTCAAATAGAGTTTTTTTTTTTAATATTCATTGACAATGTTTAGTTTATTCCGGCTTAGATCACAAATTATAAACATTTCAGTTTGAATTTAATCATTTGGCCGAAGATAGGGTGGGTTTCCATTATATTCTAACAAGTTTGCAACCAAAACACCAAAATGTGGTGTTATCAACTGAATTGATAAGGTAGATTGCCATCGTAAAGAAGCGGCGGACGTTTCAAGCACTAGCCCATTGTGGTCCTTCGTTAGAGTGTCATTTATTTCTATACCCAACTGAGCACATGTAAAGAAAGGCAAAATTTGATGTTAATTTCAAAATTTTAAGTTGATTCCGATTTTTATGTGCGATTCACAAATAATAAAAACTCGACAATCCTAAAAGTAATTCGCTTAACGTATATTATTTTTTTCCGCATCACCTTTATTTATAACATTTTCATATGGAACACAATGTGGGCGAATTATCTGACAGCATGTGCAAATCAGCTTTCGCATTTGCGAATTTAATAACTGGATGAATCTATCAACGTTTCAATAATTAATCGCGGTCGACATTTGTTTTACAGCAGATGACTCAGTTTGCTTAGTGTCCTTTACATTAGCCTTCAAAAAGCCACTCCGGATCGATGAACAGTGCGTGAGTATTTCAACTAACTACTAAAAACCTAAGTATGCGACACGCCAAATAGAGAAATGCTCTTAAAGGTGGACTGAAAAAGCTAACGAAACAATAGGCGTCTGAAAACACGGGATAATGAATACTCCTCGACCAAAAAAAAAACGAATCGTAGCATACAAACTCAAAATGATGTTGTTATTTTCCTTCAAAATAGTTGGTAATATATATAACATGGCTTAGGTGGATAAGCACCGCGGTATGATCAGATGAATGGTTAGAGAAGGACAAAAAAAAGGCATGAAAAAGCGTGCAATTGATATGTCATACCAGCTCATATAATTATTTAAGAATACTCCTAACCTTCGTACATTGCCCACTTTCAATAAGACTCTTATCAAGCAAAGCGCTGCCGGTAAATCAACAAACGAACGAGTCAAAATCGAATTAGTCGGGGCATTGAATTAAATGCCATGGCAGGATGCACAACTGTCATTCACAACAAAATGCTAGTTATTCAACAAAATGGTGTCGGGTTTTTTCGATATATTCCGATTGGTTAACGGATATCAGCGTCCAAAGTTAGAGCAGCTAACATGCGCACCTTTTAACGTAAACGACCGCTACGAGAAAAATATTTAATTTTAAATTTCAAAATTTCGTGACACCGTTTTGGTTAAATGTTTGTCATTACCATCGAATTTCTTGGCCAAATTTTACGAAAGTCCCGTCAAATCTACATACCCTATAAATTCTTTCAAAGTGGACATATTCTCCCTAAAATCAGGTGCTATATTTCGTAGACAAGTTATGCACCTGACTATAGTACTTTATCAAACCTACGAGCAGCACCCTTCGCCTTGACTATAATGAAAATGAATTTGCGGGAAAATTCATTCACGTTTTCAGAATCTCAGTCTGAAGTGCTGAGAAGAGACAAAATACACCAAACGTTATCCGACAAGCGAATATAAGTTAAACGCAAATTAGTTTGTGACACATTTTGATGGTTGCCGACGTTTTTCCCCGTTTTTCTTCAATAAACTTGGACCGATTTAAGATTTTGAAATTTTGTTTTTTTTTGGAAATGTTAGTTCACTTACATTATTTTTTTGGAATTGTTGTCCCTCGAAGGTTTGGAGTACCTTAAAACATTTCTTGTAATTATTAGCAGACTGATAGTTATATTGTTTTTTTTTTCTCACCACTTTAGATTTATAGAATCTTACTGTATCTTCTGTACTTTATTTTACTGTATTTTAGTTACAATGTATGTTACATAATATCATATTTTGTATTCTGTGAATTGAAGGTCCTCCAAAAAAATAATCAAAAAAGACATTAAACCGACATTTAGTACGGTTTCTTCACTAATAAAATCATATTCTTCTCATTATTATTTGAAAATTTCTTCGGTTTTGTATGTCTATCGAACCCATATGAGACCAGAATGTCGAAGCTGCCAAAGATGCAGTTTTGAGAATTTGAATAAAAATCGTCATCACTCATTTGTCCTACACATTAAAACGACAGATACCACGCAGCTCTTAACAATCGCTAATTTCATTGGACCTCGGTATAACGCAGCTCTATTGTTTTCAGGGCTTGGTCTATTGTTGTGTTTTTGTTCTATTGTTTTCTCAGAAAATCAGAGAAGACCTTGTAAGAGCTGCGTACTGCCCCTTAAAGGAGAAAGCTGCAAGAAATTCAATAGGCACGTGTGCAGTTTTCAAGAAAAGTTAAAAAAAGTTAAAAATTGAAGGTTCCATTGCATTGATTATATTGACTATACGAAGAAAGCTTCGTTTAATTTATATACATGTAAATGAACCGTATTTATCTGAGAATACGAGTAAACCTGCTTTATACTTTCATAATGAGAAAGTTATACGTATTCATAAACGTGTTTTCTTGAAACTCTTGGTATCTTAGAAATATAGTCAAGTTTAAGCCAAAGCCGATTTGGCTGTTTTGATGCCACCGAAGCTTAATATGACATGTTTACTAACTGATAGATGGCTAGATCATCGAAATCATGATGTTTCATTATTTAAAAAAAAGTTGTCAATTATTCTCCGGCTATCCATCGGTTAAGTAATGTTCATGCATGTTTGTAGTGACAGTTCCCATCATGCTGGTAGGCCAAAAGCTAAGCGAATGAGTCCCAAGGTGTCAGAGAAACGTCGTAAACAGAGAACAAGAAAAGATCGTGGGTTGAAACAGCGAAAACTTCGATCAATGGGCAAGAGGACGTTTTCTGCTTTTATGACATATGGTCTGATGCAATTGGAGGCGATCGCAATTTTTGGGAAATCATAGCAAATCGCATGCAGCAAATCTCGCAGCCGAATTGCACCGAAGTCGCTGCTAAGGTAGTTTACACTTGCGGCAAAAGTCGCATTGGATAGCGCGACAAAAATTGCATAAAAAAATCGATGTGTAAACTCAACTGATCCACTTACGGCCTAAATAATGGTTAACATAACAGTAGAAAAACAATAGCAGGAAATCCTAAATTAAAAAAAAAAAAACCCGTATGGTCGCAAGTATTTAAAAAATGGACAAAATTGATGTGGATTCTCGCAATCCACTTTTCTTGTCAGAGTGTGGCTTAATATTTTATTACTGCATCAATATTACATTTCCATTTTGAAGCCGATAATTAAAGACTTGTATACACAGGTTTGTCATTAAATAACCCACACTACGCCGCCTTTGTTTTCCCTATTGAAACTATAAAAACTGGTTCGTAAAATTGACGGGATGTTAGTGTAGCGGTTAAAAATTATATATCAGTATTTCTTTTTAGATTTTGAATTGATGAGAACTGGTCACTAGCCAGAGGGAGTAGAACGCGAATCGGTAAACAAATTATTTTGAAACGAAAATAAAGGTTCCTTAATAACAAAGGGTCAGACATGATCCACAAGGCTAACAATATATAATTAAGGGTTTCTATGCCTTTCATTATAATTTGAAATTAAAGGAGACATAAGCGTGGTTCTTCTATGATAATCAAAGATCAAGGTCCCGCCGATCTGTCTAGAAAAATACGAAGTCTTAGAAGAAAGTACACACATTCGTAATGTATAATATTTGGGTCAAAACAAGTTTTCATTCCTGTCGTATTGTTCACCGTCCTTGAAAGAAAGATCAACTTTGTCAAAGTTCACAGTGAAATGATTCTAATTATACTGCCTTATTCTACCTTATTCATTTCATATGGAACTTTCTACGATAGTTTCCAGCTTAAGAAAATTTGAAATGATATTTCTCATTGTTTGGTATGTCAAAACAAAATGACGCGATGGCAAGCCAATGTCAACAAAGCTTCAATTTGTGCCTCTCTTCTTTACATAGTCCTGTTTATTTCAGTTTTTACATTTATTCATTGCAGATGAAATTATGCTGGACGTTTTTACAGAGAAAAGATTTTGCCCGAATCGGGCTTCATTACTCTGAAGATTCGGCTTCATATTCATTCGTATTCCTGAAAAGGTATGCAAGGAACATGTCCTGCTTACACCTACGTCTCAGTTTATATTTTGTCAAGTTACAGGATCTCATCAAATCGATGTGGTCATATCTCGCTCACACGATTAATGAACTGCTTTCCTCGTAGACAAACAGGCCAACCTTCAGAAGGCTTAAGTGTTTTAGAAGAATACACGCTTAAGGTATGGAACTCTGCCAGTAGGTTTACTGCGCACAGCTGTTGTTTTAGTAAGGTTTAATTATTATGTTACTCTTGCGAAAACCAGCTTTTATTTATTTTAGAAAGAGTGATCAATATTTTTTCTTTAAAAAGATGAAGTAACTGTACGCCAATACAACAGACATGTTGGCATTACATTCCTAAATTCGCCCGCAAACGCGAAAGTGAACAGGTTCATAGAAACTTTATATTTAAACATTTTGTGAATTAAATTGTATAATCCCTCTAGTGTTTCTTTTCAAAGCTCATTTGTACTTCACAATATAAAAATATAACGGGAAAATACCGTGTAGAGCTCAAGCAGCCAATACTACAATGGCGTTAAGAATTCTGAGGATTTGCAGGAAATTAAAGATTACTAGGGCTTCTTTTCTCTGGTAGACTGCTGAACAAGTTTTTAACAGTCCATACTAGTTAAGTTTCCCTTTCGTAATCGGTCGCTACCATTTCACCTTTTTATTATGTTTTTCACTTTTATCAAAGAATTCTTTTACTAGATGAGAAGTTGGCGACTCCGAATCGATATCAAGCCCTTTGACATGCTACTGATATTCTCCCTCTCTCTTAACAAATAATCTGCACGGGTATGCAAAATCAGATTTCACGACAAAATTAGAACCCTTTTATAATTTTACGGAAGTTCACGACCGAGTACGGCTCTTAAAGGAAGGTATATACTGCCTGAAAACAATTACCCTGAATCCGAAAGAATTGAAAGCGAAAAGTTGATTGGCTTTAGAACTAGTAACTTCCTGTAATATTACTCGTAAATGATTAATTCTATCACAACGTCCAGTGTCGTTGATCAAGTCTTGGCGACACAGCAATATGTACTTATATATTAAACACAATCACCAGTATATCACAAAGGCACCAAGAACGAGGAATTACTTTCATTATTATCAATCATTCTCAGTAGAGTGCAAATACACATCAAAACGAGTGTAAATATTAAGACACGTTATTACACTCTTCAGACAGTGCGCTAGGAAAAACATTTCTTGTAGATCACTATATACTGTCATGTAAAAATATATTCAGCCCAAAGGTATGTAATACGGCTGGGTATTTTTACTCGTCAGTTTCCTTTTTTTTTTTTAATCTCGCTTAAGGTTCAGAAAATAAACACAAACACACTCATAAAAATAACCAGACGTTTTACGCAACTTTTCTTTAAATAACTTCAGTCTATTTATTGTACTTTGTTAATTAAAAATATGTCTGGGAAAAATGCTAATCTGTTGAGGGTTTTCGTAGTTTTAGAAATGGGTTCCAGAGGGCTTTTTTACATTATTAAACTGCAACTGGAATAAATGAAAATTACTAGCAATTTCAGGAATTAACTTAAACCCACGACTATCATGTTTTTGACGAGTCATCGTTATAGTGTTAAAAGTAAGGACTAATCAGACGTCAAAATCGTTGCTAGACACCTTATATTGTTATACCTATTCGGCTTATTATAACTTTTCTTCACTCTTTCAGTTCAACCCAGATTTCCTTTAATATGATGATTTTTTGGCAACCGCTGCCTTTCATTTTTCTACTTGCGCATGTGCAAGCGCAGTCATTGAAAGTACCGCTGTACATTGGATCGATGGCTCCTCTTAGCGGAAAACGTTCTTGGTGGGGCGCTGGTATCACTGCTGCCATGCAAATGGCTTTTGAGTACATCAACAACAGATCTGACATTCTACCTTATTACGAGCTGAGACTACTAGCTAATGACACACGGGTAAGAATAGTGCCTATAGTAAAACGATATTGTAAACGTCGTAACTTTGAAAAAATACGTCGCTTTCTGAGAGGAAATTAGAACTAAAGTAACCTTTAAATTAAAAATCATCGTTTGACAAGGAATAATTGAAACATATTAACGAAATATATATTTGTCCTCATGACAGGGCACGGATAGTAGGTATTGCGAAGAAAAAAGAACGATATTTTAAGATGTGTCTGTGAGGACTAAATGACACGAGTAACAAGTTTGTTGTGACAAATGCCGATGATGGTTTTTTGCTTGCATAAGTGGGGAGGCGTATAACCGGCATGTTACGGTATATGAAGCCGGACCTACCCAAACGAGGAAAGACGCGTACGAGCAAGTCACTTTTAGTCTTAGATTAACCTTGTCACAGTTTAGAAAGTGACGGAAGATTTTTGGTCTATCACAAAGCGTATCTGTGCAAAGCTCAAGCAATCGCGAATTTGTTCTCGACACTAAGTTTAAAACAGCTCCAGTTACAGTGGTGGATCCACGGAAAGGGTCAGTGGGGGGGGGGGGGGGGGGGGGTTGAGTACGGACCCCCCTCCCCTATCAAACCTGTTTTCCCCATCTGGTTCATAAAAATAATGGAATAAAATTGTTTAATACGTAGTTGTTTCACTTCCACCAATTGACTGATTGACTGATTGACTGACTGATTGACTGATTGACTGACTTAACAAACGCTTTTCGACTCTCAGAGTCTCAGGAATGCCGGAAATGGCGTTTACGAGGGTAAAATCGGAACCATTTTCCGGGGGATATGCACCCGCCCCCCCCCCCCTTTCAGAAATTCCTGGGTCCGCCCCTGAGTTAAAAATGTCTCTGCATATGACTTTGCCAGTGCTATTACAATTCATAATGTCTGAAAGCATAGTTTGTATGAACAGATGTTGTATGTTTTAATATTTATTTATTATTTAGTTTTTAGCCGTGAAATCAGAAGTGTATTTTAAACTGCTTTGTTTGTTACTCTTCTACGTTTAGGGAGAGACTGGCCTCGGTAACAAAATCCTTTATGATTACATCACAGATGGCAGGCCGTCGTTAGTTTTAGGACCTGGAAGATCAAACGTCGCGCTTTCGGTAGCAGACACTGCAAAATACTGGAAAATGATTCAGGTTGGCGACGAAACCGTTAGGCATGCGTTTTGGCTTATGATTGGTAAATAATGAAGTAATGGGCAGATAGCTTTTTTCGGCCCCAAAGGAAGACAGTTCTTGGACTTCAGATTCGGGATCTGGAATTCAAGGCTTTGAACTCGAAGAAACAATTGAAATCTGAAGTTACAACCATCCGTTCTCGTAAACGACTACAGCCGTGGACTTATTGTTTTTGAAAATACAGTCACCCTTTCGTGTGTTTGACAAAGGTACTTAGCCTTAGTTTTAATTTGGGGCAGTTTTGAGCCAAAAAAAAAATTAAATCCCGGTGACATGGCACCTTGAACATTGTTTGATGAATTTATTTTTTTTTTGTATTCAGATATCAGCGTCGGCGGAGAGTGGAGACCTTTCGGATTCAACTACGTACCCTTATTTTTTTCGTACCATCTCTTCCATATCTGCTTCAAAATCTACCTTTGTGGCTCTTGCGAAGACTTTCCTCTGGAAACAAGTGTCAATACTGTTTTTCAGTAGAGATATGTACATTAAGGTAATGCGATAGGCCTAATGTTTTCTTCAGTTGACAGTAAATATCTTTTTCAGATAATGATACGATAGAATATGATACTGTCGAGTTTAACTTATATACCACCACTATCACCACTGCCAATAGAAACCGCTAAAGGAGTGTTTAGTCACAAGTCATGATGTAAAAGAAAATAATGTAATAGTTGTTTGTCTTGGAGCTAGTGAGTGAAAATTATAACTATTTTTTTGTTGTTGTACCTTCTATTTTCATAGAACAGAAAGTTGCTAGCTGTTCAGCTCGAAATAGTCGTATAAATATAGTGTATCAGAGTCCTAACTCTGCTCAATCAGCTAGTTGGCTGCTAATGCGTCCATCCGCTGACCGCGAGATGATTCTGGCCTAATTCGGTCTTGCTCATGGGCATGAATACCATTATAGTGGGTCAGCAGTTGTTAGCTTAGTCTTAGCTTAGTCTATTGCTGTCTCAAAACTAATTGCAAGCATGGAGGAATGCCATGATCCTTGGATGTATAATTAACCTCTATAATTAACCCCTCTCCCTCTAGTATGACAATATTTTATTATTTACAATTGAAGATGGCCTGTTTGCGACTCACACTGAAACCGGAACAAGTTTGGTAAATTACATCGAGTCATCGTTTCTTTATAAATTTAATATTATAGTCTTAATCTTCTTACCATGGGTACCAAAGGTCCTCTCGCGGCACGCTTTCGTGAGAAAATATGAGACACGAGAGGCGTGTAATATGACAGACATGATAGCGCGAGAAAAGCCTCGGACACCCAGAATGTATTTTTCTTCGTGTTGACCAGCTGAGAGATTAAAGCTAACTTCATCATCCGTTTTAGGCTGCATCTGACTTAAAGGAGGAGTGTGAAAGAAACAACATCACTGTGTTGTCATATGGGAGCTACGGAGATAGAAACGATGCAGAAAACCAGCTTAAGCACATCAAGGTGCCGAATACATTGTTTTCAGTTCATGTTTCCCCATTCATAATCATTTAATGCCGATAAAAGACAACAAGAAAGAAAAAAGAAGGACGGCTGTTAATGAAATAACCTCCATTAGTGTACTACCAAACCAGTGAATAGACCCTGAATAGTGTTTCTTTTTTACGCTCTGTGTGAATAGAGCAGCTATTACCACTGCTTTGGTATATACTAAAACAATTGTTCACAAGTTTGTGACATTTCGGCGTGTTCTTGATGCAAATTGTCTGCAAATTGCCAATGTTAGGTGAGTGATATATACCACTCTCACTGGGGATTGGTATATGGGTTTTCACTGGGTGTCCAAGTGCATCCACGTGACGTGGTATGCATCCGGTGATTGGTGGCTTAAAACATCAATTATTTATGACTTTGAGAACTCAGTTTCGACCAAGAATGGTGGTGGATATTATTCACCTCCACTTCGGTGAATAATTGTGAAATATTAACAGTTAGGATTTATACGATTTCAGTAATATAATATATAACGAACTGTCCAGTTCATAAGTCGGACTTGTGCCATTTCACTTATGTTCGTTTTCTCAGGATATCGATGCGAGGATTGTGTTCGCGTTCTTACAGAAGACAACGACTGTGATGTGTTTGGTAACGAAAAATTATTGTTTGACTCCACCAAATATTATTTTATATAGCAATATCATGTCATTAAAACACGTAACGTTATGTAAACAACTCCAGACAAATCAGTTATGATTTTTGGTCACATTCAATCGGTCTTGTAAGTTATAAACTGAAACGATTTATACCATTTTCTATTCGATGCTCTCTTCTCTAATTCTTTCATTTAAATTTTCAGTAAAAACGGAGGGATAGAATTGTCAACATTGAATATCACGACAGTCACATGGGCAATTTGTACCCTTTTAGGAGGGTTTACAGCTAGTAGAGGATTACTTAAACAGAGAGGTCACTTGGGAAACAATCGGGCTACTTACTAAAAGTAAAGTTTTAGAACTCCAAGCAAAAGAATGACACCGAGCACCAAAAAAGGTTTTAAAATGTTTATTAACCCTCGGACGTACAAGAGGGGGGAGCCACCCCATTCCCCCACCCCCATCCTTAAGGAGTTTTCTCCGATTTTTTCAATATCATTTATGATTAGCACATGCCGTCTTCAGCAGCTGTTAATTTATCTTTGAGACATATATATTTTTTTAACGTTTGGCGACAACCGGTTGCTATGGTAACGATATTTGATGTCATAAGTGCGTGTTTTTCACCTTTTTTCGGTGAAAATAACATATAAAATGCTACCAAAAGCATCAAAATGTTTAACTGGTTGTTATTTTGCAACTCTAGCAAAATATTTTTGCAATTTACGCATTTTACCGATAAATTTGAATTTTTAGTAAAATCCAAGATGGCGGCCATCTTGGAGGCCATTTTGGATGACGTCACGGACCCCAGCAGTGCCACAACCCATAATATTTATCTTATATTATAGAGTACATTACAGGCTATCTATTAGACGAAACATATTTCCGAAATATTGCAACATCGCGAAAACCCAAGGAAGGTATTCCCCCTTGTACCACGGTGGGGGTATAAGTTTGCGTACATACATACATACATACATACACATACATACATACCTTTATTTAAACACGGTAAAAATATCAGTCACAAAGCAAGATAAAAACTGGTTTACATGTTTGCCGTGTGGGAGTACGAGGTGGACATAAGGCGATTGATTTCGATATTAAACTTTTTATAAGATCTAATGGCTCTTACATTCTGTGGAAGATTATTCCACAACAGTGCCCCACTACAGCAAAAACTGCGTTTTAAAAAATCTGTATGGGGCTTGGGCAGACAGAATTTATTTTCCTTGTCTCTAAGTTCATAGTCTGTGCTGAAAGGTGTAAACAGGCCTCGGACGTGTACGTTCGAGGGTTAATTCCGAAAACAAAACTAAGCTATAACATCTGAAGTTAAAAAGACACGTCTGGCTGCTGGTGTGCGGGCTGTAAACTGCGAGAAAAAGCTCTCGGGCTCGAAACCCGGGGAAAGGGGTACTCCCTATGATGGGCTATACGGGGATGCTCCGCCCGAAAGGGGTACCTTTTTGATAGTAGAACAAGGAGCAAATTAAGGACCGCGAACGAAAATGCTGCTGTAGTACGTAGGATCTATAGAAGATTACTATATGTTTGTACCTTTTTGAGGCTGGAGGTATTATGAAAGGGTAGGGATTTCACAAAGAATAGGAAAGGGTAGCGAAAACAGGAGTTGAAGCATAAAAAAACGTAGGGAAAACTGTGATTTAAGTATTATGAAAAGGGCCTTTAAAATATATCAAACAGACGCACGTAAAGGCTATATGAAAGGGGTACCATTATTAATGAAAAGTATATGAAAGGGGTACCTTTTTTGTCAAAAACGGTATATGAAAGGGTAAGGATTTGGACATCGGGGCGGAGCATCCCCGTACAAAATTTTGTTGAGTACCCCCCTCCCCACCCCCGGAAGGCTCGAAATGTCTTCAGGAGTTTTGAGAAACGCATGCCAGAGCTCCACGGGCTTCATGGCGCCAGAAAACATTATGCATGCATCTGAAATTTTTCTGTATTGTCAAAGTTACTTTACACTTATCTGAAGTAAGCTTTATTTCTTGTTCGGTAGATTTACAAGCATAAGTTGTTTGGTAATAAATACGGTTGGGTAATCCATACTCCCGACTCGCAAGGATGGTGGAAAAGAACATACTCCTCTCTAGATTGTTCTTCAAGTCAAGTTAACGAGGCAGCGGAATACGCCATTTCAATTGATCATCTGTATTTAAGCAAGGCAAAAATTCCTACTATAGCTGGATTGGTAAGTACAAATAAAGAAATGGGACATTTACAATGGGTACCCACAATATGTCGTGTTATTAACTGTTGCGCTAGCCTGAGCGCCGACGTCCCTTATTTGTCTAGTGTGCAAGCTACGTTTGTTGATGATTGCCTGCCAGCGCCCTGAGACGAATATCGAATTATTAAGAATGCGAATGACACATTACATAACCACTATTGTCTTTCCTTCTCTGTTTCGATTTTTTTTTCAGTCAATAACAAAGCGAAGGCGAGTAATATATATTTTTCCTTTGCAACATTCGCACCTTATAATCAGCTGTTTTTATCTTTTTTTTTCTTTATTTAACAGACTCCTCTACAATTTTCAAAGAAGTATAAAGAATTTACAAATAGTAAGAACGTTACAACTTCCCCTTACGGGCCTTTTGGCTTTGACGCTGTTTGGTTGGTAGCGCTTGCGCTGAATTCGTCCCACGGCAAATCTCTGAATGTGCAGCTTTTAGACAACAAAAATAATACTACTGAAGAGATCAAGGAAAGTCTTCTAGGGACGACATTTAGAGGCGTAACGGTTAGTTTATTTTTTCAAGCTGTTACTTTTAGATTCTATAGAAGGTATATTATATATATATATGTGTTTGTTGCGGTAGATATATTGCTCGCTTTAAGAATCACTTACGAGTCATTTACGTCACCCCACATTTTAAGAAAAAAAAATACTGAATGTTAATCGCCAACACCCATAAACAGAATTCTCCATTTTAATTCGAAGCTTGAAGCGACGTTGTCAGCATTTCATTCCAGCGGCTCTTAAGCTTAACGTAGCTATATCACGAGGATTTTGACATTTGTTGGGTCAAAGCTGCCCCAATTAAAACTAAGTATCTTTGCAAAACACGAAATGCTTTTAGGGCACTAAAGAGAAAGATATCAATGAATTTTTGAAGAGAGAATCAACCATAATCTGAGTTTTAGCGAGTTTGCGAAGACAGAAGGTGATCAGGAGGAACGTAAAAAAGGTGCAATCCTGGCCATATTCAGCCCAAAAGTTTAACATATTTACTCTTAGAACACTAATGGACTAATGTTAACAAAACTGAACCATTATGTTTGCAATTCCACTTATACTACGAAATATGTCTTTTGGGCTTTTTAAAGTCACACAAATTAAAAATGGTGATATAGCCCCTTTAAATCCTACTCAATAATTTACGTTCACAGGGTGAAGTACAACTTAAAGATAATGGAGACAGAACGGGAAATTTTGAAGTCTTTCAACTAAGAGGTATATATTAACCATCATACCCCTCCAAATTACTCCAAATGAAGAGGCAAAATTGCTAGATCCGGCTATTTTATCGCAATTAATGTCCCTGGAAAAATAAACAATCAAAGGACAATGTCCCGACTGATATGTCGTATTTTCATGATTATGGCCAGTTTTATTATCTTCCACAAGAGGCTGCAAGCAGCCTATACGCATGCGCATGCGTAAGAAAGTTTTATGACATATTTTAAACGTGATAAGATGTCCGACATGGCGAAAAGCACTCCTTTCATTCAGTCATCGTTCCTGCAAACCACGTTGTTTACTATTTGTTTTGCAATTGAAGGCTGTACCACAATGAAGCCAGTGATTCGTCTAAGCCTTAAATATACCAAACGTGAACATGAGTAATGTAAGTAGGGTTGTAGGAGACACTGTCGTGACACTTAAGTAACGCTGTTTTAACGGAAGTGATAGTAGCCGGAAGTCACTAAACAGGAAGTGTAAATGGCAAAGCTATGAACCGGAAGTGCACAATTTAAAATATGTGTGCATAAATTTGCGTGCAAGATCATGACACAAAAAATAAAAATAACAAGAAAAACGGAGCCGAAACCTTACCTCACGCCGCTTCGCGCATGAGTAAATAGGAAGACATGATTGATGAACACCAAACGCACCGGACAATACCCTTTAGAGACAAAACATACTTTTGGACACGAATGTTGCCAAAAAGTTGCAATTGTTCCTACAAAGGAAGGTTCCTTAATTTGAATCTTACTGGTGTTTTGAGTCAAATACAAAAAAGTTTTAATGAATGATTTTGGCTGAACTAGTTAGCAAACCACCACAGGTGCAAATCATTATATAATGAGTTCTTTTATATGTTTTGCCAAATCCAGTCTGATTTATTGATCATTACAGTCAAAAAAACTCAGCGCGTTCCGCTTATCATTTTTTCATTATTGAAATCAAAATTCAGGTTTAAAATTGATTATTGGAATCTCCCAACGGTAGCCTCATTCGAAATAGTGAATGCTGATTGGTTTGTTATTGACATTAGGCAAATGTTCACGTGCAAAGCAAGCGACAGTTGACGGCTTGAAAAATTTTTTCTGTTCGCACAACAAAAATTCATCACTGAGTATTTTAATTTTTTTTTTATGTAAAGAAGCTCTGCATTTATAAAACTTCAATGAAGAATTTTTACAATGCTAGTGTACTGGCTCTGAAAGAGAAATTTTCACGGAAAGCGAAGAAAATTTCCTATGAAGTCCAAGCGACTGAATTCGCTGATTTTTTGGAGGAGAAAATCAGAATTTAAAACCATAGGATTTCTTTTTTTTTTTTCAACACTATGCACTTTCACTTTATCAAATTCTTAGCTTTAATTGAAAAAAAAAAAAAACTGAAACAAATTACCATAGGCCGGATTATTTTAATTCCACAAGAATGGCAATTTTGATTTCACGAAATCAATTTGATGAGCTGTAACCCAGTGTCATCATTGCAATCCCACACTATCACGATATCATCTTTTTGTCCAATTTAGTTGTATATTTGGTGGCATTTGGCGATATAACATGGAAATTTAATAAGCAGAGTTAACTAAGCACTATTTATTACGCTGAAAATAGTATTGGGTTTTTCTTGAAACGCCGAAAACATTAATAATAATTTATTATTGTTTCCAATTACCTGTGTTAATGTTTGACTGGGATATTTTTTTTTCAATTTGATTTTAGGGAGTGAATTTGAACTCGTTGCTTTTCATGATGCCACAAACCCGGACAATCTTACTTATTACAGTCAAATGGCGTTTAAATGGAGAGGTAGATATAACGATGGGAAAATTAAGTTTAAGTGTATATTAAGTTCACCGAAACATACCTTTTAAACTTATTATTTTATGGAAAGTCAAATTCTTTCTGTGGTAGATTAGAAATAGAATAGAAATCAATACGAAAGCCACTGGATTCTCGCGCGCGTCTGCTAGCGAAATTAATACCGTAGAGTATTAATTAAGTAAGTAATACGTGCCCAGGCCGCGGTGCCTGGCAACTTGAAGTAAACACTTGAAGATTTATTTTATACACTAGGTAAAGTCGGCAATGCGTCCTTACATTTTGTATTTTCTATACGCAGATGGTAGATCACCAAGGGATCATGTAATTTATAAGGATAAGTTAATCCAGCTGTCAGCAGTCCATTTTATTATCATGTGCGTCTTGGCCAGCATGGGAATCATTCTCTGTTTCGGATTTCTACACTTTAATGTTGTTAACAGAACCAAGAGGTGAGAAAAAACGAGTTGTGCATTCGATCAACTATGCATCCAACAATAAACAGAAATTTGTTTAAACTGATTTACACTTTTGCTCTGTTATGCACTACAGTTTTTAAATACTTCAAAAGCATGTAAAGAACTTTGATTATTATTTGTTTATTCGTGTTATTGTTGTTGCTAGCAATTAGTTCATTGTGCAAGTCATGTATATCACATTTTTTTTTACGAAATTACCATTATATTTTTAAAAATAGAATAAAACAACTAAAGGTACATTTGGCATATACATTCAGATACTATATCCTACGTAAACGTAACAAAATCGAATACATGAAATTGAGCGGATGTTTCCAACGTCCCGTGTATCATTTCCTCTTAACGCAAGTTTGATGAAATTGCCATATGTTTTTAACCCGTGAATACCGCATGCGTAATGAACGGGTTATCGGTAATGTGGACAGATATGCAAATGAGCACTCACTCGCTCACTCGCTCACTCGCTCACTCGCTCACTCGCTCACTCGCTCACTCGCTCCTTCTATTAGCTGTAAACTGACGCAATGCTTTGTTACGAATGCGTTTCGTAACAAGAACAGCGTGAATCCAGCGATAATAATAACTAATTTGTTGTAAACGGATATAAACAACAGTAAGCTCAAAGATGTTTCTCATTTGGAATCTTTAATGCAACCATTAAAATCGATCTAAAAGGATTTTTCAACCGAGACACGCGTTTTGATGCGTATCTGCCTTGAAGTAATTAAATTTATCCTGTTCTAAGTCGGTGATCACGATGGCCGAGTTGATTAGCGCGAGAAATGACGACCGGAAGGCCCGAGGTTTAAGTCTCGCTCGGGGCCTTCTTTTTTCTTTCTTTCTTCTTCGGCCTGAACATTACATGCATGTATGAAAGTGATGTACTGTATTTTTCTTTTTTCGTTTGTCAAAAATCCTTACGTTTAATTAAAAAAAAAAATATTGAACTGTGTCAGTGTGAAAACATAAGCTTACCGCAGTATTGCGTTACGCGTTAGCATTTCTTATTCACGGGTTGGCTCTTATAGGAGCCTCTGATTTGCTTTTTGTTTACCGCTGCTGCGTAATTTAATGTATTCTTAACTACCAATTTTTCTCTTTTGTATGTATACCTTCTTTCAGATGCATCAAGATGTCAAGTCCTAACATCAACAACGCAATAATTGTTGGCTGTGTCCTGGCATATGTCTCTGTCATTTTGTTTTCTGTTGATGGTGAGCAACTCACCAGCGTTATTTGCAAGGTATAAGTAACAATTAAGTATAATTTTGCAACTGCCCGCAGAAACAAACAAAAGCACAAACAAAACCTGATCTTTCGTGAAGTAACCTTGTGATTTAAGTGTAACAAATAACTGTAATTATACCAAACAAAAAGAAAAAACAAGCGAAACAAACATAAACTAGCAAAAACAAAACAATATTTCTCAAAGCGGTTTTTTTGGTTACCTTACTGATTTTAAAAGATCTTAAAAGATCTGGCCCCGGTTGTTCAAAAGGTGGATCAGGTGCTATCCACCGGATAAATCACTATCCAATGGATAAGCATTAACAAAACGATTGTGTTATCCACTGGATAGTGATTTATCCGGTGCATAGCGCTATCCACCTTTTGAACAACCGGGACATAGGGAACCCACGCGTTTATTTAGAATGATCATAGAATAAAGTTACAAATGGACTTACGTGATGTTGTGTTTCAATCCAAATGTGCTGTTGAATAACTGAAATCAGCTTATGCCGCGATTTATAGCAGCCACAACGGTCAGATCAAATCCGTTGATACCATTTCGAAACGATCGTGTCTAGTGTTATTTTTAAATGGTCTCGCATTTCGCCGTCTGTTATTAAATTTTAACTTGTCAGCCGTCACGCGGCATGGTCTCGTATTTCGGCGTCTGGAAATAGGGAGAAGAGAAAATTGACAAGGGACGAAACTCATTTGAGGACAAATTTCTTCGGAAGCCGTTCCGTCTCTTAACCGTCGGAATTAAGCTCAAAACCACACTGAGTAGTATCTGAAAGGTTGAATTTGATGTCAGACCGTTTATTTCTTGTGGAAAAGTCGTTTTTCATTCGTGAAATGAACAGAAATCTTTAGCTCTTTTATCGTAGCATCAATGACTTAACTTGAGTGGACCGGAAGTTGGCATACACGTTGTGACGTTGTGTTTATCAATCAATATCTTTTGTTTAAGTGACGTTTTCAATTTTCCACGCGCTAAATACATGCTAGAATATTTGTCGCGCTATGTTCCTGGTTTTCTCGCGTGTAATTTATTTGCTTTCGCGGGGCTTCTTTTTCCTTCTTGGTGCGCGCTCTGCGTTTAAATATTCGATTTTCAATCGTCTATAACAGAAAATCCAAGTTAGAGTTTGCCATGTGACCACAAAGACACCTTCGGGAGTAAAAATGCAAGTGGATTTTTTAAATATGTCACGGTCTTTCCTGTGACTCCTGTCGTGTTCCAAATCTATCAAATGCAGGCTTTATCTCAAAGATTTTTTGTGTTATCACAGTACAGGGTCCTAAATCGATGCCAACAGAACGCTCTAGATCGGATTCTTCAGAGACATAATGCCTTCATCACAGGAGAAGCTGGTCCGGGCAAGTCGTACTTGTTTGCCTGACCTAAATAAATCTCGTGCCCATGTATCAAATAAAAGTAATTTTATTTTCTCTTATTTATAAAGGAACGTTAAAAGAACGCAAAAGCTAGCTTTCTACTTACCAGTGAACAACATTATTGAATCCGCCGTTATCGGTTGCGGTCGCGTGAATCTCGCGAATGTTAACAGACTCGCTCCCTGGAGCTTTCGAGTACCTCGCGCATTGCGTGGGTGACCCGGTCCACTCAAGTTCAGTCACTGATATATCGAAACAACCTCTGGAGTTTCGACCCTTGTCACTCTCTCTCTCTCTTAACCGTTAAAATTTAAACTCTTAATTTAATTAATAACAAACGGTTATGTGATATGCCGCATGACGGCGAAATGCGACAGACGGCGAAATGCGAGACCATTTAATAACAGACACTGATCGTTTCGAAATCGTATCAACGGATTTGATCGGACCGTTGTGGCTGCTATAAATCCCGGTATAAGCTGATTTCAGTTATTCAACAGCACATTTGGATTGAAACACAACATCATGTAAGTCCATTTGTAACTTTATTCTATGATCATTCTAAATAAACGCGTGGGTTCCCTATGACCGGGGCCTGGATGTGGATGCCTCGGAATCTATTTTATGCCCCTTTATTGTGCATTCGATACTTTAGCCATTTCTCAGAGATAAACGTCCAATAGTAGTAATAAATGAGTAGAAACAAAAAAGAAACTGTAACATCCAGGTGACGCGTGTAAGACTAATACCAGCAGTCACTCGTTTCTGAGGCGGAAGTTAAGTAAGATTCGAACAAAGACAATTGCATGCTAGCGTGCCAGAAAGCCGCCTGCCTTGCGGGATCTATCCACGCTTCCCGCTCGGTTATCCTTGGAGAAAAGGGGGATAATTATTAAAAGTGTAATGCTGTGCGTCACAGGGGAATAAGGCATTAAAATTTAGGATTACTGAGTCAATCTGATTGGCCACATTACACTGAGAGATTTAAAAACTAATGTTTTGAGTCGGCTAGCCTTTCGCTTTGACGAAGGGCCAATTTGCTAAAATAGATCAGTTTATACCAACTTTTTGTAAATAAAAATCTACTTTTTTCTGTTTTTAGGCAAGAGTGGTAGCCTTGGATATTGGCTTTACCATCGCATTTGGATCATTGTTTTCAAAGACGTGGCGTGTTCACAGAATCACCAGAAAACTCAGAGTACGAAGACGGGTAAACAAAGTCTTTATTCAAACAAGTCATCTTTCACATATTTTTGGAAGATCTCACTTTTTGCATTGGTTGCATTAAAAGAAGCAAGTAATAATTTAATTTTAGTTTCTTATTAATACAGCAAAAAAAAAAAAAAGGCAAGGTGGACCTGCTGCTGCTTTGTAATGTTTGTCAGTTATAATCCCCCATGTCGTATGACGCGTCCACTATTTGGAATTTTTCTTCTCTTAGAAAACGCAACATGTATGCAAAATTTTCTTGAAAATTTTCACCTTCAAAACTTTACACTGCTTCACCAACGCGCCTCCACGCTACGCTAAAATATATCTCGCGCCACTTTCTCGACCAACCAGAAGTAAAACCAAAACCGCTTGGTGCAGGCTACATGTATTTGCTGCGAGTTTTGATTGGTTCATTTGATTGTCTGTCTCTGTTGTGATTGGCTAGAGTGATTAATTTGTGTTTGGTTTTAGACACTCAATTGAAAAGTGTTCTAATAGTGTTTTTATTGAATTGATTTTACCTACTTACGTGTATAGGTGATAAAAGACATCCACTTATTTGGTATGATCTTCGTGTTTTTGTTTGTTGACATTTTAATCATAATTATCTGGTCAGTGGTGGATCCTTTACGAAAAGACAAGACGTTTCTTACAGATCAGGTACCTTAAGCATTTATTGCATTTAACATCAGTAACACAGGCTTAATATACGATGTTCACTACATTTGTTAGTAAAGTAAAAAAGATTGATGGAATACTCAAAGGGATATAATCTTGAATGAAAAGCAACTTTTATGTAAACTGTTTGTGTAAAAGCTATGAGGTTATGGGGTTGTATAAGGGTCTGAAAATATGAGGCGGTCTGGCCCGGTTAGCCGAGCTGGCCCAGTTTGCCAAGATATCGGCACGCCTGTCAAACGCAACAAATATCAACTTTGCGAATTATATGACAACCGGGCCAGCCCGGTTAGCTAAGATCCCGGTATCGCGAAGCCGGGATCCCAGCTAACCGGGCTGCAAATTTTCCAAAAATTCACCTCAGAGCAAACCTGCTCGCCTGTAAAATGGTCCTTTTTCTCTTTAAATGATGAACAGGTACACATGAGTGCGTATAAGCACAAAGTAAAATTCCTTGTGCGTATAAGCACAAAGTAAAATTCCTTAATTAAAACATTCTACGCTTTGCGCCATTTTCAAAACAAAAACTGTCAGCCAAAACCGTTGATGTCAAATTTAGCTCTCGTCCGGGCTGGCTCGCACATGTAATACCGGGCTGAAAGTCATCTCGGCAAACCGGGCCAGCCCGGCTCATATATTAATCAGGCCCTAAGATATTCGAAACTAATGCTTCTAACTGGTAATAAAAATAGACAGGCTAAACACGACTCCCACTTGTCGCACTTATCCACTTGTCCACTTGCCTAAATTTGGCATCCAACAGATGTCCGTGAGATTCTAGTCTGTCTATTTTTATGCTTCTACCTGGCGTGAGGCAGACTAGTAGGCTGTGTGCAAGCGTGGCCGAGGACTTGAACGCGGGTAGTCCATGACCGAAGCCTTAACCACCTGTCACCTAATGTGCTTCATCCATACAACAGTGCATTTTTTCCTAATGAACGTTAGTGATTAAGTACCAGTGGGAAATTAAATTTAATCACTTTCTAATAATTCATGGTTATGGGGTAAGGTAAATTTAGGTCGGTATAAAAGAATGTTACATCAACTTGGAGTTAATAAAATAAGCCCAGAAGTGGCTAATTGTCATCTAACTAACCAAGTAATTCCACTTTTGCAGGTGGAAGAGCTCCATGCAGACATTATCTACAGGCCTATGTTTTACCATTGCGCAACAAACAAGCAATTTGTTTGGCTACTGTTGGTGTATGGTTTTAAGGGCATTCTTCTTATATTTGGCCTATTTCTGGCTTGGGAAACTCGCAAAGTTAAAATAGCTACACTCAACGATTCGCACTACATCGGTAAGTATTCTTTACAGTGTCGATACATAGTGCCGACGTTAGTGCAGCTGCCAATTGCACATCTCAAATTTTAAAGCATCAACACAGTATATCAAAATGCCTTATTTTGTAGTTTAAAAAAATCCCGTGAACTGAGAATTGTTGTTTCGGTTAATATAAATGAGACAAAAACTGCATTCCTTTCCAGAAGTGTTGGGTCACCTTTTCCCCGAATAATTAACAACTATTCACCGAAGTGGAGGTGGGTAGTGGTGGATATTTACCGAGCCGCGAAGCTTTACTAGTATATACTGAAACAGCGAGATAATATAACGAAAATGATGCTTTTTAACTCATTTATTCCTGTCAACGATTACAATTTTCGCGCGCAAATTTTCGCGAGTTGCTGGGAGGTGAATAGCACTTGCTAGTCCGAGTTTCAGTAGCCAATCAGAGCGCGCCAACAATGCTATCCACTGTTTCAGTATATACTAACTATCGTTGTCGTCATCTAGTCCCCTTTCCCTCCCCTAGTACATGCCCTAATGTCTGAACATCATCTTTAAGAATTCGCCTATAATATCCGAAAAAAGAGATAAATCTCTTAAAGACATGCTCGTTACAGCAAAAATATAAAGGTAACGCGAAGTTACATCAAATCACGTAGTGAACGCTTACGGACTTGTCACCAATCTTTATTCACTGTTGAGGAAATTGAGAATGATTTCTATCTTTAAAAGACCTTGACATTATGAGGTATTTCGTTTAGTATCCATTGTAGCTTGCAAGTGAAGGACAATAACTCAGAATTTTTATATCGCCTTATGGAAAAGCATGTATATTTATTTATACAGCCTGTAGGTTCTTTGTTTTGTAAAGTGGCTGGCCCATTCTCTTCTAGTATAAGTAAAATGAATTATATCACATCTTAACGGCCCTTGACTGCTATTCTTCCAACAGGTATGGCTGTGTACAATGTATTCACTGTCTGTCTGATAGGAGTCCCAATAACATTATTTGGTCATGTTAGTCACCAACATGAATTTTCTTTTTACTCAATTACCGTCTGCATTGTATTTTGCACCACTCTGACGCTATGCCTTGTCTTCGTTCCTAAGGTTTGCCTAATTGCTCTTTAAGCGAACTAAATTAAATTTATCATATTTTCAGATTTTTAACTCTGTAATTAAAATTATTTTTAAAGTACTTATTATTTCATGTTCTCCAAGTAGTTTTCTGAAAGCTAAACACAACGGACACTTAAATGAAGCCACCTACCCCCTTCATCCATTCATTCATTCATTCATTCATTCATTCATTCATTCATTCATTCACTCATTCATTCATTCATTCATTCATTCATTCTTCGTTCGTTCGTTCATTCATTTATTCATTCATTTCTACATGATCTCTAATTTTCATACGAAAATGATTCATTAAGTAATAAAACTCAGCTTCTTTAACTTTGCAGCGTTGTTTTCGAGACAAAATCACACATAAAGGCTTGTATTTAAAGTCGTTTTAAATTACTTTGTGTCTCAGTGAATTAAACGCATTTTCAATCAAGTTGTCCCAAACTTCGAACGAGCGAGTCACTCATGTTACATATTTTCTAGAGATTAAATATTTCCAAATAAGGGACAATACCAAATTGTATTTTCGGCTGATTTTACGCAGATAAGAGCCCTGAAAAAAAGCAATAACGAAGAAATATCTGATAGATTCCCAACCAATGGCGTGACACGCGGAAGCAAGGAGTTTAACGGCTGCCAGGAGAGCCTCCTTAACAAGCAACTTGAAAAGGAGGTGAAGCGACTACAAGGTTTGTTGGACAAGGTAAGACTGTGCGATCCTTATCGAAGTTGAAGTTAAAACGTTTATTGAAATTGATATTGAAGGGGAATAGCAATGAAAGATGAATGCACAAACTTCCCATGTACCATTTTGTAGTTGAAATGTAATAAATAACAGCTGGAACCCTCATGCAGTATTTAGCGTTATAATCTATTTAAATGTTGCTCTTGCCCGTCATACTGTCGGTCAAGAGATCATTGTTTCCTCTTGTGTTGGTTCTGTTCGTGCACGCAAGGTCAATGTTGTGACGACAGAGCCGCGAAGAGAATGGGGAGAGGAATAGTGCCGTCATCAAGCATCTGAATATTATGAACACAATAAACTATACTTTTCAGAAAATAGTCTTTAGGCCGGCGGTAGAGCAATTGGGGGAGGGGGTCGGGGTAGGGGGTTGGGGGAGGGGATTGGGGGAGGGGTGGGGTTTGGTTTGTTGAGGCTGCAAATAGCAAGACGTACGTCAAAAATGATACTCACAGACAAACCCTGTCTCTTAATTAGGTAAGGGGACAATAAACAAATCCGTGCGCAGACCTCCCCTATTTCCATTTATCAAGGCAATGGAGTAGGCTACAAAAAAGCCTACAAGCTATTTAATCATAAAGAAATGACTTAACATAAAATGGAATTGTGCTTACGCGTCATGTTTTTTTTTTTCCATTATAACTTATTGACCTTTTAATAGTAGTTCTATATCAACATTAGTTCAGTTGTAAGGTATCTTTGGCTTAAAATGACGTTACCATAAGCCCTACCAACGAATTATTGCTTTTCATTTGATCTTGCTGTTTGACCTACGCTTAACTTCCTTTCACGTTTTCTCTTAGGTGCAAAAGGAAAAGTGCCAAGCAGCTTCAAAAACACCTCAGTTTGAATCAAAACCAAGTTGTATCGTGTGAAAAAGAGTGCGGGATTATGGTTTAAATGAGTCAATGAAGGTTACTTTCAAAATTAAATCAAGACCTAAAAACTGTGTCATTTCCTCACTTCTTCACCTTGATTAATTATAACTGAAGGTATTCTTGCCATATAAACCCCTTTATCACGGACACTTCGCGTCCCACAGCCAAAAATCGCACATAAAACCATTTTTAACATGAATTCAGCTTCGTGTTTCGTGTTCTTTTTGTAACTTAATTTTGTCCTGCTTTTATAAGCTGATCTAAAAATGTAAATTTCTCAGTTATGGATGTAAATAAAGGTTGTGTTGTTGTTGTTGTTCCATGTGCATGTGATGTGAACCAATATGGTGACCAATTGTAAAGTGGTCACGTGACTGAAAACAATCTATACATGAAATTTTTTTTTCTAGAAACAGTGTGATCAAGGCATATCAAAGATGCAACAAACCAACCTCCAAAGTGGGCGATTAAACATTTTTAAACGTGAGAGAATAGCATCAAACTCGGAAAAAAAATCCGAGTTCCAGATCGGATTTGAACCCACGACCCTCCGTGATCTAGTCGGATGCTCTACCACTGCGCTACTGGGACTCTGGTGAGCAAGGGTGAAATGTGGGCTTTGACTGGAACCGCATCGCGCGGTCACACAGCCAAATGATAACACATATGACTCATAACTGCATCTCGCAGTCACATTAAGGCATACATATGACTCATAACTGTGATTGCAAGGGAAAATATATAACAGTGTGATTGCAAGAGAAAATATAAGCTAAACGACCTGTACAGACCCCAAAATGATCCTGACCCCGAAATGATCCCCGACCCCGAAATGATCCCCAAATCAACCCCGAAATGATCCCCAAATCAACCCCGAAATGATCCCGACCCCGAAATGATCCCTATTTTTTTCACACTGACCCCGAAATGATCCCCAAGTAATTTTTGGAATGGAATGGCCTTCCATCCAGAGAAAGCTGGAATGAATAAAATAAAGGCAGTTAAGGAAATTTTGATTCTCATTATATGCAGTATTCACTTATTTATTCATTGTGGACAATTCTTAAACTAAATAATTATAACGCATTTTTTAACTATTTTTCAAGAAACTATATCATTTCTTATGGTTGCACGTTCAGAACATGAATAAGGTAGAAGCTCAAGTCAGTTGAACATTCTGCATATAACATCTGTTTGATATTCCGCCTCATTTCACGGTAAAGATATACTCTCGTGTTTAATTTCGCTAAGTTACCTTGCGCATAAAGGTAATAGCGGATCGAAAAAAGCATTCCGATTCTGCTATCTTTTATGGCTTTCTATATATCTCAGTTTTGAACATTCCTTTGTTAATTTTCCATAGAAGCTACACCCTAGAGCTATACTGTTCACTTTAAGTATGTGTACCACTGTTCATCTTTAGTACACTCGTCACACATGTAACAGTCCTCAGTCGTCGTAGTACTGCATGAGGCCGCTTTCATTGGCGTAAACACCTGCAGATAGGCACTGGAATTTCTTACAGCATTTGGGGCAAATTTCTTCTGTCACTTTGCCTTCCCCGTACTTCTTTTTCAAGTATTCGACAACATCCTCCCCTTCATTAGATGATGGCATGTCCACACAGTCTAAGCTGTGATAGTGAGCCTCTGCTTCGTGCCCAAGTAGAACCATGGGTTTGAGATCTTAGCCGTCTTTATTAGAGACTTCAGCTTGTTACCATTTAAGTTTTTGATCGTATGATTGTATTGTATTTCTCGTTGCTGAAATAATATGGCTGTTGATGTTCACGTTCGATCACGTTTGTCTCCTCTTTTAAATCATGCCTGCCTGCTATAAGAAGCGGATAAGTTTGTATTTGTTATTGGTTACAGTTGAAAACGCTACACTCGCAAAAATAGGAAATGATATAGTTACTTGAAAAATCGTTAAAAAATGCGTTATAATTATTTAGTTTAAGAATCGCCCAAATGAATAAATAAGTGAATACTGCATATAATGAAAATCAAAATGTCCTTAACTGCCTTTATTTTATTCATTCCAGCTATCTCTGGGTGGAAAGCCATTCCATTCCAAAAATTACTTGGGGATCATTTCGGGGTCAGTGTGAAAAAATGGGGATCATTTCGGGGTCGGGATCATTTCGGGGTCGGGGATCATTTCGGGGTCGGGATCATTTCGGGGGCTGTACAGACCTCAACCTTCACATTTGGTACAAGAAAGGAAGACTGCTCGGTATAAGTAATGTCTAAGTTCAAGTTTTATTTACGTTCGAATCAAATTAAATTTGGATAGACATTAAAGAATAAAAACCAGCGAAAAAAGTTTAACACAATGTTTCGATGTCGCCATGACATCATTTTCAAGTGAGAAAATAAAAAATTAGTGGTGTAAGGTGATAAACTTAACATTGATATCTCGAGTGATGTCTGGAGATGAGCCAGCTCAACCACCGGCCAACGAAAATACTGTTCACCGAGCAGTGTTGCCATTTTAAGGTCAAAAGTCGCCCGATGCACTGAAGAAACAACTATCCGACCTGAGCAAGAAAATCGATCACACTCTTCAACCAGTGTTTACGAGCCGCAAAATTAGTGAGTATCCTAGATGCGTGAACCCAAACCACCTTTTATTAACAAACAATGGGTGGTGTACAATTATCAATGTTATCTGTGCGACGCAGAGTATGTTGACTACACTAGCATTTACACCAACGTATTGACGAACACCGTTTCCAAGCAATTGGCAAACATCTCAAGAACGACCACGGCATTAAAACCATCGGCAACCTCACCTGCCCAGTAACTTTTCCGTCCTCAAGAAATGCAACCGGAAAATTAGACGGTTTAAGTTATGAGATGCTATTCATTAAGAAGAAGAAGCCTAGTCTGAATACGCAATCGGACTCCATCCGCACAAAACTATTTGTTTAGATATACAGTTATATCTGTGCTTACCATGCGCACACTTACAATGCTAAATATGTTTACTTACCTATTGTTAAGTTTATCGCGTTACACCACATATATTAAGTCAGTTTGATTTTTTTTTTTATTTTCTAACTTGAAAATGATGCCATGGCGACATCAAAACGCCGTGTTAAACTTGTTTCGCTGATTTTTATTTTTATTTACATTGTTTCTCTTATGTACAGTACACAGTGTTATTTCTTTTGAAAATGGGGAAAATAAAGAACTAAAACCGATATTACATATGAAAGATTACGTTACTTTTTAAACTATAACAGTGACGTTATTCGTTATTCAAAGTACAATGTACATACTCAGTCAATATTCGAATGGACTGGAGTTTATAAGCTGCTGGATAAGAGAATAGAGAATTAAAGCTAAGAGAAAATTATCGCCTAAGTTAATGATCAATAAATCAGACTGGATTTGACAAAACATAAGTACTCGTTATAAATGGTTTGCACCTGTGGTGGTTTGCTAAATTCAACCAAAATCATTCATTAACACTTTTAGTATTTGACTGAAAGCTTCAATAAGATTCAAATTAAGGAACCTTCCTTTGTATAAACAATTTTAACTTTTAATTTATGGCAACATTAATGTCCAAAATTATGCTTCGTCTCTGAAAGGTATTGTCCAGTGCGTTCGGTGTTATAGCAACATCAACAAGACAAAAAAATGTCACAGTTTCTGTAACTAAAAACTAACAATCAAAGAAGGCAACTCTCTGAGACCAGATGCCAAAAGTTTAATTGTCAACATATGTTTATTTACCCTCTACCGTACACGAAAAACACACTTTACCGAAAAGTATAACATAATTGCTCATTTTTGATGATTTCTGTAAGCATCTAAAAAGCATATCAATCATCAAAATCCAATTTGAATTTCTACAAAATAAGCGTCTTACAGGAACACTACTACAAGATAAAAAAATACATACAGGAACTCTACGAGCCAGTAGTAAAACCGAGCTTTGAGATTGAGACTTCGAAGCAAAGCCTGTAATGTAACTACTCCATAATCAAAGATTTCCTGTGACACTGTAATATCCATTGATTGTTTCATGTCGCAGTTGTAATAGGAGGCTTTTACATATACAGGCGAAACCCTGGGGGTTCTGGGACAATAGCTAGAAAGTAGATGATTTGTACTAAAGAAAAAAACGTATCCTCGTTTTCTAGCGTTGCACCTTGTTTCAGCACAACTGCACAAGTGTACTGAAGTTGGTCAATTTAACTGTGATGTTTGCATAATTAATTAGGCAAAATCCGGTATTTTCGTTTTTAGTCCCCTTTTTCTCGAAAACTATAAATTTCTAGAAAGTTTCAATAATATTTTTGAACAAAGCTCCCCAAGAGTGTCTTTTTGGCAAATTATTTTTATTATCAATTTGGCTAATTCTGAGCGATAAAAATGTTGTAACGCCTTATGTCCTGAAATGCGCAAAGTAGTTGTGCTACATTTTACTGGAATATACAGGTCAGTGGTGATTAACTATACGTAAGAACATTTGAAGGTACCTTTAATGGATCAAGCACGGACGCCAGCCCATTCGCTACGCAAACCTTAATCATATAGGACGATCTTTGCTGACGTCATTGTTTACATTTTGTCTCATTAACATACGAATTTACGCAGAGAAGACATTGCGCTAAATACGAATTGACTTCAACAGTTGAAAGAGCTTGTTAAATTTAGTAATCTACCCAATTTTTAGCTCTTTGCATGTAATATTTAAGAAAATATAAGCTATCCAAAACTGCAAAATTGCTGGGTGGCAAAAGCGCTAATGAGCCCATACATTCTTTGTAAAATTTAGACTTTTGAAAACAGCATTGCACAAAGAGTATCTAGTGTATCGGGTTCAAATTTCCAGAGAAAGCTAATTGTAGTATGGCCTTTCAATATTCAGAGTTGATTTTGTTGTAGCTCGATTACAAAATGATGCACCTATGCTAATGAGGCAAAAAGTGTAAACAAAGATCGCCCGATACAGCTCTTAGGGAGTATTCATCAGTGGAGGGTTTACTCCCTTAGCTTATATTTCATTACATCATTTAAATTATCAACTTTGCAGTATGAGAATTCTTCCGCCAGAGGCAACGAGATCAAACGAAGATGAATAAACTGATAATAAAACTATGAAACAACAACAACAACAACAACAACAAACTAACTAAATAGGCCATTTCCGAGTTGCCTTTAGCCTCTCTATCAAAGCGAGGCCAGGTGCGAAACCTTTCATATGAAAATGAGTTTTCATTCACATGCAAATAAAACTTATTTGTATGTGAATGAAAACTCATTTTCATATGAAAGGTTTCGCACCTAGCCTCGCTTTGATAGAGAGGCTAAAGGCAACTCGGAAATGGCCAATTGGGAATTGTGGCATTTATTGCCAGCCTGTTCGTTCTTAAGTATTTTGAGCCGAGGAATGATGTGGTTTGTTAGGAATTTTGTTATGCTTTTATTCAACCAGAGGTAAGGTAAAAATATTGAACGGATCATTAAAAAATAATTCAGTTATGAACGGGATTCAACAACATGCAGTTGTCTAACAGTATTTCTACTGTTTCGACGATAACGTTTAGTGCTTCTGCTGTTGAATTTAATTTCTTCGTTTAGACCGTCGTTCGATACCCGGAAGCCACAACGGATGTAGTGACAAACATTCATGTTTCGGTCGTATGCAGAATAAATCACAGGATTGATAGCTTCATTGATTAATCCTCCGAACATGGCAATCTTATAGAGTAAATGGCCTTGATGGACACTCTCCGTCCCAGAGGCAATTCTCCAAATGCTCATAACAAGCGTCGGTGACCAGCAGATAACAAAAGCGCCCATGATCAAGCACGCCGTTTTCGTAACGCGTTTCTTGCATCGTCGAAGAGCTATTTCTGCAGTCGGTATTTGTGCTCCCCTTTGGTCGCCAACTGTTAAGATTATCACGTGATAGTAACACCAGCTGATGACGCAGAACGGAGACAGGAACATCAAAACGAACTCGACAGCTTCGTATAATTTGTCAAGCCATGGCACGGGAATGGCACGCGGCAGACACATCGGGTCGGAGTCTACATGTAGATCGATGTGTGAGACGACTTGAAACATATAAAGAAAAGGAGTACACACGATTGCTGGAAATACCCAAGATAGCGCTATCATCTGCTTCACGCGGTTTGATTTGAGCTTGGGAAGATGTGGATGGGCCAGGCAACGATATCGGTCAACCGCAATCAATGCATGAGTAAAGACTGCTGTGCCACTAGCCGAGACTTGAAGAAACTCAATGATCTTACACATAACTGTACCAAAAATCCATGAATCCAAAATATGCTGTGTTATTTCCAATGGACATAGGAATACGCCTATTACAAGATCCGAAAAAGTCAAGTTGAGAATAAACTGATACGTTGCGCGGTTTTTGAGAAGGATTTTTCGACGCTTAATCAAGACATAACCTACAATAATATTCCCAACGATAGCGACAAAGGAAATAACACCAAAAATAGTACTCAATGCGATATCTGAATTCGTAGGCGCCATGATAAGCAGCGAAATTGCACTTGACTAGCTTCCGTGGCTGTGGAAAACGAACTGATTTAAACCTTATACATTACTGATAAAATAAGTAATCTATTTTACTCTCTGTAATGCCGTACGCACCTGTCAGAAAAGCAATCAACTGAAGTGGATTGCCAAAGGCAAAGTGCAAGAACTGAAAAGAAAAAGTAATTTTATCCTTTAATTGCCGCATAAGTCATAAAGGGGGTAAAATAAGGAGGTGCCACCTCTTTAACATGGATTCATCTAGTCCATTGTTCTAAGTTCAAAGCATAAGTTTTCCATTATTGACGGGAGAGCTAAGCACTAATTGCTTAGAAGACAACTTATAGCTAGCTATAAATAAATTTTACATAGATGTTATACCTTCCAGATCTATATGTATACAATCATTTATACAATCTTCACCATAGTATATCACTTTATATTATTCACAAGATGGGCACAAAAGCACTAGTTCATATTTAACATAGATTGATCAAACCGTTAAAACAGATTGCATGAACCAATGAGTATATACTCGAGTTCGCCGCATATAATTATAATTATATACCGCAGATGAACGATGTCAGTAATTCACCGTTGTCTTATCCCTTTTTTAATAGTCCGCAAGCTTCTTTGGACAATTTTAAATATGGCTTGCTGCAACTATCATATTTAGTATAAAATTTATTTATTCCCAGCTTAGAACAAGTTTTTATCAGTCATGTTTTATTCAGATAAAATAAACTTAATTATCGGAAATACTTTGCAGCTTTCTGAGTATTTAAATATGTATCCATAACAAACGAAGTGATTAAATATATTGCGATTCAAGTGAAAATAGATCTGCATGATCTCCGCCGTGTTCAATGTAAGATGTTTGTTTTGTCTTTACAGTGACTAAAAATAATTTTTCTGCCCAGGAGAAATGACTGATTTTTTACATGCGTGTCGTGCATTTTAATGTGTGACAATATGAATACGTGGATCAGTAGGTCGCTACCGTTTGTGCTTATTGGTTTGTTAGGGTTTCACCCCGGCTTTTACGTTCAAGGCTCTCACTGGCACAAGCTATAACTCTTTTGCTGCTTTAAACTCTATGATTGTTTTCGTCTCAATCCCTTCGTCATGGAATTGATATTCAGCATACTTTACACGACATCGCTGGTATAACGAATGTACAGAGGGATAAATATAATGCTATCGCAAACAATGGACTGTACTTTAGTGTTCTTGCTTATATATGAAAGAAAACACTGATTTAATTTATTTTTTCAAAAGCCTATTAATGTTTCATACATACACACACTCAATTAAAAATTAGAACCCTCTTGATTTTTTGTTTGAAAGTTTGAATTATATGTATTTCTGGTGAATGTAATGCAGTAAATGGAAAATGTCAATGAAATTTGCATGCAATCCTAATATCTACGCAGCATAAAATGCAAAGTACAAATTAAGCCAAGGAAGTTGGTAATTTTTTTTTCCAAGAATAAAAATTAATCTTCTTCCTTTTTAATAAGAGCGTAATATTTTTGTCGCAATCAATTTCAATTTTCACCGTGAACTCACTCAATTGAAGCTTTGCTACTAGTAATTTTTGCTTTACGCTTTCAAGCACGTACAAATCAACTAAACCGACTGCGACAAGTGCCCTGATTAGAAAGATAAGAAATGACGTCATTTAAAGGCTCTAACAGTACTTTTAAACAGTCCAATATTGCCGCATACCTTTCAACGTTTATTTTGATGAACTCCTCAAAATGGGACGAAGACGTATGACGTGAAATGATCTGCACAGCCGCCATCTTGGATCCGCAACTTAGATTTCTGGATTTCTCCAAAACCTCAAAAAACCGTCCATATTGAATCAAAAGTATAATCAAAACAAATAAAGAAACGCTAAAACTTATTGGCTTAAAAATGTATAACTGACAACGATAAACATAAATGTTTCATTAAAAGGTTAAAATATCC
Organism: Cladopsammia gracilis; assembly: GCA_022457155.1. Classification (NCBI taxonomy): domain Eukaryota; kingdom Metazoa; phylum Cnidaria; class Anthozoa; order Scleractinia; family Dendrophylliidae; genus Cladopsammia; species Cladopsammia gracilis. The sequence goes on from JAJGOT010000040.1 coordinate 369,262, forward strand.
AAATTTCGAAAAACATTGCTGTCACAACCTCGTTGCCATGGAAACATCAAGTTACGTGAACAATGAAATGTCATATCAAATTGTCGCCCGATAAAAGAGAGGAAGTTTGGTGGCGAAACTTCCGAATATTAAAAACGTTATGAATGTTGAAAGTGAAGCCCCCCCCCCCCCCCCCCCCAACACACCCCAGGGTTATAATCATGCGGTTCTATTAACTTCATCAGCTTAGCACAAATTTATTACATCATTTACATCATCAGCTTTTAAGTTTGAAAATACTTCCGCCAGACGCAAGGAGATCAAACGGATATGAATAAACTAATAATAAAACTAATAAAATAACAGTAAACAAACTGACAGCTTATAAATCTATATTTAAGTCAAATGTAATAATTGCTTCTGTTGGAATGGGAACTGTGGCATTTATTGTTGGCCTTTTCGTTCCAGAAAATGTTTCTGGTTTGGTTTGTTCTGCGTTTTAAAAGAGCTCTTCGGTTTAGAGAGTACGTTATGACATGGATTCAACAACATGCAGTTGTCTAATAGTAGTTCTACCGTTTCGGCGATGCCGTTCAGTGGTTCTGCCGCTGGATTCAATTTCTTCGTCAAGACTGTCGTTCGATACGCGGTGGCCACAATGGATATAATGACGAACATTCATGATTCTGTCATATGCAGAATAAATAACAGGGTTGGTGGCTTCATTGATTAAACCTCCGAGCATGGCAATCTCATAGAGTAAATGACCTTGATGGACACTCTCCGTCCCAGAGGCAATTCTCCAAATGCTCATAACAAACGTTGGTGACCAGCAGATGACAAAAGCGCCCATGATCAAGCACGCCGTTTTCGTGACACGTTTTCTACTTCGTCGAAGAGCTATTTCTGCCGTCGGTATTTGTGCTCCCCTTTGGTCGCCAACTGTTAAGATTATTACGTGATAGTAACACCAGCTGATGACGCAGAACGGAGACAGGAACATCAAAACGAACTCGATAGCTTCGTATAATTTGTCAAGCCATGGCACGGGAATGGCAAGCGGCAGACACATCGGGTCGGAGTCCACAAGCATATCGATGTGTACGACAACTTGAAACATGTACAAAAATGGAGTAGACACGATTGCTGGAAACACCCAAGACAGCGTTATCATCTGCTTCACACGGTTTGATTTGAGTCTGGGAAGATGTGGATGGACCAGGCAACGATATCGATCAACTGCAATCAATGCATGAGTAATAACGGCTGTGCCACAGGCCGAGATTTTAGCAAACTCGATGATCTTACACATAACTGTACCAAAAATCCACGAACTCAATATTTGCTCTGTTATTTCAAATGGAAATAGGAACACGCCAATTACAAGATCCGACAAAGTCAAGTTGAGAATAAATTGATACGTTGCGCGGTTTTTGAGAAGGAATTTACGACGCTTAATCAAGACATAAGCTACAATGATGTTCCCGATGAGCGCGAGAAGCCAAATGATCCCGAAAACCGTAGCCTTCGCGACATCTGGACTCGAAGGCGCCATAATAAGCGGCGAAATTACATTTGAATAGCGTCCGTGTCTGTGAAAAACAAACTGATTCAACTTTGTTAGGCTGTTGTACTATACTTTTATTATACATTACTGGTGTAATAAGTAATTTATTTTACGCTCATTAATGGCATAAGCACCTGTCAGAAAAATCATCAACAAAAGAGAATTGCCGAAAGCAAAGTGCAAAAGATGGAAATGTGTTTTAAATATTGTTATGTTAAATTTCAAATGGGTACTTTTTCCATTACTGACGGGAAAGCAAAGCACTAACAACTAAGCAAACAAATAGGTATGAATGAAGTACACGGAGATTTATATCCTCTACGGATCTAAAGTATATAACTTAATTTATTCATTCTTTCGATCTAAAGTTGATCCACTTCAATATTATTCAGGAGATGGGCACATAGATCACTAGTTCCTTTAACGTGTCTGAAGCCAAGACATGTAGTGCAGTTCTAACGTTTGAGTTTGTGAACGAAATCCTGTGATGTGACCATATAAATGAAATTTCTTCAGCAGTACTTTTGCTTGGACCATTTGTTTTACATAATTAATTTTTTTCAAAATGAAATTTGGGATTTTTCAGCTTAAATTTTAATTTATGGCACTCTTTGGAGTTAAAGGGTTAAGACCATTGCATGAACAAAGTTGTATAATCGAGTTCTGCATATATTAAGTGCCATTCACATTTAAATTGGTTGCATCCTTTTAATAATGTAGTCGGCAAGCTTCTTAAGAATAGTATATATTTTAGCAAAATTACGCCGCTAATTTAAAAGCGCTAAGAAAGATTGACACTTTTTAAATATGGCCGCGACTAACATTTTTAGTGTATTGACTTTATTCCCAGCTTAGAAGTTTTTATCAGTCGTGTTTCATAAAGATAAAAGTAATTATCGGAGATACCGACAGTGCAACTTTCAGATTAATATATATGGTATACTCATAAAAAACAAAGTGATTAAATCGTTGTTATTCAAGTATTAAAAATCAGTTGTGATCTCCACCGTGTTTTGTTTACCAATATTTGTATATATTTCGCCTTTAAAGTAAATACAAATAATTTTTCTGTTCAAGCAAAAAAAAAAAAGATTTTGTTTTCCATGCATATGTCTTACATTTTAATGATATACATGCATGGATTAGTTCATCGCTACCGTTTGTACTTATTGATCTGTTAAGATTTTGCTTAGCTTCTCACACTGGACGAAAAAATGGATTTACATACACAAACAGCAGTAAACATCCAGTAAAGACCCCATTTGCACAACTTTGCTCATATTTGCAGCAGCTTACACTTTATTTGCAAAGAAAGCAAAGCTGGTAAATGCCGCATTTTCGTTACGTTTGCTCGGCATGGTAAACAAATGTGAGATTTGCTTGGGGTAGCAAAGATATGGTAAATTTTGCGCAAATGTATATTTACACCGCATTTGCACACAATTTGCACGTGAGCAAGGATGTATGTTTACATTGACTTCACACCCAGTGCAAAGAATTTGGTTCAAATTTAGAGGCTTAAATTTGCCACATATTTGCTCGATGTGCAAACTTGAGTAAATTCATTTTTTCGTCCAGTGTCACGTGCATAATTTGTTACTTGTACTACTTGTACATTCGCACGTGCACCTTTTATTCACTATGAAATCCGAATGCAGCATTCATTGATCGACATCGTATGAGTACGCACAGGGATAAATTGAATGTTATCGCAAATTATGGACTGTACATAAGTATTCTTGTTTACCTATGATAAAAGAATATATTGAAATTCAATTAATTTTGTTTATATTGAAAAAAGCAAACTTTAACGGCTCGGGAATATAACGAAAGGATAATTTGTTGATAATATTTCATACATGCACACACTCGATCAAAAGTTAGAACTGCATTAATGACTCACTCCTGATTTGTATATGATTTGTATAGTTCGAGCTACTTCTGGCAAATCTAATGTAAATGGAAAATGTTAATGAATTTGCATGCAATAGTGATATCTCCTCCGGCGATATAACATACAAGTGCAGATTAAGCAACGGAAGATGACAACACGTTTTTCTGTAAACAGACCTTAACCTTCTTCCTACCTATTAGAGAGTATTATTCTTGTCGTAATCATGTTCAATTTTTACCTAGACGCCATTGATATGAATTTTTTTTCTGGCAATTTCTGGAAAATCAACAAATCAACTATTCTTACGCCAATGTATGGGGGCCTTCTAAAGATGTTACTACGCCTTTCTGCAATAACACGCGTACGCGAACTCAAAGGTTAAAACGCCCAACTAACGTTTACGTTCTACGCCGCCGTCAGTCATTATTATAGCGATAATTAACATTGGACACCTGAAAAACAGAAATTGATAAAATGGATAGAAATCCACAAATCACAATTCACAAACATGACCTTTTAACCATTTTATGCGTGAAGCATCCTTGTTTCCTGAGACGTCCGGTACGATATTTGCGGCAGTGAAAAACGAAACCATTGGTTGTGTTTTGAACTTAAGAGTTCGCGTGTACGTGTTATTCAAAAGCGCAGCAATTGATTTCCGGTGATATTTAGTCCATGAACTTAAACTTGAACTGAGCTTTGAATACACGTTTCTTGTACTTGGTATGCGTAGTCAGTAAGAAGAGAATAAAACCATAAAAAAAAATAATAATAAATAAGTGTAGACTGCTGACAACGCCCACAACTTCCAATTTGACATTTGACTGGCGATTTTTTTGGGAAATCCGAATCCGGATTCTTGAAACCAAAAACGGATATTTTTAAATAAAATACGAAAACGGATTATGAATCTGTTTAAAGGGGCTATGTCGCGAGGTTGGCGGGCGAGTACTGGGTACTAACAACTTGAAAAACGTCCAGTGGCTTTTAATCAAGTTGGCGGCCATTACTGTCGAATTCGCTGCAATACGTTCCATCCCGTCGTATTGCATGAAAGCATCATATATCTCAAGTTTACAAATTAGTTAGAGTATTTACTTGGCTAGATTTTTGGTAAATTATTTCTGCAATTTGTTAGTCGTACCTTTGAAAAATTCGATTTCTTCCAGTAGTGGTGGAAGTTGGGGAGGCGAAATCGATCGTGCGTGGTTCGACACGAGTGCAAGCGTGATAAAACTTGCCGCGATCTGGGAGGGAACAATAGAAATTTGTCATGTGTGACGTCAGGTGACGTCACATAACAGGGACTCATTGCGCAGACTCATCTTGCGACATAGCCCCTTTTAGCCGGATTCTTTGAACTGCTCCGCGGTAAGATTCATCGCATCAAATATAAATCCTGAGGGAGGGATTCGAAAAAGGTACACGTGGCAAGCGGTCTTTCTTGCAAGTTATATACTCTTTTTGTCCACTATTTTGTTTCACGTAAGATTTCGGTACATATTTCGAATATTATTTGTTGAAACAAAGAGAAAATTGTGAGCGAGTCCAAATATGTTAATTTGCAAACCAACGGGTTTTTTTTTTACACAAAATGATCCATTTTTGGATTCTCAGGCAAACCATGGTTTTGAAACCACTTTTAAATTTGAATTTTCCTTTTTGTTATGACTCAAGCATTAGACAAGAACTAAATAAGTAGTAGCAATATTCAAAAAAACCTTAAATGACAAAATCATTACGTAACCAAACAAGTCTATATCTTCAGCCGGCAATCGATGATACAGTCCACTGCATAATTCTAAGTCCATCGTCTGTTGCGCGTTGTATGTTGTCCGTATTTTTCTTATTCATTGTGTCGATGAATAGTGTCCAAATTTTCCTGTACACACGCGAGTTTATCGTACCGAACTTCAGGTTTCAATTTTGGATGAAATGAGAGAAATTGATGTTTCACTACCTGCAGTGGTATCACTGGTGGTTAGAGAAAGTCGCCTTGAAGATTTCTATAATTATAAACATAAGCCATATTTGTTGCTTTTTACATGGTCTTTATTGCATTTGCCAATGCAATTAAACTTATTATGTCCTATTGATGATAACCAAGAATTCTGGGGACTTCCGTCACGATTATTATGACTCAAGGAACATTAATATTAAGGTGTTTTGAAACAGTTTTCTTGAGACCATACCTACATTTTTCAATCAACTTTTAAGCGGTCATCTCCAAGTTAGATCAACGTGAAATTTTCATTTGACTAACTGATTATGAATTGAAGTTTGGCTCAATATATATTCTGGTAAAATCGATATTATCATGACGACGATAAACGGGAAAGTTCGAAATCAGCCAAAGTGAAATTTTGCGCGTTTTCGTATTGAAAATCCCACATAGACATCTTAAAATATGGTATATGGCATTATATATTTTGGTAGGGCAAATGAGAAAAAAAAACAGTTGTTGTTTACTGCCAGTTGTGATATTCGCAGTTAGCATACATTTGAAAGATGTTGGAAAGGCAAGAACAGGAATCTGGAGGTTTTTTATGTTAATGGCAGTGCAGCTTAGAAGTGAATGCAAGACATTAAGCATTTTGACAGTTACGTTAGGCAATCCCAATAATATGATTCGTTTCTCATCGCCCTCCCTCTCGTGTGAAAGTAGGTCGGTCCCGCTAAAACAAACACACGAAATAGTTGGCTGAGAGAGCCTGAGCGCAAGTACAAGCATGGATGATCAGGAAGAAGGCCTTGTTGCTTAGTCAGCTTGTAAATTCACGCCGTGCGCCTTCGCTCGCTGAAAGTTGTCACTTATATCCAGGATTGCAGATAATTAGATGTATGACAAATTTTGATATCCAACACGAAGTGTCCCATTAAGTTTAAGTGTTAACAAGCTTTTTTGAAATGTAAGGTAAGCATTAGTGTTAGTGTTGTTTTTAGGTTAGGGTAAACGCACCTGTTTATCTTTACTTAAAGAGCAGAATTTAGGGGACACTTCGTGATGTTTATTGTCTGAATTTTTGAAAACAAGTGATGTTGAAGTTGAGTAGAAGAGAAAGAGGACACTTTGTGACGCTTATTAAATTTGTCATACATCTAATTATCTGCAATCCTGGACATAACTGAAAGTTGTCCTATAGTCTGCAATGGAGGAATGTTTTCCTCCCAGTTGTTTCTCGTGCACTGGATTTCTTGTACGTCTAACCAAAAGTCGCAAAGAATTATTGATTTTTTCGTGACTGAAATTCATCGAAGAGAAGTTGCTGTTTCAAGAAACCAGTCAGTAGTCAGAAGAAGGGCATAATGCTTAGAGGAGGTACAGTACAGATTGATTTTTTTTTCTGTTTATGATAGTGCAAAGCGCGTTTTGTCGATCACAGCGCTGGCTTCTGAGGCTGTTAAGAAAAATCATTAAAGGCCGGAGGGGGGGGGGGGGGGGGGGGGGGGGGGACTCCGATATAAAATGACGGGCGCTCGTCGCACCTTTTAGGGGGTCAAAATTTGTAGATTGACACCGCTTAGGGTGATAAAATCTAAAATTAGCACCGCTGGAATTATTGCGGTACCTTTTAGAGTATTGAGCCGAAAAAGTATGACAGAATATGACATGTGTTGGACAGTAAAAGATAACGGAAACAGTAAATGTACATATACAGATTTTGATAATTGCATAAATTTATTTATTGGGCCAATTACCATCATTTTAGAATTACTTAACATCATAAGTTCTTTGTGATTGTGAAGTGAAAAATGCAAATATTTTGAACAGTAAATGTACTGAGGGCAGTGGTGGATCCAGACTTGGAGGAAAGAGGGTGACGGGTTGTGATAATTAAGTGGAGAGCCCGGTGTCGAAAATATTTTTTGTTGGTCCTGCAGGGCTTGTTTTGGTAGGGACAAAAGATTGGTCTTGGCCTCCCCTGGATACACCTCTGGAAATATGGATACAATTTCAATTATTTGGGATCGAACGTCAATAACATTAACAATAACATTAATGGTATACTTAAATTTACTACCAAGGAATGAAGTTCCAAGTGACTTTTGATATATTAACTTGTCGGATACGGGTACTAGTTACTAAAGACAACGGACAATAGACCAATATCACGCTAGCATGGCACAAAAATATATTTAGTTTATTAGGATAAAGAGCCCAGCATGCGCATCGAATTCAGCATATCGATATTAGTAAAACTACAAAGTTTTGTAAAGATTGGTAGCAAACTGACGAAGATATGAAATTTTGAAACTGAGCATTTTTACAAAGAAATGTATGGTGGACGGGCATACATTGCCCGTCCAGCCTCGTTTTCGTGTTTTTCCCATACATTTCTTTGTAAAAATTAGGCCAGAGTACTAAGTTTCAAAAATTCATATCTCCATCAGTGTACGAGCAATCTTTACGAAACTTTGCAGTTTTACTAACATTGATGTGCTGAATTTGATACTGGACTCTTTTTCCTATTAAATTAAATATATTTTTATGTCATGCTAGCGTGATATTGGTCTATAACAGTAATTGTTAGAAAGAGATTGAAATAGCCTTGATGATTGCAGATCAGAAGTCACTTCAAGCATTTTTTTATACATTGTTAAAATTATCACCAATTCTTTCAATATTACATTCTACCTTCAATTTATTGTGTTTTTTTTTCTAGCAATTACACGTACAGAATAATATAATTTCTGTCATTTGTTTGCACTTCAGCCCACATAAGCGAATCATGTGCTTGCGCCCCAACAGGCAAATCGTTTAAATCGTTAGTCTCAATAGACCAACACGCCACATTGGGCAGATAATCCAGGGACAGGGTCTCTGTGTCAGGGATGGATCTACTTTCAAGAGCATCCAAATAGAGTTGATTTCCTTTTCCTTTTGATCTACGGTGGAGGCGGTCCATTGTTCAATCTGCAAACTCTGAGCAAGTAACAAGTTCAAGTTCAAGTTGGCTTCCCCGTGAAATGTCACTAAATCCTTCGTGACCTTGATGAATGCTTCCAGCAACAAATAAGTTTGAATTTGGCATGATACATTTGCAAATAGAAACACACTTACCTTGAAATCGAAGAAGCGAACCAAGAGAAGCAAGCACGTGCTATGGACGGCGAAAGACGCATCCAGATCCAGGCACATCTAAGTTATGATGACACCGCTGGACGTACGCTTGCTCAAAATCATCGTGACAAACAAAAATCGAGACTGCCCGCTTAAGATAAGGCAGGGAACTCAAGGAACCAAAGGCAAACCAAAGATTAGTGTGCTTCTCGCCTGGGGGCTCGCAGCAATTATTCAGGAGACCCGGTTCGATTCCCGGCTGAACCACATTTTCACTCATTTCTTTGTTATTACGATTTCTGTTCCCACACACACTTATTAATTATATATTAATATACAGCGACAAATTTAAAAAATACAGTAATTTGAATGGATTAACTAGGAGTTTAAAAGTTACAGTAAAGCAACGTAAAAAAAACATATGACAACTGAAGACAGTCAACACCACTGACTACTACTAACGTGATGCATTTTTGCGAAGCCATTTATCTGGTTAAATATTAGATAGATAAAATAAATGTTCACCTCTTGATTCTTGATGAGTAAACTTGGACGCAAAATCACTTTTTACTAACTTTTCACTTTAGTTCGACTTTAGTGCCAATAGCATTGCCGTGGGGCGACCCCGTAGCTGTCCAAACGTTGTCTGTGATTGGCGAACGATACAATTGATGCATCACTTGAACAATGCCCCTATCCCTAATCCCTATCCCAGCGGGACAAATCTATTGTTTTCTTAGCGAATCACAGATATCGTTTGGACAAGTGCTGGACTACCAAACCATAAACAAAAAAGAACAATCCTGATAAGCGTCCCTCAATTCCTAATGGTTGGGTAAATTTGAAGGAGAATCGGCCCCAAACGGCCAAGTTATTAAAACCTTTTTAATTAAAGTAAGACCACTAAAAAAATTTGGTCTTATGAATTTATTCGTGACCAAGTATCTCCAACAACCTTAAATATTTCTATATTGCCCTGCTACCAGAGCAAGACCTGTGTAATTTTCAGCTAGGTTTTCTGTTTATCGCCCTTGTATTTATCATCCCCGCTCTTCCTTATTTCCCCTTGTGGCCGGATATTGTTTTGAATGTTTGTCAAGAATAGTGGACCTTTGTTTATTTAAAATGCTTAAATAATCTTGTCAAATCAGCTTTATCTAAACTTTGCGGTTATTTTTTATGACTTCAAGGCAATAACGTTAACACATTTCAGTAAACTACTAATCTGGGCAATCTGCCAATTCTTAAACCAATCTACTTGCATCCAAGGCTTATAATTACAAGAGGGTTTTTTTAAGAATTATTTGATGTGAATTGTCAAGTCTTACAGCAGGTGTTTTCCAGCGTTTGCGTCGTAATTATTTAATTCTCGCGAGCATCCTTATACAATGGCTGGGTTATGACCAGGTGGATTAATTCTTATACCATGTTGCCAAAATCGAGCAAAATGTAGCAAGTTAGAGGCATGATGGCTTATTCTACCTCGGACATTTCCAAATCTACTTTTGTTGGCATCATATTTTTATCTACTCTAGTTGGCAACGCACTTGTCGCCTGCGTGCTCATCAAGTGCAGAAGACACCTTCTTATTAATCGCCCAACTTATCAGTTTATTTTGAACATCGTGTTTTCTGATCTCGCCGTTGGTCTTCTAACAATGCCATTTGAGTTTGTTCGCGAGCTTCTCGATGAATGGATCTTTGGAACAGCCGCGTGCAAGATGGTCGACTTCGTTGAAATAGCCGTAGCCGGCACGGCAGTTATCACGCACGCGTTGATTGCCTATGATCGATATCGCAGCCTGGCTCGTCCTTATCTTCCAAAGATGGAAGCAAGACTGGTTAAGAAAATGATTGCTTTTTCATGGCTTGTTCCCGCCATTGCTTCAAGTCCTTATCTGTACATGCTTGAAGTAAAAGAGCATGACTCTAAAATCATCTGCACACCAAAAGCATTACCATTTGAATGGCTGGATAAAATGTATGAGACCGTCGAGTTTGTAACTATCCTGTTAGCACCATTCTTGGTCATGTGCTGGTGTTATTTTCATGTGACGCTGATAGTGTGGGGGAAAAGTCCTTCGGTGGCAGTCGAAAACTTCTCTGCGACAAGCCAAAATTCTGTTGTTCACCGAAACAAGAAACGAGTGACGCGAACTTCTGCCTTAGTTGCAACAACATTTACCCTGTGTTGGCTTCCAACCTTTGTTCTAAGCTTTGTTCGGATTATCTCGAGTACGGAATATGTCCATGGAACGCATCTTCTCTGCGAGATTGCCATGTTTGGCACCTTCATCAATGAAGCCATCAATCCAATTATCTACTGCGCTTTCGACAGGAACATAAAAGCGAGAATTCGCTTAACGGTTATTTGCACACACAATATAGATAGTGCTGGATCAAGCAATAACGCTAACCAAACCGCCACAATTGCAATTGAACACGGTCAGAATGCCGCGAGGAGTTTCAGAAACCTCGATGCAACATTGTTAACTAATAGAACGACCGAAATATGAGACCCTGCGGGGGAGTATGTCTCCATAGCCAGAGACAAAAAAAGCATCAACAAAACAGAGTGGAAAAAATCTCTCATGAGGATTTGGCAAAAACCTTTATAAATTTTAAATTCACCAAATAGCAATGTCTGTAGGGCAGACAGTTCAAACTCAAGTCATGTTTACTATTTTGAAAAATTGGTTACCTTTGACATTGAAACTCTTTTTGTTTTCCTTGGCTGCATGTAAAGTAAATAAACACTTTGTATTTAAGCTTTTTAGGAAACATGGTTTTGCTTACCCGTTGATATTAAAACACTTAAACAGCCAATTCTTGTCTATGTTTTGATAATTTTGTTTCGATTGAGATTCTGTTATACGTTAATCACCTTTCAGTTTGTGTGTCGGTGAATTGAAGATAGAAGTAAGGTAAAAGTTGCTCTCATTTGTAAGTGTTATGGTTACACATGCAAGGTGTCCTTTCAAGCCATTTAAAGGTTTTCTCCTATTGTATTTGTCAGAATCCCGATAGCGTAGGTTGACTTTGTTACCACTCTAGTCAAAGAAGTTTAATTTGTGTTGCGTTCAGTACAGAAACGAAAAATATTGGCAAATTGAGTTTAGTGAAAGTCGAACATGGAGAAATTCTGTAAAGTAAGGGGCTAAAAACGTTTATTTTTATTTATTATTATTATTATTTTTTCATTTCTGTCAACTCGGACAAATTGTAATTCGATTCTGTGCTAATGCGAGACGCGGCAACTTTTTATCTGCAAGAAAAGTCGTTTATTCACTGTTTATTTTATGATCTTCACAAGTATGTGATGTTCACCGAAAACTGTCATTGCACTTTCCTTCGACGTGGACGGGATGTTACTGACGTTATATTCAAAACATTTTTACCCTTCATATAATGGGAAAAGGGTCGATAAGAAAGTAAACTTCATGTTATGCAAATCCAGAAAATGTTTTCCATTTTCATTTTAGCAGGTGTACTAGGGCTGACTTGAAGGCAATCAACTTGGCCATTAATTTGTGGTTTGAGGCTTCCTTTAGATAATTAAATTTTCTTAACAACCTATCATGGGGTCTATAAAAATCCCTAAACTTCCTTTAAACAAAATTATTTCTATAGTCATTTATTTTCATATTTATCTGTTTTTTTCAGTCTTCTTGACAAATATTCCACCGCTTCACCTAGAAATTTGGTGTGCGATGTATTGTCTTCGCAGAACAGCTTGGCGTTTTGTGGTGCTCTTTACGTCTGTTAAAAATATTGAATATTTTCCAAATTGATTTATTTCTTTTAAACAGTTAACCGCGCGTTAAAATTAATTCCCCTGAAAACGCAGTTTAGTATAATCCTTATCTGTTCAACATTTGACACCATGTTGTTTAATTATTCCATATAATTCCCGGAATACGCTAAACGTCGTATTAAAACTATGTTGGCCTGACCCCCGAACGTGCATTATAAGGTTTGTATTGTTATATTTTCAAACACGGTACTGAGCTATGCTCATAAAAATGGGTTTGCCTTCAAAGCAATCACTAAACAAAGTAGTTGTGCTACATTTTACTGGAATATACAGGTCAGTGGTGATTAACTATACGTAAGAACATTTGAAGGTACCTTTAATGGATCAAGCACGGACGCCAGCCCATTCGCTACGCAAACCTTAATCATATAGGACGATCTTTGCTGACGTCATTGTTTACATTTTGTCTCATTAACATACGAATTTACGTAGAGAAGACATTGCGCTAAATACGAATTGACTTCAACAGTTGGAAGAGCTTGTTAAATTTAGTAATCTACCCAATTTTTAGCTCTTTGCATGTAATATTTAAGAAAATATAAGCTATCCAAAACTGCAAAATTGCTGGGTGGCAAAAGCGCTAATGAGCCCATACATTCTTTGTAAAATTTAGACTTTTGAAAACAGCATTGCACAAAGAGTATCTAGTGTATCGGGTTCAAATTTCCAGAGAAAGCTAATTGTAGTATGCCCTTTCAATATTCAGAGTTGATTTTGTTGTAACTCGATTACAAAATGATGCACATATGCTAATGAGGCAAAAAGTGTAAACAAAGATCGCCCGATACAGCTCTTAGAGAGTATTTATCAGTGGAGGGTTTACTCCCTTAGCTTATATTTCATTACATCATTTAAATTATCAACTTTGCAGTATGAGAATTCTTCCGCCAGAGGCAACAAGATCAAACGAAGATGAATAAACTGATAATAAAACTATGAAACAACAACAACAACAACAACAAACTAACTAAATAGGCCATTTCCGAGTTGCCTTTAGCCTCTCTATCAAAGCGAGGCCAGGTGCGAAACCTTTCATATGAAAATGAGTTTTCATTCACATGCAAATAAAACTTACTTGTATGTGAATGAAAACTCATTTTCATATGAAAGGTTTCGCACCTAGCCTCGTTTTGATAGAGAGGCTAAAGGCAACTCGGAAATGGCCAATTGGGAATTGTGGCATTTATTGCCAGCCTGTTCGTTCTTAAGTATTTTGAGCCGAGGAATGATGTGGTTTGTTAGGAATTTTGTTATGCTTTTATTCAATCGGAGGTAAGGTAAAAATATTGAACGGATCATTAAAAAATAATTCAGTTATGAACGGGATTCAACAACATGCAGTTGTCTAACAGTATTTCTACTGTTTCGACGATAACGTTTAGTGCTTCTGCTGTTGAATTCAATTTCTTCGTTTAGACCGTCGTTCGATACCCGGAAGCCACAACGGATGTAGTGACAAACATTCATGTTTCGGTCGTATGCAGAATAAATCACAGGATTGATAGCTTCATTGATTAATCCTCCGAACATGGCAATCTTATAGAGTAAATGGCCTTGATGGACACTCTCCGTCCCAGAGGCAATTCTCCAAATGCTCATAACAAACGTCGGTGACCAGCAGATGACAAAAGCGCCCATGATCAAGCACGCCGTTTTCGTAACGCGTTTCTTGCATCGTCGAAGAGCTATTTCTGCAGTCGGTATTTGTGCTCCCCTTTGGTCGCCAACTGTTAGGATTATCACGTGATAGTAACACCAGCTGATGACGCAGAACGGAGACAGGAACATCAAAACGAACTCGACAGCTTCGTATAATTTGTCAAGCCATGGCACGGGAATGGCACGCGGCAGACACATCGGGTCGGAGTCTACATGTAGATCGATGTGTGAGACGACTTGAAACATATAAAGAAAAGGAGTACACACGATTGCTGGAAATACCCAAGATAGCGCTATCATCTGCTTCACGCGGTTTGATTTGAGCTTGGGAAGATGTGGATGGGCCAGGCAACGATATCGGTCAACCGCAATCAATGCATGAGTAAAGACTGCTGTGCCACTAGCCGAGACTTGAAGAAACTCAATGATCTTACACATAACTGTACCAAAAATCCATGAATCCAAAATATGCTGTGTTATTTCCAATGGACATAGGAACACGCCTATTACAAGATCCGAAAAAGTCAAGTTGAGAATAAACTGATACGTTGCGCGGTTTTTGAGAAGGATTTTTCGACGCTTAATCAAGACATAACCTACGATAATATTCCCAACGATAGCGACAAAGGAAATAACACCAAAAATAGTACTCAATGCGATATCTGAATTCGTAGGCGCCATGATAAGCAGCGAAATTGCACTTGACTAGCTTCCGTGGCTGTGGAAAACGAACTGATTTAAACCTTATGCATTACTGGTATAATAAGTAATCTATTTTACGCTCTGTAATGCCGTACGCACCTGTCAGAAAAGCAATCAACTGAAGTGGATTGCCAAAGGCAAAGTGCAAGAACTGAAAAGAAAAAGTAATTTTAACCTTTAATTGCCGCTTAAGTCATAAAGGGGGTAAAATAAGGAGGTGCCACCTCTTTAACATGGATTCATCTAGTCCATTGTTCTAAGTTCAAAGCATACGTTTTCCATTATTGACGGGAGAGCTAAGCACTAATTGCTTAGAAGACAACTTATAGCTATAAATAAATTTTACATAGATGTTATACCTTCCAGATCTATATGTATACAATCATTTATACAATCTTCACCATAGTATATCACTTCATTATTATTCACAAGATGGGCACAAAAGCACTAGTTCATATTTAACATAGATTGATCAAACCGTTGAAACAGATTGCATGAACCAATGAGTATATACTCGAGTTCGCCGCATATAATTATAATTATATACCGCAGATGAACGATGTCAGTAATTCACCGTTGTCTTACCCCTTTTTTAATAGTCCGCAAGCTTCTTTAGACAATTTTAAATATGGCTTGCTGCAACTATCATATTTAGTATAAAATTTATTTATTCCCAGCTTAGAACAAGTTTTTATCAGTCATGTTTTATTCAGATAAAATAAACTTAATTATCGGAAATACTTTGCAGCTTTCTGAGTATTTAAATATGTATTCATAACAAACGAAGTGATTAAATATATTGCGATTCAAGTGAAAATAGATCTGCATGATCTCCGCTGTGTTCAATGTAAGATGTTTGTTTTGTCTTTACAGTGACTAAAAATAATTTTTCTGCTCAGGAGAAATGATTGATTTTTTACATCCGTGTCGTGCATTTTAATGTGTGACAATCCCGGGGGGGGGGGGGGGGGAGGGTTACTTGGGTCAACTTTTGCTGGGTATGTGCCGCTGGCCTCTCAGAGCCCCTACCCCATTATAGTCTATTTTGTGGCCAATTATAGACCCCATCTTAGTCACTTTTGAGTAAATGTAAATTTCGCAATCCCAACTTAGTCACTTTCTGGTTAGCCATCTACCTTGAGTTCGGAACACTTTTATCTAGGTCATCTTCAAATGAGTTGACACATTTATTAAATGTAGGAGACTTTGCTCTTCACCTACAAACCTTCTGGTACATTAGTTAGCCGAAAATATTTACAAGCTAAAACTACCGAAAAAAATACTTGCCAGAATTTTCTTATCCCAAAAAATCCCGAAAATTTGCGACTCCATTCTAGTAACTCTATTGAAAATGCAACCCCATTATAGTCAATCCAGTCGTGAAAATGCGACCCCATCCAGCGGCACATCCCCATTAGCCCATTACTAAGAAGTACCCCCCCCCCCGCCCCCCGGGGTGACAATATGAATACGTGGATCAGTTGGTCGCTACCGTTTGTGCTTATTGGTTTGTTAGGGTTTCACCCCGGCTTTTACGTTCAAGGCTCTCGATCACTTGCACAAGCTATAACTCTTTTGCCGCTTTAAACTCTATGATTGTTTTCGTCTCAATCCCTTCGTCCATGGAATTGATATTCAGCATACTTTACCCGACATCGCTAGTATAACGAATGTACAGAGGGATAAATATAATGTTATCGCAAACAATGGACTGTACTTTAGTGTTCTTGCTTATATATGAAAGAAAACACTGATTTAATTTATTTTTTCAAAAGCCTATTAATTTTTCATACATACACACACTCAATTAAAAATTAGAACCCTCTTGATTTTTTGTTTGAAAGTTTGAATTATATGTATTTCTGGTGAATGTAATGCAGTAAATGGAAAATGTCAATGAAATTTGCATGCAATCCTGATATCTCCGCAGCATAAAATGCAAAGTACAAATTAAGCCACGGAAGTTGGTAACATTTTTTTTCCAAGAATAAAAATCAATCTTCTTCCTTCAGTTTAATAAGAGCGTAATATTTTTGTCGCAATCATGTTCAATTTTCACCGTGAACTCACTCAATTGAAGCTTTGCTACTAGTAATGTTTGCTTTACGCTTTCAAGCACGTACAAATCAACTAAACCGACTGCGACAAGTGCCCTGATTAGAAAGATAAGAAATGACGTCATTTAAAGGCTCTAACAGTACTTTTAAACAGTCCAATATTGCCGCATACCTTTCAACGTTTATTTTGATGAACTCCTCAAAATGGGACGAAGACGTATGACGTGAAATGATCTGCACAGCCGCCATCTTGGATCCGCAACTTAGATTTCTGGATTTCTCCAAAACCTCAAAAAACCGTCCATATTGAATCAAAAGTATAATCAAAACAAATAAAGAAACGCTAAAACTTATTGGCTTAAAAATGTATAACTGACAACGATAAACATAAATGTTTCATTAAAAGGTTAAAATATCCAAATTTCGAAAAACATTGCTGTCACAACCTCGTTGCCATAGAAACATCAATTTACGTGAACAATGAAATGTCATATCAAATTGTCGCTTGATAAAAGAGAGGAAGTTTGGTGGCGAAACTTCCGAATATTAAAAACGTTATGAATGTTGAAAGTGAAGCCCCCCCCCCCCCCCCCCCACCACACCCCAGGGTTATAATCATGCGGTTCTATTAACTCCGTCAGCTTAGCACAAATTTATTACATCATTTACATCATCAGCTTTTAGGTTTGAAAATACTTCCGCCAGACGCAAGGAGATCAAACGGATATGAATAAACTAATAATAAAACTAATAAAATAACAGTAAACAAACTGACAGCTTATAAATCTATATTTAAGTCAAATGTAATAATTGCTTCTGTTGGAATGGGAACTGTGGCATTTATTGTTGGCCTTTTCGTTCCAGAAAATGTTTCTGGTTTGGTTTGTTCTGCGTTTTAAATAAGCTCTTTGGTTTAGAGAGTACAGAGATTCAACGGATCAGTAAAACAACGTGCGTTATGACATGGATTCAACAACATGCAGTTGTCTAATAGTAGTTCTACCGTTTCGACGATGCCGTTCAATGGTCCTGCCGCTGGATTCAACTTCTTCGTCAAGACTGTCGTTCGATACACGGTGGCCACAATGGATATAATGACGAACATTCATGATTCTGTCATATGCAGAATAAATAACAGGGTTGGTGGCTTCATTGATTAAACCTCCGAGCATGGCAATCTCATAGAGTAAATGGCCTTGATGGACACTCTCCGTCCCAGAGGCAATTCTCCAAATGCTCATAACAAACGTTGGTGACCAGCAGATGACAAAAGCGCCCATGATCAAGCACGCCGTTTTCGTGACACGTTTTCTACTTCGTCGAAGAGCTATTTCTGCCGTCGGTATTTGTGCTCCCCTTTGGTCGCCAACTGTTAAGATTATTACGTGATAGTAACACCAGCTGATGACGCAGAACGGAGACAGGAACATCAAAACGAACTCGATAGCTTCGTATAATTTGTCAAGCCATGGCACGGGAATGGCAAGCGGCAGACACATCGGGTCGGAGTCCACAAGCATATCGATGTGTACGACAACTTGAAACATGTACAAAAATGGAGTAGACACGATTGCTGGAAACACCCAAGACAGCGTTATCATCTGCTTCACACGGTTTGATTTGAGTCTGGGAAGATGTGGATGGACCAGGCAACGATATCGATCAACTGCAATCAATGCATGAGTAATAACGGCTGTGCCACAGGCCGAGATTTTAGCAAACTCGATGATCTTACACATAACTGTACCAAAAATCCACGAACTCAATATTTGCTCTGTTATTTCAAATGGAAATAGGAACACGCCAATTACAAGATCCGACAAAGTCAAGTTGAGAATAAATTGATACGTTGCGCGGTTTTTGAGAAGGAATTTACGACGCTTAATCAAGACATAAGCTACAATGATGTTCCCGATGAGCGCGAGAAGCCAAATGATCCCGAAAACCGTAGCCTTCGCGACATCTGGACTCGAAGGCGCCATAATAAGCGGCGAAATTACATTTGAATAGCGTCCGTGTCTGTGAAAAACAAACTGATTCAACTTTGTTAGGCTGTTGTACTATACTTTTATTATACATTACTGGCGTAATAAGTAATTTATTTTACGCTCAATAATGGCATAAGCACCTGTCAGAAAAATCATCAACAAAAGAGAATTGCCGAAAGCAAAGTGCAAAAGATGGAAATGTGTTTTTAATATTGTTATGTTATATTTCAAATGGGTACTTTTTCCATTACTGACGGGAAAGCAAAGCACTAACAACTAAGCAAAGAAATAGGTATGAATGAAGTACACGGAGATTTATATCCTCTACGGATCTAAAGTATATAACTTAATTTATTCATTCTTTCGATCTAAAGTTGATCCACTTCAATATTATTCAGGAGATGGGCACATAGATCACTAGTTCCTTTAACGTGTTAAGCCAAGACATGTAATGCAGTTCTAACGTTTGAGTTTGTGAACGAAATCCTGTGATGTGACCATATAAATGAAATTTCTTCAGCAGTACTTTTGCTTGGACCATTTGTTTTACATAATTAATTTTTTTCAAAATGAAATTTGGGATTTTTCAGCTTAAATTTTAATTTATGGCACTCTTTGGAGTTAAAGGGTTAAGACCATTGCATGAACAAAGTTGTATAATCGAGTTCTGCATATATTAAGTGTCATTCACATTTAAATTGGTTGCATCCTTTTAATAATGTAGTCGGCAAGCTTCTTAAGAATAGTATATATTTTAGCAAAATTACGCCGCTAATTTAAAAGCGCTAAGAAAGATTGACACTTTTTAAATATGGCCGCGACTAACATTTTTAGTGTATTGACTTTATTCCCAGCTTAGAAGTTTTTATCAGTCGTGTTTCATAAAGATAAAAGTAATTATCGGAGATACCGACAGTGCAACTTTCAGATTAATATATATGGTATACTCATAAAAAACAAAGTGATTAAATCGTTGTTATTCAAGTATTAAAAATCAGTTGTGATCTCCACCGTGTTTTGTTTACCAATATTTGTATATATTTGGCCTTTAAAGTAAATACAAATAATTTTTCTGTTCAAGCAAAAAAAAAAAAAGATTTTGTTTTCCATGCATATATCTTACATTTTAATAATATACATGCATGGATTAGTTCATCGCTACCGTTTGTACTTATTGATCTGTTAAGATTTTGCTTAGCTTCTCACACTGGACGAAAAAATGGATTTACATACACAAACAGTAGTAAACATCTAGTAAAGACCCCATTTGCACAACTTTGCTCATATTTGCAGCAGCTTACACTTTATTTGCAAAGAAAGCAAAGCTGGTAAATGCCGCATTTTCGTTACGTTTGCTCGGCATGGTAAACAAATGTGAGATTTGCTTGGGGTAGCAAAGATATAGTAAATTTTGCGCAAATGTATATTTACACCGCATTTGCACACAATTTGCACGTGAGCAAGGATGTATGTTTACATTCACTTCACACCCAGTGCAAAGAATTTGGTTCAAATTTAGAGGCTTAAATTTGCCACATATTTGCTTGATGTGCAAACTTGAGTAAATTCATTGTCAGTGTCACGTGCATAATTTGTTACTTGTACTACTTGTACAATCGCACGTGCACCTTTTATTCACTATGAAATCCGAATGCAGCATTCATTGATCGACATTGTATGAGTACGCACAGGGATAAATTGAATGTTATCGCAAATTATGGACTGTACATAAGTATTCTTGTTTACCTATGATAAAAAAATATATTGAAATTCAATTAATTTTGTTTATATTGAAAAAAGCAAACTTTAACGGCGCGGGGAATATAACGGAAGGATAATTTGTTGATAATATTTCATACATGCACACGTACACTCGATCAAAAGTTAGAACTGCATTAATGACTCACTCCTGATTTGTAGTAGAAAAGTAAAGTATATCCCAGTTTGAAAGTTCGAGCTATTTCTGGCAAATCTAATGTAAATGGCAAATGTTAATGAATTTGCATGCAATAGTGATATCTCCTCAGGCGATATAACATACAAGTGCAGATTAAGCAACGGAAGATGACAACACGTTTTTCTGTAAACGGACCTTAACCTTCTTCCTACCTATTAAAGAGTATTATTCTTGTCGTAATCATGTTCAATTTTTACCTTGACCCCATTGATATGAATTTTTGTTTCTGGCAATTTCTGGAAAATCAACAAATCAACTATTCTTACGCCAATGTATGGGGGCCTTCTAAAGATGTTACTACGCCTTTCTGCAATAACACGCGTACGCGAACTCAAAGGTTAAAACGCCCAACTAACGTTTACGTTCTACGCTGCCGTCAGTCATTATTATAGCGACAATTAACATTGGATCCCTGAAAAACAGCAATTGATAAAATGGATAGAAATCCACAAAACACAATCCACAAACATGACCTTTTAACCATTTTATGCGTGAAGCATCCTTGTTTCCTGAGACGTCCGGTACGACTTTTGCGGCAGTGAAAAACGAAACCATTGATTGGGTTTTGAACTTTAGAGTTCGCGTGTACGTGTTATTCAAAAGCGCAGTAATTGATTTCCTGTGATATTTAGTCTATGAACTTGAACTTGAACCGAGCTTTCAATACACGATTCTTGTACTTGGTATGCATAGACAGTAAGAAGAGAATAAAACCATAAAAATAATACTGAATAAGTGTAGACTGCTGACAACGCCGGCAACTTCCAATTTGACATTTGACTGGCAATTGTTTTATTGGGAAATCCGAATCCGGATTCTTGAAACCAAATAAAATAAAATCCCAAAACGGATTATGAATCCGTTTAAAGGGGCTATGTCGCGAGGATGGCGGGTGAGTACTGGGTACTACCAACACGAAAAACGTCCGGTGGCTTTTTATCAAGTTGGCGGCCATTACTGTCGAATTCGCTGCAATCCGTTCCATCCCGTCGTATTGCGTGAAAGGATAGATCTCGAGTTTACAAATTAATTAGAGTATTTACTTGGCTAGATTTTTGGTAAATTATTTCTGCAATTTGTTAGTCGTACCTTTGAAAAATTTGATATCTTCCAGTAGTGGTGGAAGTTGGGGAGGAATTTAAAAGCGAAATCGATCGAGTGTTTGTTTACCTCGCGTGGTTCGACACGAGTGCAAGTTTATATACTCTTTTTGTCCACTATTTTGTTTCACGTAAGATTTCGGTACATATTTCGAATATTATTTGTTGAAACAAAGAGAAAATTGTGAGCGAGTCCAAATATATGTTAATTTGCAAACCAACGTTTTTTTTTTTTCAAACAAAATGATCCATTTTTGGATTCTCAGGCAAACCATGGTTTTGAAACCACTTTTAAATTTGGATTTTCCTTTTTATTATGACTCAAGCATTAGACAAGAACTAAATAAGTAGTAGCAATATTCAAAAAAACCTTAAATGACAAAATCATTACGTAACCAAACAAGTCTATATCTTCAGCCGGCAATCGATGATACAGTCCATTGCATAATTCTAAGTCTGCGGTCCTCATTCCATCGTCTGTTGTGCGTTGTATGTTGTCCATATTTTTCTTATCCATTGTGTTTATGAATAGTGTCCAAATTTTCCTGCACACATGCGAGTTTATCGTACCGAACTTCAGGTTTCAATTTTGGATGAAATGAGAGAAATTGGTGTTTCACTACCTGCAGTGGTATCACTGGTGGTTAGAGAAAGTCGCCTTGAAGACTTCTATAATTATAAAGCCATATTTGTTGCTTTTTACATGCTCTTTATTGCATTTGTCAATGGAATTAAACTTATTGTGTCCTGTTGATGATAACCAAGAATTCTGGGGACTTCACGATTATTATGACTCAAGGAACATTACGATTATTACGACTCAAGGAACATTAATATTAAGGTGTTTTGATACAGTTTTCTTGAGACCATACCTACATTTTTAAATCAACTTTTAAGCAGTCATCTCCAAGTTAGATCAACGTGAAATTTTCATTTGACTAACTGATTATGAATTGAAGTTTGGCTCAATATATACTCTGGTAAAATCGATATTATCATGACGACGATAAACAAGAAACTTCGAAATCAGCAAAAGTAAAAATTTTGCGCGTTTAAGATTTCGCATTGAAAATCCCACATAAACATCTTAAAATATGGTATATGGCATTATATATTTTGGTAGGGCAAATGAAAAAAAAAAAAAAACAGTTGTTGTTTGCTATCAGTTGTGATATTCGCAGTTAGCATACATTTGAAAGATGTTGGAAAGGCAAGAACAGGAATCTGGAGGTTTTTTATGTTAATGGCAGTGCAGCTTAGAAGTGAATGCAAGACATTAAGCATTTTGACAGTTACGTTAGGCAATCCCAATAATATGATTCGTTTCTCATCGCCCTCCCTCTCGTGTGAAAGTAGGTCGGTCCCGCTAAAACAAACACACGAAATAGTTGGCTGAGAGAGCCTGAGCAGGAAGAAGGCCTTGTTGCTAAGTCACCTTGTAAATTCACGCCGTGCGCCTTCGCTCGCTGAAAGTTGTCACTTATATCCAGGATTGCAGATAATTAGATGTATGACAAATTTTGATATCCAACACGAAGTGTCCCATTAAGTCTAAGTGTTAACAAGCTTTTTTGAAATGTAAGGTAAGCATTAGTGTTAGTGTTGTTTTTAGGTTAGGGTAAACGCACCTGTTTATCTTTACTTAAAGAGCAGAATTTAGGGGACACTTCGTGATGTTTATTGTCTGAATTTTTGAAAACAAGTGATGTTGAAGTTGAGTAGAAGAGAAAGAGGACACTTTGTGACGCTTATTAAATTTGTCATACATCTAATTATCTGCAATCCTGGACATAACTGAAAGTTGTCCTATAGTCTGCAATGGAGGAATGTTTTCCTCCCAGTTGTGCCTCGTGCACTGGATTTCTTGTACGTCTAACCAAAAGTCGCAAAGAGTTATTGATTTACCGTGACTGAAATTCACCGAAGAGAAGTTGCTGTTTCATGAAACCAGTCAGTAGTCAGAAGAAGGGCATAATGCTTAGAGGAGGTACAGTACAGATTGATTTTTTTTCTGTTTATGATAGTGCAAAGCGCGTTTTGTCGATCACAGCGCTGGCTTCTGAGGCTGTTAAGAAAAATCATTAAAGGCCGGAGGGGGGGGGGGGGGACTCCGATATAAAATGACGGGCGCTCGTCGCACCTTTTAGGGGGTCAAAATTTGTAGATTGACACCGCTTAGGGTGATAAAATCTAAAATTAGCACCGCTGGAATTATTGCGGTACCTTTTAGAGTATTGAGCCGAAAAAGTATGACAGAATATGACATGTGTTGGACAGTAAAAGATAACGGAAACAGTAAATGTACATATACAGATTTTGATAATTGCATAAATTTATTTATTGGGCCAATTACCATCATTTTAGAATTACTTAACATCATAAGTTCTTTGTGATTGTGAAGTGAAAAATGCAAATATTTTGAACAGTAAATGTACTGAGGGCAGTGGTGGATCCAGACTTGGAGGAAAGAGGGTGACGGGTTGTGATAATTAAGTGGAGAGCCCGGTGTCGAAAATATTTTTTGTTGGTCCTGCAGGGCTTGTTTTGGTAGGGACAAAAGATTGGTCTTGGCCTCCCCTGTATACACCTCTGGAAATATGGATACAATTTCAATTATTTGGGATCGAACGTCAATAACATTAACAATAACATTAATGGTATACTTAAATTTACTACCAAGGAATGAAGTTCCAAGTGACTTTTGATATATTAACTTGTCGGATACGGGTACTAGTTACTAAAGACAACGGACAATAGACCAATTCTTGGTTTTCACTGTCACGCCATAAAATTTTAAAATGGTCTAAAATCGAAACGAATTAGCGAAGGAAGCCAATAATTTGTAATGTTATAAAAGAGTAACAAATAAACAACTTCGCGAAGTCTCAGATCTGTGCAATATTCCGTTGTTGAATTATTCGCCGAAGCATTCGACTCAAATTTACAGAGCTTTGTATGGAAACGCCATCCCGGAGGGACACCAATATATAATGTTTTAGAATCGAAACTATTTAGTGAAAGAAGCCAATAATTTGTAATGTTATAAAAGAGTAACAAATAAAAAACTTCGCTAAGTCTCAGATCTGTGCAGTATCCCGTTGTTGAATTATTCGCCGAAGCACTCGACTCAAATTTACAGAGCTTTGTATGGAAACGCCATCTTGGTGCCCCTCCGAGGGGCACCAAGATGGCCGCCGGAAATCAATAAAAACATCTGGACTTCACTTTCGCTCTGAAAGCGATTACTTTTCTCTCGTGAACTACTATTCATTCGCATAAACTGCATTCCTAATACTTTAACTGCCCAAAGTGCCAAAAATCACGAGGAGAGGCCCTTGTTTCATAGGAAAAAGCTTTGTCACGGACGCCATGTTGGTGTCACGTAGGGTGAAAAGTCAGAAATTCAAAATGCTGTATTTTCAAAACGAAAGACGCTACCGGGTTGGATACTTGTGAAAAGATTTATTTTTGAGTCATCTTCAACCTGGTGGACATATAAATTCAGAAGGCATTACAATTTATGATTTTCGAATTTGATGACGTCACGTGAAAACCAAGAATATCACGCTAGCATGGCACAAAAATATATTTAGTTTATTAGGATAAAGAGCCCAGCATGCGCATCGAATTCAGCATATCGATATTAGTAAAACTACAAAGTTTTGTAAAGATTGGTAGCAAACTGACGAAGATATGAAATTTTGAAACTGAGCATTTTTACAAAGAAATGTATGGTGGACGGGCATACATTGCCCGTCCAGCCTCGTTTTCGTGTTTTTCCCATACATTTCTTTGTAAAAATTAGGCCAGAGTACTAAGTTTCAAAAATTCATATCTCCGTCAGTGTACGAGCAATCTTTACGAAACTTTGCAGTTTTACTAATATTGATGTGCTGAATTTGATACTGGACTCTTTTTCCTATTAAATTAAATATATTTTTATGTCATGCTAGCGTGATATTGGTCTATAACAGTAATTGTTAGACAGAGATTGAAATAGCCTTGATTGACTGCAGATCAGAAGTCACTTCAAGCATTTTTTTATACATTGTTAAAATTATCACCAATTCTTTCAATATTACATTCTACCTTCAATTTATTGTGTTTTTTTTCTAGCAATTACACGTACAGAATAATATAATTTCTGTCATTTGTTTGCACTTCAGCCCACATAAGCGAATCATGTGCTTGCGCCCCAACAGGCAAATCGTTTAAATCGTTAGTCTCAATAGACCAACACGCCACATTGGGCAGATAATCCAGGGACAGGGTCTCTGTGTCAGGGATGGATCTACTTTCAAGAGCATCCAAATAGAGTTGATTTCCTTTTCCTTTTGATCTACGGTGGAGGCGGTCCATTGTTCAATCTGCAAACTCTGAGCAAGTAACAAGTTCAAGTTCAAGTTGGCTTCCCCGTGAAATGTCACTAAATCCTTCGTGACCTTGATGAATGCTTCCAGCAACAAATAAGTTTGAATTTGGCATGATACATTTGCAAATAGAAACACACTTACCTTGAAATCGAAGAAGCGAACCAAGAGAAGCAAGCACGTGCTATGGACGGCGAAAGACGCATCCAGATCCAGGCACATCTAAGTTATGATGACACCGCTGGACGTACGCTTGCTCAAAATCATCGTGACAAACAAAAATCGAGACTGCCCGCTTAAGATAAGGCAGGGAACTCAAGGAACCAAAGGCAAACCAAAGATTAGTGTGCTTCTCGCCTGGGGGCTCGCAGCAATTATTCAGGAGACCCGGTTCGATTCCCGGCTGAACCACATTTTCACTCATTTCTTTGTTATTACGATTTCTGTTCCCACACACACTTATTAATTATATATTAATATACAGCGACAAATTTAAAAAATACAGTAATTTGAATGGATTAACTAGGAGTTTAAAAGTTACAGTAAAGCAACGTAAAAAAAATATGACAACTGAAGACAGTCAACACCAATGACTACTACTAACGTGATGCATTTTTGCGAAGCCATTTATCTGGTTAAATATTACATAGATAAAATAAATGTTCACCTCTTGATTCTTGATGAGCATACTTGGACACAAAATCACTTTTTACTTACTTTTCACTTTAGTGCTAATAGCATTGCCGTGAAGCAAACCATAAACAAAAAAGAACAATCCTGATAAGCGTCCCTCAATTCCTAATGGTTGGGTAAATTTGAAGGAGAATCGGCCCCAAACGGCCAAGTTATTAAAACCTTTTTAATTAAAGTAAGACAACTAGAACAATTTGGTCTTATGAATTTATTCGTGACCAAGTATCTCCAACAACCTTAAATATTTCTATATTGCCCTGCTACCAGAGCAAGACCTGTGTAATTTTCAGCTAGGTTTTCTGTTTATCGCCCTTGTATTTATCATCCCCGCTCTTCCTTATTTCCCCTTGTGGCCGGATATTGTTTTGAATGTTTGTCAAGAATAGTGGACCTTTGTTTATTTAAAATGCTTAAATAATCTTGTCAAATCAGCTTTATCTAAACTTTGCGGTTAATTTTTTATGGCTTCAAGGCTATAACGTTAACACATTTCAGTAAACTACTAATCTGGGCAATCTGCCAATTCTTAAACCAATCTACTTGCATCCAAGGCCTATAATTACAAGAGGGCTTTTTTAAGAATTATTTGATGTGAATTGTCAAGTCTTCCAGCAGGTGTTTTCCAGCGTTTGCGTCGTATTTTTTTTAATTCTCGTGAGCATCCTTATACAATGGCTGGGTTATGACCAGGTGGATCAATTCTTATGTCTTGTTGCCAAAATCGAGCAAAATGTAACAAGTTAGAGACATCATGGCTTATTCTACCTCAGACATTTCCAAATCTACTTTTGTTGGCATCATATTTTTATCTACTCTAGTTGGCAACGCACTTGTCGCCTGCGTGCTCATCAAGTGCAGAAGACACCTTCTTATTAATCGCCCAACTTATCAGTTTATTTTGAACATCGTGTTTTCTGATCTCGCCGTTGGTCTTCTAACAATGCCATTTGAGTTTGTTCGCGAGCTTCTCGATGAATGGATCTTTGGAACAGCCGCGTGCAAGATGGTCGACTTCGTTGAAATAGCCGTAGCCGGCACGGCAGTTATCACGCACGCGTTGATTGCCTATGATCGATATCGCAGCCTGGCTCGTCCTTATCTTCCAAAGATGGAAGCAAGACTGGTTAAGAAAATGATTGCTTTTTCATGGCTTGTTCCCGCCATTGCTTCAAGTCCTTATCTGTACATGTTTGAAGTAAAAGAGTTTGACTCTAAAATCATCTGCACACCAAAAGCATTACCATTTGAATGGCTGGATAAAATGTATGAGACCGTCGAGTTTGTAACTATCCTGTTAGCACCATTCTTGGTCATGTGCTGGTGTTATTTTCATGTGACGCTGATAGTGTGGGGGAAAAGTCCTTTGGTGGCAGTCGAAAACTTCTCTGCGAGAAGCCAAAATTCTGTTGTTCACCGAAACAAGAAACGAGTAACGCGAACTTCTGCCTTAGTTGCAACAACATTTACCCTGTGTTGGCTTCCAACCTTTGTTCTAAGCTTTGTTCGGATTATCTCGGGTACGGAATATATCCATGGAACGCATCTTCTTTACGAGATTGCCATGTTTGGCACCTTCATCAATGAAGCCATCAATCCAATTATCTACTGCGCTTTCGACAGGAACATAAAAGCGAGAATTCGCTTAACGGTTATTTGCACACACAATATAGATAGAACTGCATCGAGCAATAACGCTAACCAAACCGCCACAATTGCAATTGAACACGGTCAGAATGCCGCAAGGAGTTTCAAAAACCTCGATGCAACATTGTTAACTAATAGAACGACCGAAATATGAGACCCTGCATGCGGGGGAGTATGTCTCCATAGCCAGAGACAAAAAAAGCATCAACAAAACAGAGTGGAAAAAATCTCACATGAGGATTTGGCAATAACCTTTATAAATTGTAAATTCACCAAATAGCAATGTCTGCATGACAGAAAGTTCAAACTCAAGTCATGTTTACTATTTTAAAAAATTGGTTACCTTTGACATTGAAACTCTTTTTGTTTTCCTTGGCTGCATGTAAAGTAAATAAACACTTTGTATTTAAGCTTTTTAGGAAACATGGTTTTGCTTACCCGTTGATATTAAAACACTTAAACAGCCAATTCTTGTCTATGTTTTGATAATTTTGTTTCGATTGAGATTCTGTTATACTTTAATCACCTTTCAGTTTGTGTGTCGGTGTATTGAAGATAAAAGTAAGGTAAAACTTGCTCTCATTTGTAAGTGTTATGGTTACACATCCAGGGTGTCCCTTCAAGCCATTTAAAGGTTTCCTCCTATTGTATTTGTCAGAATCCCGATAGCGTAGGTTGACTTTGTTATCACTCTAGTCAAAGAAGTTTAATTTGTGTTACGTTCAGTACAGAAACGAAAAATATTGGCAAATTGAGTTTAGTGAAAGTCGAACATGGAGAAATTCTGTATAAAGGGGCTAAAAACGTTTATTTGTATTTATTATTATAATTATTATTTTTTCATTTCTGTCAACTCGGACAAATTGTAATTCAATTCTGTGCTTATGCGAGACGCGGCAACTTTTTATCTGCAAGAAAAGCCGTTTATTTTATGATCTTCACAAGCATGTGATGTTCACCGAAAACTGTCATTGCATTTTCCTTCGACGTGGACGGGATGTTACTGACGTTATACTTAAAACATTTTTACCCTTCATATAATGGTAAAAGGGTCGAGAAGAAAGTAAACTTCATGTTATGCAAATCCAGAAAATGTTTTCCATTTTCAGTTAAGCAGGTGTACTAGGGCTGACTTGAAGGCAATCGACTTTGCCATTAATTTGTGGTTTGGGGCTTCCTTTAGATAATTAAATTTTCTTAACAACCTATCATGGGGCCTATAAAAATACCTAAACTTCCTTTAAACAGAATTATTTCTATAATCATTAATTTTCATATTTATCTGTTTTTCAGTCTTCTTGGCAATTATTCCACCGCTCACCCAGAAATTTGGTGTCCGATGTATTGTCTTCGCAGAACAACTCTTTACGTCTTTTACTATTAAATATTTTCAAAATTGATTTATTTCTTTTAAACAGTTAACCGCGCGTTAAAATTAATCCCCCTGAAAACGCAGTTTAGTATAATCCTTATCTGTTCAACATTTGACACCATGTTGTTTAATTACTCCATTTAATTCCCGGAATACGCTAAACGTCGTATCAAAACTATGTTGGCCTGACCCCCGAACGTGTATTATAAGGTTTGTATTGTTATATTTTCAAACACGGTACTGAGCTATGCTCATAAAAATGGTTTTTCCCTCAAAGCAATTATTAAACTTGTCAGAGGAATATCAAAAGTTAATTTTTTACTCAGTCGATGAAGTAAAAGAAAAGTTTTCGAAATTTGGCAACTTTTTAAAATTTATCTTTTTTTTGTTTTTCAATTCAATCTCGAGACAAGAACTATAGCATGATATGGGTAAATATAACATGTGGCTCTGACCAGATGCTGAGCTAGAGAGAGAATGCACTGACGGTAAACAGGAACCACAAACAAAAGGAAGTCACGACTCAAATTATTATATATATGATGGCTTCGTCTCGAATTTCAAACCCACACACGTACGTTCAAGTCATATACTAATTTTTATCGAAGGTTATTGGCACCCCTTCCATGTACCATATATCAAATTGTACCTTTTGCTGATATCTCAAAGATATAAACTGATCCAAAACTTATGACACTATCCCACAAGGTGTACGTACAGACAGTATTATTCAATCCAAAAAATGACATTCAACTTTCGTAATTTTTGCGTTGTAATTTCTGTTCAAATTTTGCAAGCCCTTATAGTTAGATTTATTATTATTATTATTATTATTATTATTATTATTATTATTATTGATATAATATCCCGACGTTTCAGCGACCTCATGACGCCATTATCAAGGGTACAAATGAGAATAAAATTAACAAATGCGAGTTCAAGAGTAATAACTAATTTACATAGCGGAGGTGGCTACACAAATATTTTAGCACGGATAGAATCCGTTTGCACATTCAAACTCGGTGTTAATTGTTTGATGTAAAGCATCTCGTTGACTAGACAATCAAATTTGTTCATGCATTTTTTGAGAACGTTGAAACAGCTAAGGAGGTCCTCAGGGACAGCACCCGCGTGGTCGTTGTCATAGTGCTTGCGTACTGAAGAGGACGTGCTTTTATGGCCATCCACGCGGGCATATAAATGCCCGCGCGTGTAGCCAACATAGCTCCCTGCATCACACAGGTTACATTTAAACTGGTACACTACGCACTGTTGATTAACTAACTGCGGTTTAGTCTCACAATCTTTAAAGTCTTGGCCAACTTTCCGACTGACAAATACGGGCTGGATTGTGCTCTGGAGTTTAATGCTAAGGTCTTTCAACTGCGTCTTAACAATGTTAGCGGAGTCTTGGTCCTTGGTGAACAAAATTATTTTCGATTTCATTTGGAAAGGAAAAGACAAGGTTAAGCGTTCTGTTCTGGTTGGCGATATTGAGGACGGAGGGCTGAAGGCTCCACATTTAAATTCCATGATTGAAACACAGAGGATTATTTGTTGTAAGAAATTAGCCAGTGACGAACCGAGTAGCTGGAAGACTATTTTACTGCATTACTTAAAATCGGTTGGAGGTAAGCTTATCTTATGTTGCAATTTCGATGTTAAAATGTTGCCGATAAAACTTCCTCCTTTTTACGAAGATTGTTTAAAAAGCTTCGCAAAATGCTCATTGGCAAATAATCAATGCGAAGACGTAACTCTCCAAACTATTCTTTGGAACAATAAATTTATTTGTGTTGATGGAAAACCTGTATTTTTTAAAACATTAGCAGAAAAGGGGATTCTAAGAATAGCTGACCTAATCTCTGAAAATCATGAGTTTATAACCAAATGTAATGTGAGAGAGTTGAATCTTACTCCCTTGGATCTTTTTAGACTCGTATCCGTGATAAACGCCTTGCCAAATGAGTGGCGAGATTTGCTAAAAACGTCCTCTTACTCTGACAAAAAAGTATTTAATTTACAGGAGCAAATTGTTTTAAGTTTAAACGGGCAAAAGACACCTATTAATAAAGCCGTGTCAAAAACTATTTACGAAGAACTCCGAAATAGAGTTATTACTACCCCCTCTGCTCAAAAGAAATACAATAGTTATTTTATAAATGATGCCCTTGATTGGAGAGAAATATATAGTTTACCACATCGTGTCACCTCCGATACAAAATTGCGTGAATTTCAGTTCAAACTATTAAACAGGTACCTTGCGACAAATGACTTTTTAAATAAAATCGGTGTTTTGCCTTCCCCAGTATGTTCTTTTTGTGGAAAAGAAAACGAATCCCTCGAACACTTTTTAATCTCTTGCAATTACACCAATGAATTCTGGAAAGAGGTTATAAAATGGCTCTGCAATCTAAAAGTCAATATATTTAATCTTAATAACAGAGAAATCATGTTTGGAATGTCAAATTGTGAAGACGAGTTATTTGTTAATCATGTACTACTAATTGCTAAACAATATTTGTATTCATGTCGTTGTAATCACACCTCTCCTTTAATTAAAGTATTTAAGGCTAGAGTACAAAAGATTCAAAATCTTGAACTAGAGATTGCAAAGTCAAAAAATAAGTTATCTAATCATACTGCGAAATGGGGGAAATATATAGAAACGGTTGACTTATAATTGGTGCATTTAAATACTATACTCTACATGATATATAAACTACGCGCATTAGGTCTGACGACATCAGAGTCAGTCGTGTGTTTGTGATGTAATGTAGGTGTGTGTGCTTGTAAGTGTAAATTGCATTGTATAGTCTATAGTTATAATTATAAGTAATGAAATGAAATTATTTTTCGGTTATACTATACTAGTGATGTAGTGAAATGCAAAATAGTTTAATGTAATGTAACGTAAACGTGTAAAGTGTTGTAGATTACTAGCAGGATGCTGTAAAAAATAAAAAAATTTAAAAAAAAAAAATTTAGTTTGGAACGCGTTTTACCCTAAATAATCAATAACTATACAACAATAATGTTAAATGCGAAATTTAAAAACCTGCTTTACATGAGTGCCGTGTGTAAAAATTCTAAACTTTCATGACGAGAAGAAACGCTCGCAGCCAGCTCGGAATGCTCTAAGGGAGTCAGCCTGCCGCAACTCGATTGGTAAGTTATTCCAAAGAACTGCTCCAGAGTAACTGAAGCTATTTTTCACATAATTTGTGCGTGGCTGTGGGATAGCTAGCTTGCCCTCTGTGTTTCTTAAGGAGTAATTGGAGACGCTACTACGGTCAACAAATTTGGAACTAAGGTAATCGGGAGTAAGACCATTAAGCGACTTATAAACCATCACAGCCCTATGGATTTTTCGTTGAGAATCTAGTTTTATCCATCCAAGTTTTTCGATAAGGTTATCAGCGTTTGCATCAAAATTCGAGAAAGAGAGTATACGCGCAGCGCGATTTTGAAGTTTACTGGCTAGGGTTTTGCTATAACATCCCCAGACAGAATTACAATAATCGAAGTGGGGCTACTTAAAGACATAAAGATTGATCGGAGAGTCTCGTGTGGAACAAAAGACCTCACTCTCTTCAACGCTCCAATGCCAGACGCGATTTTCTTACATAAATTCTCAATATGGACATTCCAAGTTAGAGTCTGATCAATATGAACACCTAGAGATTTTTCAACTCTAGCAAGATCCTCATTTAAAACAGGTTATGGTTAAGGTTAAGGTTATGTGTGTGTCATCAGCATACATTCGAGGTTCAGAATTTAATAGACAGTTAGGTAAGTCGTTGATATATATTATAAAAAGGAGTGGTCCCAGAATTGTACCTTGAGGTATACCGCAAGTAAGAAAATGGTCCCCAGAGAGAGAACCATTTATAAAACATCGTTGTTTGCGGCAGACCAAGTACGATCTAAGCCAGTCGTGTGAAGTGCCACAGACACATGTAACACGTGGTCAAGCCATTTTTTAATAAAAAATGCGTGTTTTCAGGAGCCTGATGGGCTCCTGGTGTTCTTCACCTTTTTTCAGTGAAAAAATTAAAACATATAAAATGCTACCAAAAGCATCAAAATGTTTAATTGCATGTTATTTTGCAACTCTAGCAAACAATATTTGCAATTACCACATTTTCCCGATGAATTTGAATTTTTAGTAAAATCCAAGATGGCGGCCGTCTTGGCGGAATGGCGGCCATTTTGGATGAAGTTACGGACCCCCGGCAGCGTCACAACCCATAATATTTACCTTATCTTGTAGAGCACATCGCGGGCTATCTATTAGATGTAAAATATTTCCGAAATATTGCAACATCGCAAAAACCCAAGGGGGAAGGGGGTGGTGGGGGGTTGCAGCAACTTTAGATCGCGGGCGTGTACGACATCGCCCAGTATGCGCGTACGACGTCGCGCAAGTGTTTCAAAATCGTAGTTTCGTCTTATCAGGTCTTATCGTAGTAATAATACACATTTAAAATATTCAAAATGGAAAGAGAGAGCTTCAAAGAATACTCCGAAGTTTCATATGCACATGCAAAACTTTAGCAAAAAATGATTTGCATCGAACATAACGCTCTTATTCCTCCGTTTTCTCCGCATTTAATGATCAGTTAGAGAAGCTATATCAAACACGAGGAATAGTGTTTCATCAGGTATCCAAACACCTCGAAGTGGGTTAAAAAAAACTCGGCTGCGCCTCGTTTTACAACCCACTTCTCGGTGTTTGGATATCCTGGTGAAACACTCTTCCTCGTGTTTGATATATTACTCCCCTCCTCCCCCCTCCCCCCTTGTTTTTCAACCCACTTCTCAGTGTTTGGATATCCTGGTGAAACACTCTTCCTCGTGTTTGATTTATTACTTGAAATGTATTAAAGGACAATAACTTCCCACGGTTACCTTTCATTTTGGGAGGAAAAAAACTCTTTCCGCTGATCAGGATGTCTTTGTTATTGAAAAGAATAAAATTTTGCTCGTTGTTCTACTTTCTAGCAAATCAGGTCAGTATTTGTCTATAGAACAATGGAATTTCGTATTCTTTTCAAAATTTTTGAGTCTTAATTACAATGAAGAATAAAATTGAGACCCCATTTTTTGGAAAAAAATGACTTGGGATAGATTTCCATGACTCTGTCACCAGTCAGTCATCCGTTGCCAGAAGTCTTGAGATCCAGGCTAGCCATAATGATTTAAAGAGTACGTGTGGATCGGGACATGTAGGCCTCCATTAATATACAGTAGTATTGGCCCATATATGCGTAATTACCGAATAACGAGAGTTTGTGACCTCTCCACGTGATGAGTTTCGTGTAAAGAAGGCTTACCTATGGGTTCTAGCATGTCAGGCATTCTGGCCATTTTATTCATGGGCAAACTAGAGACCATCGCCCTCTTCTTACACCCATCGATAAGTCCTTATATGAGATATGTTGACGACACTTATCTCCAGATAACCGGCGAAGCAATGGCAGACCAATTGCACCACACAGTGAACAGTCTACACCCCAAAATTGAAGTTCGAAATTTAGGAGCCAGAAACAACACCCAATGGCCGCTCGCTGTCACTACTTGATTTCAAAGTCATCATCTCCCCAAAGACGGCAAAAGCTCCTTCGAGTTTTACAAAAAGCCAGCCAAGAAATCACTTTTCGTACACCACCAATCAGCTATAACCAAGAAATCAAAGATTAATTTCATTCAAAACGAGCGAAAACGTATCGAAGACAGATGCTCCACACAAATGATAACCACTGCAAAGCACCGGACGACATCCTCCGCCTCAACGGGTACTCAGAGAACAGATAGACCAAACAAAACATCTTCAAAGCCACCAAAGAGACTCTCAACCTTCCAACACAGAATTGGTCGTACCATAAGATTCCATATATCTCTGAACGACTAGGCCACAGGATCACTAACATTTTTCGAAAAGAGGGCATATAGTTGTACCAGTACGTGTTGGGCACAGATCATACACCGTCTAACAACACTAGGAAGCGCACATGCACCAGGAATAACGGCCCCATCTTAAGCATGCGCACCAAATTGTGCTTACTAAGGAACGCCGTTTATCAAATCACATGTAACAATTGCAATCAGCACTACATCGGGAGCACTACACGTTTTATTCGTTTCTTTTTTATATCTGTACCTTATTTTCTATACCTTGTTTTTCTTATGTATTTCACATACTTGCCACATTCTTACGCTTTGCTCTCAATTTACTTTACATTTGTATATAGATCGACGCGGAATATTTTTCTTTTTATCCCTGATGATGCCATTGATCGGCGAAAGCTTGGATTTTAGTGTTTAATCACAGTAGTTTTAGGCCTCGTTCGGAAAAAAAAATTATATCATCGATTTTGCTCAGTACATTTCCTTTATCATTGTATGAAGTAAAGATCCCAAGAACTCGTACAGGTTCGTTCACCCAATTCAGCCAGGAGGGCTAAGGCTTGTCTTTATTAAGTCTCTATAACCCGAGCCACATCGCTTTTGTTTAACCATAACTTCCATTGCCGAGCCATCAAGAAATTGAATTGCATTATTACGGCTTTGGTTGCGTTTTTAATAAAATTGACTGATTTTATGCTCCGTTTCAAATATTTTAATTCCTTCAATATTTCTTTCTTGCCTAATATGCAGGTGGGCTTCGAAGATCTCTGCTCCCAATATGAAAAGGTACAGGGAGAGGGGGCAACTCCTGTTGTTAGTTCAAAGTAGTTGCTTGCATACCCATTGTGCAGAACAACACTTTCAGTGTTGGTATAAAACGCCTCTGTCCATCGTTTAATACTTAACTTCCAATTCTAAACTTAAATATATCTAAAGATTTCTGAATAAAATTCCATTCCAAGGTATCGAAAGCTTTTCTAAAACTGGATCTAACAAGAGTAGGATCCCCGTTATGTCTCGTGCTTTTGTTTGTTTGAGGATATCATCTATTAAACGAATATTTTCTCTTATATAACGTCCTTTAACAAAGCCTGTCTAATCACAATAATAAGTTACGGAAGTAATATCTTTTCAATTCTAGTTGCGATAACCTTAGAGGCCGATTTTGAAATCCACATTGAGGATTGTAAAGACTGATTTAGACGGGACTCATCTGTGAAACGAGGATCCGGACGGCGGATGCGGAAGCGGGCGCCATTAGGCTATTCACTCGACTCACTTTCTACTTAACAATAAGATGATGAGCTCGAGATTTCTATGGAGTGATAGTTGATGAGGGCGAAGCGGATCTGGTCGGGTCGCCTTCGAAATCTTGGTACTCCCGCCAAAAAATTCCCTCACCTGTCAACCTCGAGTAACTCTTAAGCCTGGTTTCCGGATCGCTACGATCGCAAAGATCGCTGAAAAAACGTTCAGCGCTTGCAGCGAAATGGACTAAGACACTCTCCATACTTTCAACACAATCACAACGATCGCTGGAGAGTGGCTTAGTCCATTTCGCTACAAGCGCTGATCGTTTTTTTACTTTCAGCGATCGCAACTATCGTAGCGATCATATGGAAGCCAGGCTTCGGCTTCTCTCGTGCTCTCCAAACTTCAGGCGTGCATTCATATGACTCGATAGACGCACGCTAAGCATGAACCAATTCTTAATTATTCATTCCTTGTAGTATAAAATCGCGAATAAATAAGATATAGACATTAATACATCAGCTTCCGAAAATTTCCAAGCATTTTTCGAAGATTTCTGAAAATTTTCCGAACATTGTCTTAAATGACCTTAGTTTCGTCTTAACCCTATTCGGCCTGGGCTTTTTTTTAGTTAATGAGCCTGGGGGGGGGGGCACATTGTGCCCCCCCCCCCCCTTCGTAACTTCAAGAACATTAAGGGTACGACAATGAAACCTAGAGGGTATATAGTACGTCAGAAACTGTCTCCTTTGCGGTCCGCACAATGGAACAATGACGTCATATGACGTAGTTATTAGGTAATTAGTGATACGGCCGCCATCTTGGATCCGCCATCTTGGATTTCTGAAATTTTTTAAAACCTCTTAAAAACCATCCAAATTGACTCAAAATTAATCAAAACCAATAAATTAACGCTAAATGACGTAAAAATATAAAAGTTATATCAATAAACATTGTTTTTCTTCATTCAAAGGTACAAATATGCAAATTTCAAATAACATGGCTGTCAAAATCTTGTTGCCATGGAAACATCAAGTCACGTGATCAAAAAATTGTTACATAAAATTGTGGCCAGATACATTTTAGGAAAAGTCACAAAGTTTGATGGCGTTTGAATACATATTAAAGAAGTTATGAACGTTCAAAGTTGGCGCCCCCCCCCCCCCCCAGGCCGAATAGGGTTAAGTCATTCCTTTAATCAGAGAATAAACTCGTATATAAGCTCACGAATAAATAGATACAGATAATAATACACGAATGTGGGGGGAATGAAATATAAAATATTATATTAACAACACAGAATACGATTTCTACAATTTTTGAACGTTTCTGATCATTTTCCGAAAAATTCCGATGGGTACCAAAGACTTCCGACTGATTTCCGACAGTAATTCGAAAATGTCTCGACTAATAGAGATTTTGTTTTTTCTTTCTTAACTTTTTCTTATTAATTTATCTAATTAATTTATCTCATTTTTTACATTAAACATTTATTGATTTACTTTTATTGATTTATTATTTTCCACGTCCGCCGTCCGCCGTCCGGATCCTCACTTTACAGAGTCCCGATTTCGACGGCACTTTTTTTGTCGCATGCGATTTTTTTGTAGCGCGCGCTGCTTGCGTCAGGCAAAAATTGTATACAACCTGCATGCACCATATAACAATGTACGCGGCAACGATTGTCCGGTTGTGAAACATGTTTTAAAATCCTGCGACATTTTTCGTGTTGTGTGCGTGTGTCTTAAGGATGTTGTAAGTTGATTTACCCGACGCGATTCGTGTTGTAGTAAGCAACGGTATCGTATGCGATAATCGTAGGCAAAATCGTACCGTCTAAATCGCCCTTAATAGGTCTCCAGTTTGATAAGTCTGTTCGATTTGTATCTTTCTTTAGAAAAGTGTGAACTCCCCTATACGTTGAACGTTAACGAAATTCATATTTTGCCTGTGTATCTGAAATATATCCGAGGCTTCAACAGAAAGTATGTAGATAATATACTCTACACTCTTTTTTATAAGAATCTTTTTAAAGTCAGGTAAATTAAGGCATAGCTCGCCAGTTATTTCGCCCAAAAAGTTAGGGGGTGGTCTATCTTCCAAGGCTTTATTTGTAACAGCGTAAAATTTTGGAAGGCTAATAAGTTTGCAATTATTGCCATTTTGACATGCAAATATTATGCAAATTAGGTCACGTGACTTATTACGGCCAAAAAGTCTTTAAAAATCTTTAAGCAAAAATGGCACCAGTTTAAGCCAATAGTCATCTACTTTTACTGCTCTTAAATGGTTCCCAAAGTAAGGAACAAAGGATCTGTGCCCGGACCTTTTGAAATATTTTATTAATTTTGAAAATGAACGACATTTTTTACTAGTGCCCAGTCCCTTCAAACAAGTAATTTCAATTTTTCAGGCTTTTATTTTGATTATCTTAAAAAGTCCGGGCACAGAAATGATGTACCTTATAGGCAAAACATTATAACCCCAAAGGCAGCTTCTGGAGAAGAAACAAAACTGGTGCAATTTTGCTTAAAATAATTTTGAGCTAAAAATAGCCCTGTCTGGTAACGTGACTTAATTTGCATACGTCGTGGATGTCAATATGACAACTTTGTCAAACATATTAATCTGTCAAAGTTTTATGTTTGTATAGCTTAATTCTCAGAAGATAGACCACCCCTCACTTTTTGGGTGAAATAACTGGCGGCCCATGCGCAACTTGGCGAAATTTTAAGAATTATATGTTAAGAATATACCCCAAGGCTAAGATTTTGTTAAGAACAATTTTAGCGTGTTGATGAAAAATATAATACAATAAAATCACATAATATTTTGAATGAACTTTATTATACTATTGAAAAGTGTGGTAAATTCTTTCCTTTTTCTAACAAAACTAGCTAACATTACGATAAAAACTGGCTAGCTATAGGGTAAAGCGGTAAAGCACGTGCGCATGTAACACGATGCCACTTGATAGTTTATTTCCTGGTCACATACGTTTTTTTTAACTGAAATACTATACTCTGTAATCTAAAAATGTGCACAAGAATATTTTCAGCCTAAATTCGGCAAAAAATAAGAATATCCAGCCTGGGCATGAAAATTATACATTCTTATTAAAAATAGTGTATTACACAACACTCTCAACCCGCACTCATTGTGCTTATTCAGGAATAATGTGACAGTTGACCTCCGCGCAAGCCAGTACAGGAAGTAACACTGTCACAGGAAGTTTGTCAACCTATTCCTACTATTTGGTCAGGGTTTTTATTTAATTTTGTTCGTTCATCAGTTGTATCTTCCTGGTTACTCCACATGGCAAAAAATTGGATGACATTTGCCTCTTATTTTTTAACTCGTCCCCAGACCCCCCATTTGACCCTTAAAATCACAGCGAAAATGCCATTTTTTGAAGGGAAAATCAAAATTTCGTCCATTTATGGATTACTTTTCGGGAATCCATACTCGGATTCCAGTTAGTTGGTTATTACTCTATCTGGAAACGTTAAAATATTTCAAAAACTTAAAGTCCTGTCATTTTGTCATGACCTGGAGGTGAACAATGTCACTTAAAGGCTTTTAAATAGTTCAACCGCGCGGTCATCGCTTTTAGCGGTATAACTCATTTTAATAGGCGGTTTTCAAAGAGACTGAGATCTAGTAAACATTTTAGGGGAAATATGGAAATATGGAGTGAAAGAAACCCCGTCATTTTGCCATTTTTTTCAGTGCAATATGCTTCGACTGAGCCCATTTTGGCTTCTATTGGTGACTTGCGCGGACTAGCGCTCAGGCCGTTCGAGCTCAACTGCGCATGGACAATAGTTCATTCTAGTAACGCGCACGCTAGGAGCAAATGTCTCTGAGAGAGCGTTTTCGAAAACATCCGTTTAGGGGGACCGTTTTCATCGTATACGTGTGGAAAGGAGGCCTAAACGTATAAAAAATATGCGTTTACGAACGTAAACGTATACGTATGGACGGGGCCTTGACAAACGCTTGAAATAGCACCTTACTGTTTTTCCATATCATTAAGTACCTTTAAAAGAAATTATGTAAAATTAAGCTAATACAGTTTGAGCTTTTCGATTCTTTTAGCTCTATATTAACCCTCGGACGTACAAGGGTGGGGTTTTTTTCCGATATCTTCAAGACTATTTTTTACCATTTTGGTAAAGTTTGGCGACAACCAGTTTCTATGGTAACGAAATATGCCGTCATAAGTAACATGTGATAAAGCCCTTGTATCACGGTAGGGGGTATAAGTTTGCGTGTACGTCCGAGGGTTAAGACCGGACAGAAAATTTTAGTGAAAGGAATTTTATATCCAGAAATTCATTAATTACAAGCTGCTTTCGCCTTTCCGAAAATCCTGCCGCTAGGATAAGGTCATCGGCTGACGTTATCTCGTACCCAAAACGACACCAATCGAAAGGCCTTAAGGTTTCTAATGTTGCGAAAGTTTGAGGCGATATTTAAGCTAACGAAACTTTAGTTTTTAATGTAATTTGTTATGAATTTTTGAGCTGATGACTAAGGCATTCCGAACTGTTTTTTTACCGGAACGATTCATTGGATGCTCACGGCGAATTGGTAGCTTGGAATAAAATGTTGGATGTTCAAGTTTTTGCAGTGAGTGAATATAGAAATTTGCGACGAGAAAAATATATCTAGATGCATCTTTCGGCAAAGTAGACGTTTTAATTCGTATACTAATGGACCTTAATTTGTACGTGGGCGACTTAGAAATAACAAAATCAGCATGTATTTTCAAGTGTTTATACTTTTATCGTTCACTTTCTATTGTCATTAAAATGCGCTGTTTGCTTTTTTTCACGATGCCATTAACTGTTTTTTTCGTTGCATAACGTTCAAAGGAAATTAGGGGTGCAGCATATGTTAATAAATAGAAAACTTCACATTCAAGATAATGCTGGGGCTTTATATTAACTTCTCAAAAAAATCATAACTAAAATACCCTAAAAAAAATAATTGTTTGGAAATTGAAATCGCATCTTACATGTTTTATATTTGAATGTATTTTTAGACCTAAATTAAGACGTTGTGACTTCTTGTTTTGAGTGTTAAAAGCCGATTTGATAGGTTTTTATTCAGGCGGAAATTTGAGCTTAACGTCAACCCATTTGCCATAAGGACAATTGGATGCAAAGCAATTAGCTCATGCAAGAAATCGTGTTATGTGTTTTGTCACTTGCTCGTCGCCATAGCCACCCTTTGAAACCAAGAAAGTGCCATTATGAAAGGATGAAGCGTTGAGAACCACCTGTTTGGATAAACCATCGTGATGTCCGGTAAGACTATTACTGTAGAGTTAATAATGTTTCTGTAGAATATTACTTCTTCGTGAAAAATTCTGAAAATAGACTGAGTGATAAATCAGTTAATTAAAAAAAAAAAAAAAAAAAACGGCGGACATTTTGCGCAACCCCTTTATCAGCAAATTGACCGCCTTTCGAGGGGCCAAGTTCATCCGTTTTCATTGCTATTGATTTATTCTAAAAAGTGAAGTCGGCACCGTTCGAATAGCATATTTTCGTCGAGTTTGTGCGGATAACCTCGTGCACATTTTGTGGCTTAATTTTCTGTTCCGATACACTCGCCTTAAAGTCAGAGAGGATGGGAGTTGTAAATAAATAAACGGTATGGTAAGGTAAAGCTGTCACTAACGGATAAAGGGGAAATTTGTTGGCTTACATTTGGACAAACAAAACTAGTATTTTCCAGTGAGCTGGGGCTTCACTTCCCTGCATGCAGGTGTGTTTCTTTTCTTGTTTTTTGTTTTTTTTTTTAAATTATGCGTTGTGTGATCCTCTGCATTCGAAGGTTCGATCAATTTGAGACATGTTTGAGAAAACCATAACCAAAACCAGGCATGGTTATGGTTTGATGCGGTCTTAATTTTTTTCTCGGCTCTTTTGTGTTTTTACCTCACATCTGAGCTATACTATTTTAATAGCGTTAAATTTGCCATTTCAATTGCCAAAACTACACGAAAAATCTTAAAGAATAAATGTCGATTTTCTAGCTAATAACGACCGAAAACTAGCAATTTAGATTTAACGGAAACCTATTATTTCCAAGCAGAACAATGTATTTTACTTTAAAAAGCACTGCACTAAAAATGATGCCAAACCGCCCAGATTACAAGATATTTTACCATTTAATTCATTCGTGAATAATGCTCACGGAATACAGAAAAGGCACAGTGCACCCAAGCGTTGTATTACCTATGACATAATCATTTAATAAAAATATTGTTATTTATCTATGTTCCTGTGTCTTTTTGAGTCATTTCAAGATTTGAATAAGAACGAAGACGGTTGATCCTGCCGCTTTGTAAATACGTGCCTATTACGTCTCACGTTGCTATTATTATTAACTATTAACTCTCCTCGGGGAAGAGAAAGAAGAGAAGAGAGCAAGTGTTCTCTCCTCTCTTCTCGTGGCCATTAAAGTGAAACCCAATATTCTCCCCCAACGATAGTTAAAAGTTAATGGGAAATGGAAACTTGAGTTAATAATAATGAAAACTTGAGACGTAAAGGCCCGGCCAAACGAACGCAGCATTTCGGGTCAAATTTGATCCAACACCATCCAATATGTGGTCAAAGAGTGCAACAATGCTGCAAGATGTTGCGTTGAAATGTTGCGTTCGTTTGGCCGGGCGTTAATACGCTGCGTCGTATTTACGAAGCGGTAGACAAGACAATATTTGAAACGTGCAAGGTCAACCGTCTTCACTCTGCTTAAATTCGCATCCAAAACGACTCAAAAAGACACAGGGAGACAGGTAAATAACAATATTTTTATTAAATGATTATGTTATAGCTAATACAGCGTTTGGGTTCCCTGTGGAAAAGGCATAAAATTAAAAACAAAAGGCTGTCCAACATCTGTCTGGATTTATAATTTTTTTAAAGACATATTAATGTTAGTAGGCACCCCAAGTTTCTAACTTCTCTTATCAAACAAAGGCTTTTAAATATATATTTTTTAATCCAATCTTTTAAGTCAGATTATTAATTTGCACACAAATTCAAGAAATAAGGTCTGTTGAACGGAAACTCGATGTCCGCTTGCACGGAAGGACGAAGGACACCCTTTTTATCATCTAAACACAAAACTGAGGTTCAAGTGTTTTCTTTTAATCATTTGACATGATAATCCTTAACATGTTGTTATATTGAAAGCCAGATATCTTACTGATTGAACAAATTGCCTTGTCTGCTGCACAGCATTAAATTTAAAATAAACCCTATCATTTAAAAAATTCTTAACATGTTCATTATTCAGTTAAAAACTTGGAAAACATGTCTTGACCGCGCGAATGTTAGCGTTAAGGAATCAGAAGACAGAAGATAAAATATCGACTGTTCGTTACGGTCGATTTAACATTTCGTCCATTTCCATCGCTTGAGGCGTAACAAACTTTTCCTATTCATAACAAACTCTAATTTCCACTTTTTCAAAAAGACGGCCTGCGTCATCAATTAGTAATCAAAGAAATTAATTATA
Organism: Cladopsammia gracilis; assembly: GCA_022457155.1. NCBI lineage: Eukaryota > Metazoa > Cnidaria > Anthozoa > Scleractinia > Dendrophylliidae > Cladopsammia > Cladopsammia gracilis. The sequence goes on from JAJGOT010000040.1 coordinate 413,816, forward strand.
GGTAACTCCCTGATCAAGATGAACTTGTTAAGTTGAAAGCCAGATAATTATCTTATTGATTTTACAAATCGCTTTTTTTGTTGTACATCATTACATTTAAATAGTTACTAGTTTTCTGTACGTTTTCTCCTACGGCTATATAAGGCAGAAAAATTCTAGATACGAGGATACACAAGTGTTAGATATCTAAAATGCTTGGGGGCCGCTCCTTTTTCTTTTTACCTCAAGGTAAATCTTATAATTATGGGTTTAATCGTCAGCCACACAGCTGGAGATAGCAGCTATTGAGAAGATTAACTGGTGTGTACTGTTCAGGGGTCAATTCAATACAACTTTTACACTAGTAATTTACAAGCTAGACCCTTGTTTTTACAAGCGCAAACGAAAACGAGTTTTACAGATAAAATCCCCGACTTGGTAGTTATCTAATTCAATAAAAACTTTTAAAACAGTTATAAAACAGTTATATAATAATATACATGAAAAAAAAAAAAATGCTCAATTCTGATTGGCTATGAGCAGTGCAGTTAAAGTGTAATACCGGTGCAAAAAGTGTAACTCACTCGTGCAAATTAATCCCAAATTGAACTTGAAACCGTGTGATTACCTATACCAACAGTCCGACTTGTTAACAACTTGTAATTTGTACTTAAAAGTACAAATTACAACTCCTAAGTCTCTTAATCTAAGCTTTATAATGTATAACTGGTAAAAAGAGGTTTTCTCAAAGCTGAAATATGATCAGTTCGTCTAGTGAAGAAGTTACCTAAAGAACGTTTAAGTCAACGATTCATTTATAACTAGCAAAGATGGTTTCGTGACGTTGGTTATTCGCCCGACGTTAGTGCTATAAAGTTTCGTCTTCCCATCGAAGCGTTTGGGCATCTGCTTTAAAAAGTTGACTGGGGATTGGATTACAGCGGACTACCGGGCTACCGCATGTTAAACATTTATTTCCGCTTTGCACGATTATTGATTTCTTCGGACGTCCAAAAATATCATTATGGCCCATTTCACACTAGAAGACGGACAAATCGTCTGGACGGACAAGTCAGGCTTGGTTACCTTGCTTGAAAAAAAAATGGCTGCCACTTTGATTTTCCCATAAACCATCACTCCCTTTACTAGTTCCATTCCCCTTAGCGAGTACTGGGACCGAGATACAACCATTTGTTCGCCTGGTGTGAATTTAAGTCGGACTTTGGACGACTTATCCGTCTAGACGAACAAATCGTCGTCGAAAAATTGTCTTAACAGACGGCCAAATCGACGGACAAAATCAGACGACTTTTACGTCCAAAATTTTGTTCGTCCCGTTTTCACACTAAGACGACTTGTCCGTCTGAGACGACTTGTCCGTCTCTAGTGTGAAAACGGCCAATAATTACAGTATGAACGATTGTTGAGGGAAATTATTAAAATAAGGCAAATTGATCAGCAAATTAGGGCCTGTCATAAAAACAGTTTTACGGTCAACTGAGTAGACTACTCCTGTAAAGAGTCTATTATAAACATGGCCCTTATGGTCAACGACAAAACGTTTGTGTCTTAAAAATATCGTAATTCACTTCTTTTTTTATCAGAAACATGAAATCAATTTGTTACAAAATACCTTAAATTGACTTTAAACGGAAAAGGGGTCAAACGCTTATTTCATCTTTTGTTTTTTTTTTTTCAACCTTGGACTGTTTTGATCGTTTTCGAGCTTTTTGACCTCAACTAGCTGTCATTGTTTATAAATGAAAGGCTCCCGTGAGCCAAGCCATTAATAAGCTAAGGCGTAACACTTATGTTTTTATGCTGACACGCGGTTCGATATATATATATATATATATATATATATATATATATTTTTTTTTTTTTTTCAATTAAACGTAACGACGTCTACTGTTGTTTTATGTACTGCACCATTAGGCAATTAAGACTAATTTCAACTTAGATATGCGGTGAAACGCGTATTAAAATGCGTGTCTGTTGAAAAATCAATTTAAAGTCTGCAGATCGGTTTTAATGGTCCATTAATAGACTCCTAATACAAAACATTGGAGCAGCGCTTTCAAAATGTCCTCTTTTTCGGCGATGGACAATTCCTTTGCCACTAAAGCCTTACGCGCTGGTCAGCGGAATTACCAAGAAAAGTTTACAGCAGATGGAAGGAGCGAGCGAGGGTAATTATTTATTGAATTGGCCCCCGGAAAGCACTGGCAAGTTATATGCCGAGTTACTATGATAAAAAAGAAACATAGAATGCACGATCAATGCAACAAATTAAACAGTTGAGAACTTTGGGCCGGATCTGGGTTTCCAGACCTAGATCAGTATTACCACTTAAAGTGAAACAAAAGAAACGGCAAACTGATCCTCACGGCAGAAAAACAGAAGCAGAAGCAAATAAAATAAATAAAATAAAATAAAATAAAAGTGGAATATAATAGGGCACTATTATATTCCAATTTTATTTTATTTTATTTACTTCTGCTTCTGTTTTTCTGCCGTACCGACCTATTGATTTTCTCTGAAATGGTGGCCGGGATATACAGTATGATGGCCAAATCTTGGCAATTACTCGTAAAGTAGACTAATCAAGTTACTACTCTCAAATCTTATTGCATAAAACTGAATGATCAGTTTCATTTTATTTACGTGTATAAAAATGTATTAACAAAAGAAATGAAACCAAAAAATTGAATTCTGACGGATGCGTGACACTTATAAACACGAATATAAAACAAGAAATTGCATTTGACACTTTTACACAAAAGAAATTACATTTTATTTTGCTATATGAATCCGACTTTAATTAATAAGGTAAACGTCTAGACCGCGCTAATTCCCCCTTGAACTACCTTCAACGGTCACCACTGAACTAGACAGTTTTCTTTTCCGTCAATCGGTCGAATGAAACATTTGCGTGAAAACAACTGCATTATATTGCTCGCTCGCGCTCATTTTATTTGAAAAGATGTGATGTCACGAGCGTGGGACAAAGAAAAATCTGAGTCGCCGACAGGAATCCAACCTCTGACCTTCCGAACACGCGGTCGGATGATTCCGTACACCCGTCGGATGATTCCGTTCACCGGTCGGATGTAATGTTCATCATATCACGAGCGTGGGACAAAGAAAACATATGAATCCCCGACAGGAATCGCCGAATCTATGACCTTCCGCACACCGGTCGAATGTTCTAACCACTGAGGTACGAGAGACTCGTGGCGAGTTGGGAGAGGAGACCTGGATTTGGATCTGGATCTGGATCTGGATCTGGATCGGGATCCGACTCGACAATGATCTAGTTTTATGGACTTGCGCTCAGTTTATTGTTTTAATTTTAGGACCAGGCATTTATTTTCCCTATGGACTCAACGTTATTAATCGAGAATTAAATTAGAACATGATGTAAACGACTCATTGTTTGATATTAAATTATCCTAGCATGTGTTCAAAGAAAATACTAGTTCTACCGCCGCCATTTTCGAGAAAACCGTCTGCTGTTAAATTAAAAGTAATGATGTATAATTTGTTAATTTTATCTGTAAAAATATGTAGGCCGATACGGATTTCCAGCTTTCAAATTCAATTTGAGAAATTCGTGTGAAGCCGGGTATTTTTCGTTGAATATACATGATGCGACTTTGCTGTCCCAATAATTTATTCTTGCTGTCGTGCAAATTTATTTTTAGCTTTCCGTGAATCAAGTGCTTGAATGAAGGGTCTAGCAATATTATGCTAATGATAAGGAATAACTTTTTCTTTCAATATTAAGATATTCATATTTTGATATCACGACATTATTGGTTATGATATCGCGACCTTATGAAACAAAAATCGTTCCTGTCATTTAATTAAATATCCCAAGTATCTTCATGCGCCCGCATCAAAACGAACATACAGAGTATAATTATATTTGTATTTGCACTGGAGAGGGACTAATTGTTAAAACTGTCAGCTTTTTGAATTAATTACGGCAGTTTTAATTGCTGTCTTTATATATTATGCTACCATAGCAAATAACCACGTATCCTGAACCGTACCTTTGGAAACAAAATTTATTTTGAAATGCACGTATTAAGCTTCCTCTTCAAATTCTATATTCCGTTTTCTTCTCGTCTTTAAAGATTCGTTGTGCACTCAGCATAACAGGTGACACAGGTAAATCGGTGTATTATTTTCACATAACTTGTGCATTTGTGATGCCACTCAAAAACATTCATGCATAGCGAATTGTTTGTACGTTTTTTCTAATAGTTTCTTTCCTAATAATTGTTTTTCCTAATATATCATATATCATTTTTAAATATTTTATTTTAAGTAACAAATAGAAAGGGAACTCAATATTTACACACTAACAAGCTTAAGTCCTTTTGTGTAAAAATCGCCAAAAGCGGCAACGAAGTGCTTCTAACATCTTTTTTTACCATACAAATTCTTCCAGAAACAACACGATGGGGTAGTTTGCTTTTTTGAGCCTTTCCGGGGGTCCAAAATATGATCTGTGACGTCTTTGCGTGTAGCGCTATTGTGCGTACGTGCTTTTAAGTCTTCCTGTGTTTTGTCTGCGTTCAATTTTTTTTTTGTAGATTTAATTGCGATACGATATCATCGAACGACATCATTCAGAGCGAGATGTCGTTAGCATGGAGTTAGCATGTTATCAACGATTATAAGGTAGGGTCTGTTAACGGATAACCCGTGCTTTAAAGTTAATATATTTTTAACTATATGTTAAAAAGTAAGGGAAAACCCGCTCAACTTTATGGGTATTCGTCTACATCTCATTAGTTTGTTGTTTTTTTATTTTGGCATTTTTAAACAAATATCATATTGTTGGATCTCGTTTCTGACTTCAATTTAACGAGTGTGACAGATTGACTTCACTGCTGTAACTACTGTTCAGTATTTTACTATAACCGTATAAGCAACATCAATAATTTATGGAAACCTGCTGTTATTGACTAGCAAGATACAAAAGGTAAATGCGTCTAATCAGACCAAATACCATTTTGTTGTTAGTTCTATTCAAATGTGTGTTGGTGTCCTCAAACTCCTCACCTAAAAAAAGAAAAGACAATGTAGCGTTTTTCTGATAATTTGAGAACTGTAACGCATGTGGAAAATGACTAAAGGTCGCTTAATCGATCTTATAGATCTACTGAGTTTCCTTGTCGATCGACTTTTTTAAAAATGCAGAACAACTAATGACATGTGGCAATATTAATCGGTTAATATGGTGCAAACCAAATAGTACAATGGGATCATCTTTACTTAAATTTGTTGTTTTGGCATGGACTGATGAGGTCGACAATTATTACAATCCAGACACGGAAAGTTAACAGCGAAGCAACAATATCTTATACTTGAAAATATCGGGAAATGTTCGTCCGCAGACTGTCTTAAAACAAATACGAGAAAACTGCGTATTCATGGTAATTTAATATGAAAACCTGCCAGAGGCTGTGGCACAACTCAAATTAAATATCTGTAGGGCTAGCCGAATGACGACACCGATTAGCCTTCAATTAACCACACGAACTATTTCGTTTTCTATCGATTTTAACAAAATGTTATACAATCGCTTCTTCGCTATTTTAGGGAATGCAACAACGTTTTCATAAGCCCTAGTATAATAATTGTGTATTTGCGCTTTCTACCCAACATGACTCCATTCCTAATTATAACGGGTCGTTATAAGGGGCACTCAACAAGGAATGGACGATTCTGATTTGAACTTCTTGCTTCTCGATCAGACACTTTGCTTCCCGATCAGACACTTTTGTATCACTTTTGAGCCTTTTCTCGACTGTGCTACCCAGACAAACTTGTGCAATCTACCATCTGCCAATTTAATGATTCAAAAGTGTCTGAGGATTCATGAGCCCAACAGCAAGCGTCTGAGAAGCAAGAAGTTTCAATCAGAATCGTCCTGCCTTTCAAAGACCAGAAGTCTGCGCATTCAACAAGGAATGTTTAGAAAGACGCTTGCAATGGGTTTGCACTTTTTTCTGTCATTTTCAATCAGTTCCTTTAACCCTTTCACTCCCGGAGTCAATTATGGAGACATGAAGTGCAGTTCTAACTTTTGAGTCTGTGGACGAAACCCTATAGTGTGACCATTCAAATGAAACCTTTTCAGCAGTACTTTTGCATGGTACCATTTGTTTTTCATTATTTTACAAAATAAAATTTGGGATTTTTCTTGAATTTTGATGTTCGGCACTGTTTGAGTTAAAGGGTAAAAGGAAACTATGTGAAAGCTAACACAGTTTGATATTTGCTGGCCTCCTTTCCGAAAATCCTAGATGACTTTATTTCTTATTAAAAAACGTTTTCATCCCTCTGAAAACAAAAGGCGTCAAATTTTCCGATGTAACGAAAGTTTGATGCGAAATTTTAATAAACAAAACTCTAGTTTTTAGTCTAATAAATTATCATTTATTAAGATGACTAAGGCTTTTCGAACAGATCTTCCACCGAAACGATTCATAATTGAGCCACCTGCTGGTTAATCGTCATATGATCATTTAAGAGAAATTAGCATACAGCTATCTGTCGCATCATGGATGCATGCTTACCGTTTAACCAAAAATACCGGTAATTGATTCGGTTTGAAAGCAAATGGAACAGTTTATTTTCCGCAAACTTTGACTGGAAATTGTCACAGGGCTTCGTTCTGGTTGGTACGAACGAACCGAAATACCTATTACCATTAAACTGGACCAATTTTTCGCTTCCAATCTTACGTGTATAGCAAGGGGAAAACAAAAACCAATAGACGACATATCTTTCTGCGGTTTCAGTTGTTTTATTAATATTGATTTTGGAGAAACCCAACTGTTTTTTCAGGTAAGTACTCCAAGTTTAAAGCCTTAGCGCCGCATAGATTGTTTTTTTTTTTTTGGTTTTGCACAAATTATAGTTTCTTAAATCATGCACTGAGATGTTTTATAATAAGTTCAGTTCTGCGTTGAAATTTCATTCGGCCAGAATATTCTTCATGGTACTTCATCAAAATTTAGTATTCACTTTCTACGCGAGTTCGAAAAACTTAAAATCTATAACACTCTGTCTTCTTTAAGGCTTAGAAACCCTCATCGTTATAATAAGGAACTATTAAGGTTAATGAATGTCATCATATTTTAGTAGGAAGACATAATTGCTTTCGGACGCCCGTTTTGTGCACAATACATTCACAAGTAGGAACATAGGACGCATTGTTCAGTGTTTATTTTTAGTGTTAATACCTTAGCCTTTTTCCCCAGATCATACTTACTCCGAGTGCCGTATATAACTATTTTGTTGTTGTTATCGACTGGTTCATTTCAACTGCTGAAACCCACCTTAAATGTACAGTTCAAAATTGAGATAAAGAATAATTTTTGCTGGTGTCTGATAATTTAAATTCCACATTGAATAAACAATAAGCTTACAAGATGACATATTTATACTCTTTTTGTTTTAAAACGTTTTGCATTTATTTATTTTAGTTCGACAAAAGCATTCATTTTTATCACTAACATACATACAGTTTTTCATTTGCATTCTGTTTTTATTTTGCATCTTTGCATTGTACCTTCCCAGCTTGTCATCGTGTTTTTAAGGCAGGGGGGACTCTCGTATGAAAGTGCCGGGGTTGTCATAAGAAAATTTAAAATAAATTCCTAAAGTTCGGGCTTAAAGGAACCGTGTCCTGTTGATATATCGTGATTTCACGCGGCTTGCTTTACTGAGAGCTTGCTTTGTTATCATCGAGAAACAAATAAACATAACTAATAAAAAAGACCGAAAATAACAGCTAAAGGAGTTACAACTCCACAAGAATGGCAATTTTGATTTCTTTACTGCAGGTCACGAAATCAAAATTCTATTAGGCCTTAGGGGCATAAACACGATTCTTATTAACAATTCGTATGGGTATTTATGTTGATCACACAAGGATTCCTTTGAAAAAACTGAGTTCTACCGGTTTCAAGCTTTAGAAAGCACTGAAGCATCGAATCACTGTCCTTTTTTATACCTTTAAACGTACCTACAAGAGGTAGGTATAAATCAGGTGGCGTTTGTGTCCAGAAGTTCACTTTTACGTAAAATGAATTTTAGCTCTTAACAGGACAGCGACCATCTCGATGAGTTTCCTGTTTTAGCTGGTCCCCTACTGAAACATTCATTTTTTTTTGTTAAAGTAATCCTATTTATTTTGCACTTGCCACTCAGATTGGTTTCAAATGTCATTTCCATCTTCCTGATAGACAACAATCGTGCGAGCTTTGCCCTTGATAAACAACGACCTAAATATTATTGTTTTCCAAATGCTATCATAATGTTTGACTGCTAGTCCACGTAGTTTATGTGCCGTTTTTGCTATTCGCTCATTTAAAAACGTCAATCAATTATGTTATAATCGGTTGAGACAGTCAGCTTGGAATAGTTGGCAAAGGGCGGAAAATGTGCAAGGGAAAGGTTTTGACGTGGATTGGACCCATCCGTCTTTTACGGACGGTCGGTAGGAACGAAAAGGCGTGTTTCATTTTGACAAACCGGTTCGTTTCCCATGCATTTCTTCAGTACTTGTGTGCAGTTGAGGGAGATTGGAGAAAATGTAGCAAAATAATAAGGGGATTTATTCTATTTTGGTGACTCAAATTAACTACAAAATGTTGCTATATTCAAAAACAACTACAGTAGTTAAACAGTTGATTTGATCAAAAGGGAAACAGTATAGCCTCCTCCCCATGCCACAATGCGCGAGAGCGAACGTGAGGCCGAACGCGATATTGTAACTGAAGCGTCCTTGGTGAATCTCTGAATCAGAATCAGCTTGACGGGTGATGCTCAATTAGGGCTTGTTGCACTAGCGACGTCATGGGAAGCAGAGTCTGAGTCGAAAGCGTAAATGTCTGAGAGTCTGAGTCGAAAGTGTAAATAAAAACGGAGTCGCAATCCGAATCGGAATCGGAAGGATCAGAAGGTTTATTTTTTTTTCAGATTCCGCTCTGCGTCCGTTGCTTCCGTCGCTAGTGACCACCAGCCTTTACTCGCCAAAGCAACTGGAAACGGGGATGAAAACAATCGTGATGTTACGCTGCAGATCCAAACTTGATTAACGTGAATATATTTTAACTTGTTTTTAAATTTATCTCTGTGTCTTCGTTGATAATAAATTACATTGAAGATTACCTATTAACATAGCCGTATTCCGTGGATAATGGCATATGGTATTATCGGCTTTTCGCTTTGTCACTTTAATTGGTGTTTGGCGATCGGCGCGGATCATCGAAGGATCGATCGTCTAGACATATATTGTTATGAAAAATACTTCTATAATGATTATTACATTTGCTAAAAGTGAAAGGGCTATATGGCGATTACGTTCCCTGAAAATAACCCGACAGCAACAAAAGCAAGAAATAAATTTGCATTGTACTTTTTTAACGTTACCGTTAGGTGAAGCTGCCTTTTTATGACCCTAATTTCTTAAAAGCATGAATTTCTTTGTTTTTTTTTTTCTGTTAGCTATTTTTAGATACATTTCCTATTTAGCCGCGTGTCTTGTTAATATGTATTAAGACAAAGTGTTGCAATTCTTTTTTGCGTTTTATATTGTTAATAGTCTCCAAAACGTTTTTTTCCTTCAGACCTATGTATGAAGTCGTCCAGTTTGAATGGATGAAACGGATGTACCTCGACCAAATGTCTTACTCTTATTTCCAATGGCAACCAACTGTTAATAAGAATAAGGCCTAAACTTAGATCTGGAATGACATATCACTTATAGAGATGTGAAACGTAACTAAAACTATAGAGAGAAACATCACCACGGATATAGTGCACTTTCTTCTATAAGAAAACCTGAAACTAAGGCACAAACTGCAAGATGGTGTTGAAATCAAATCTAAGCGTTGCTCCTCCCAAGACTTTTTTATTTAGTGTGGCTTTGTTCAGTTTGAATTTGATAGGAGGTGTTCATGGGCCGTTTTATGAATCATCATAATTTCGTGCGTGCTCGCGGCGTTGTAGAATCCATCATGCAAAGACCATTTAAACTGACATTTAACATACTTGATACGCAGTACACGATAAAAGCTCTTTCTAAAAGCACCTGTGCTTTTAATTAAGATATGTTCATCATCGTGCTTTATCTTTATGTTTTCACACCCATAAATCATGTGAAAGCTTGTTTTGGATCTTATTTGTACTTAGCGCATTATTTAACCCCCACAAGTTACATAATCCATAAGAAATGCTGACGCTTCAAGTAATAATAAAGTAACAATTAACATATGTTTCACAGATACGTTTATCGGCAACATGCTTTCATTTATACTAATAGGTTACGAGAAGTTTACTCTGATCCTGCATGTATAAAATAGTCATTCTTCTTGAAATTGTTATGGCATGGCATCTTCATTGGTCGAGAACCTCAATGTGCGAAGCGTCAAACCATTATTTATTTTTTAAACCAATGAAACCTAAATGCGTTTTTCTATCAAGGTATATTTTGTTGACATAAATTCCTGTTCATTAAAAATTTCTTTTATGATAAGTGTGTCCACATGTCACCTGCGCCTGGTGATGGAATATTGGGATATACTGTACTTGTATTGAGGGACAATATGTGAGGATTATACTTGGCTAACAAGGAATTATACTTTGTATTCTCGGAATTAAAAAGCAGAAAATAAGTCAAATTACACTTCTGATCTTTACTATCTTCACTCTGCAACCATTGCAGTTGATGTTGTGTGGAAAGGTATGTTTAACGTCTTTTCTCTGGCCTGCGTCTATTTTCTAGAAATATCTTAATTTATAATAGAACATTAATTTTATTTACAGTTCTTGCCAGGCCTCAAGAAATTAAACCGGTCCTGCAGAGATGTTATATCATTCTCTTATATTAGGCACATTGCCTTACTTCTCCTCATAGTTAACACTTACAATTTCCGTCGATCAAACGACTCTCGACTTCTATGATATGTTTTGCAGTTTAACCCTCTATCGAATTTCAATCAAAAATGAAGAAACCCGTGCAAGTTTGATAACATACCATCTAGCAGTAGTTAATGGTTTCAATGCAATATTAAAACGAGAAAAGCGGTGTAACCGCGCGAATTTCTAACTATTTTAAAGCAATGGAACATTTATTGCAGATGTTTACATAAAGGAAAATTCTCTGTACGTGTCGCGCGGTTTGTTCTTGTTTTGTCTTTAACTAAGGACATGAGGGATTGTTTTTGTTCATAAATTTTTACATTTTTGCATATATTCAAATCGGTCAAAAAATTAATGACGGATGTTTCACTTCCAGGTAAACAGAACTCGATTTTTTTTTAAAAAAAAAAGAAAGAAAAATCGTTATTTTCTTTTTCTCAGCTAGGCGTTTAATCCTTCACGTTTTACTATCCAACATGGCTGGCCCTTAAATCAAGCGATGTCTTTCAATGTTTTAAAACAGCTGTTTAGTGGTATGTTCATAGCCCGTTTCGCAGATACGACAGCCATATTGATTTTGCCCCTAGGGCATCCCATAATAAACATTGAAAACAAAAAAGAATATAACGATTTAAATGCTCATTAAGGGATGCCCTGGGGGCAAAATCTCGTATCCCCGGCTGCGAAACAGGCTATGACAGAAGAAGTCAGAGCGGACGAATGAGGTGATCATCTTTAAAACTTTTTCTTTTACTTAGTTTACCTTTGTTACATACTTGTTACATGCGCGTATTTTACCTGTGATTGCTATTATTTCTGAATATACAGTATAAAGCAATAACATCAGCGTTGAATATTATGACATATATTATATTATGACAAATACCATGTGCATCTCATTATTTATACCTTATGCAAAAAGGCTATCACATATCTATGAACAATATGGCTCATACAAAGTTCATGAACAGTATGGCTAATTTCCTTTATCTCAATTTAATATGAAATAAACATGAAAGTACAAACTTTTAAGTTTGTATTTTCATGTTTATTTCCTATTAAATTGAGATAGAGGAAATTAGCCATATCGTTCATGAACTTTGTATACAACATGGAGATGCATTATCGAAATATGTTCAACATATTTCGATAATGCATCTCCATGTTGCATACAAAGTTCATGAACGATATGGCTAATTTCCTCTATCTCAATTTAATAGGAAATAAACATGAAAGTACAAACTTAGGCCCGTCCACACGTATCCGGATGATTTTTGAATCCGCAACTTTTTTGTTGCGCATTGGCCTTCCGTCCACACGTATCCGGCGAATTCGGCTGACGAATCCGCAATTTTTGAATCCGCTCTCCAGGGTGGAAATTTTTGAATACGCTACGAGTACGGCATCGTGTGGACGGTCGAATCCGGATATTTTTGAATACGCTGACCTAACAGTATCGGATCCAGTCTTTAATCGCACGAATATTCAACATGGCCGACTGAAATGTTATCGCTTCACTTCTATTTGGACTTAACGTGTTTAAAGTTGAACTTGGCTTTGAACTTGGCTTTTGCGCATGCTCTGTTGACAACATTGAACGAGGAGCCCTGGGTAGTAGAGCGAATCCGGAGACGCGTGGACGGACAAATACGATTCGAATACGCTGTGTGTGGACGCGAATATTTTCTAATCCGCAATAAAGAAGTTGCGGATTGAAAAATATCTGGATACGTGTGAACGGGGCCTTAGCCTTCTATACCCAGCAACATATTTCGATAATGCATCTTCATGTTGGCATACCCAGCCATTACCAGTGAAACAGGATGATAGTGATAAAGAAAAAAAGGGAATGGAAAATATCGTGTATAGGGAAGATATCAATGACGTCACCAATTGTTATCAATGTGCCAACCAGAGCCTTATTGGCTGCCGAAACAAAGGGTTCTTTTGTTCCAGTGGCTGGCACATTTGAATAACAAAAAGAATATTTGTAAACTGATATCATCTCTATTCTTGGTTTGCACATGACGTCACGGCGGCCATGTTGGAGGACACCTACAAAAGAATTTTAATGAACTTCTTTTGTTCTGGCACCAACATGGCCGCCATGGCTTTTGTCATTTGAGTCCCACAGGACTGAAGGTCATGTGATTGCAAACCATCAATTGATGATTGTGGCCAGGAGCTTACTTTGAGCTTATTTTATTATCTTGAAATTGGGAGAAACGACCGCCAAAAGTGATAAGAGCAAAGAAATATGAACTAAAGATTTCACAAGAATGGCAATCAGTCACAAGAATGGCATGCAGTTTGATTTCTGAGTATCCATCAATTATACATCAAATTTCATGAACTGTAATCCACTTCAATCCTTGTAATCCTGCACTTTATCTTCAAACTACTGCTTTTGTTTTGCTCTATGGAGTAGTTTTATACAACGCCGTAAGTTGTATATTTGGTGACATTTGGCGATATAACGTGGAAATAAGCTACGGTAAACGAAATTTTCTATTTCGGCGAGATAGTGTCTTTTTAAGGTTGCGGGAGACACGTTCCGCTCATCAGTATGCATTTACAGCTGTTTCGAGAAAGGTTGTCGGAAAAAAGCGTCAAAGTGCACGCGACAATCCAGAAAGGTATCATGGGTAGTCATCCACGCTATATCCTAAAAACTCATTTATCACAATGGCCCGCCATCTAAGATCGCCCCTTTACGGACGAGGCATCGCGGGTTTCATGTATTTATTTGACTTATTAAAATTCATTGATCGTATCCCATATTATTTTTCAGGATTGTCGCGTGCACTTTTTCGCTTTTTTCCGACAACCTTTCTCGAAACAGCTGTATAAAAAGAGTATGCAGCAAGTGCGACGGCTGATTCCGAAAATGCGCGAAATATTCACGAACAGGCTCCGTAATGTTTCTGCATCAATAATTGCACGTGCAAAGCGCTGTCTGGTATAATACCCCTACCTTTCAGCGGCCGTGTTTTCACGAGCGATTTTTCTAGTCGCTGAGCGAGTGACAGTCGAAAATCTCGTGAAAACAGTTGCTTGTCCAACTCGCTTAAAGTTAAGCGAGTCGGCGAACTACAATAGAATTCTCATTAAATTTAAGCCACCAAACCAGGAGCTTATTACCCCAAGCTCCTGACCAAACCAGGTCGCTTAAGCTTGTCGGCAATTAAACAACAAAGAAGGGCATTGTATTGTCGTTCTTTTGTGTTCTAATTTTCTATTGTTTTAACAAAAGAAAATATATCGCGCATGGTATAAGAAAAATGAACAAAGACGCATAAATTTTTTAAGCTGCTTAACGCGGTCAGTAAACAAATCACCTACAGGAATGTTAAGCGAGAAAAACCGCCTCGTGAAAACACAGCCAGCGTTCTGTTCTTTCTGCATGAAATGTTGACAATAGCCGGTAGATTAAAATTAGCAAAATTACCATAAATATAATTTTACATTTGTGTTTGCTCGGGAAACCTTCGGAAGCGTAAAAACAAGCAATTTTGTGTCCAAGAATCAAATTCAGCGCGGATATAGAATTTCATGAGATCATACGGCAGGGAGGTAAACTAGGTGTATGGTAGAGTGCCATATCTGACGCAAATGTGTTAAATAGGCTTTCAAAGGAAAGATACGAGGCTTCAAATTCTATTAAACATGGACAATTTTACTTCTTTAAAAGCTAATTACTTTTTATTAAAATCGGTTTTAGATATGTCACAATAGAGGTTTTGACGGATCAGTGAGGGATAAAATCAACTTGTTTTGTGTTCTTCTCGAGGAGCAAACTTGGGCACAAAATCACGTTTGACAAATTTGCATTACAGCATTACCGTAAAGCGCGATTCATTGAATAAAAAAGGTACTGGTGAATTTCCATTATTTTCCAATTATCTGTCAAATTTTAACGAAATCGGCTTCTAAAGGCCCAAGATATAAAGCTTTTAAAAGTGACACCCCTGCCAAAATTTTGCCTTATGAATTTATTCATGCCGGGTCAGTCCCCCGCGACCTTGACTGTGCCTTTTTTTACCATCTCATTTCTATTTGTTAGTTCGGTTGACGTATGTGACGTTGTCATGGCAACAAGGCTGGATATAAACCAGCTTTTAAAATAAGGTTCGGATCATTTGTAAAAAAATCAAATAGATAGATTCGCTCTATCCTTTGCCAGCAACAAATTCAGAAAAATATTTGCACTCGTTTTATAATTTTTAAAAGAGAGATTTATAACAAATTATTTTTTCCATAGCCTACTTGATAGTTGTCTGAAGTATTTTCCTGCCAAATTTCAAAACATTCTATCGGATGGTTCCTTGGAAATTGACGCATTTTTGCAAAAAGCCACCAAAACTCGTTTAGTTGAGTTAGCCCTACCAATCACCAAAAGTATATCATCAAAGTGGATTTAGCGTGTGTGATGGCGTCATAATTTTGACAAAAAGAAAATTACAAATGTGGCAAGGTTGCGGTTAACTTTGGCTAAAAGAAAATCACATGATATATTTTACCTTAATGCAGAAAGACTATCCGTGCCCTGAATTAGCAATTTTTTAAATTTACTAACAAGAGAGAGAGAGAGACAAAATATGTCACATAACCTGTTTTACAAAATAACTCTTTACCTCTCAATCATAGTCAACCATTTCTGGCACATGCATAAAACGGAGAACCATACATTCAAATACATTGTCGTTTTACTTTATATCTATCAAATGCCATCTCAGCGCCTCATTTTCAATTTGTTTTCAATTGCTAAATGTCATCAAGTTTTATTCTGCTGCCAAGTTTGAGCCTGTTTTGGTAAATTACTTCATAGTTAAGATTATTTTGAGATTTTATGCAAATTATGCACTAAGCCATTCCCTATCATGCTTGAGTACAAATTATTTCCTGGAAAGCAGAAACGCGATCTTGCCTAAATATAACCCTAAAATGTTGTTCATTGCAGAACAAGAACCGCGAATATCAATAAAGAGATCCGCAATATAAACATGTCAGTGAAAGTGCCAGTGTTATCCTCAAGAACTCCTTTCTGTTGTATCGCTTCTGGCCTGTATACGTCTTACCCGACAAGGTTTTTTTTCTTCAGTTAGGTGTGTATTAGTCAGAGTCACAAACCTGTCAACAGAATAAATTAGGAACAACATCCCTATACCAGACAGAATAGTTAAAGGCGAACCTGCGGTATAAAAGGGCAAAGCCCCACGCCGAATCTAACGCAAATGAGCAAGAACAATAGATTTTGCTCATTTGCATGAGTTGGATAGTCCAGCCGCCTTTAATTTTATATAGCGGGTTTGGCTTTAAATGCAAGGTTTATTTTCTTTTTCCAGGTCCTCAGGAACACTGACACAAGAACAATAACTACACCAGTTATAAGCCATTGTTATATCATTCAAACTTTGGTGTGTATGACCGACAACCAACAAAATGGTATCTGCTCAAAGGAGACTTATCGTTTTCACATATGTTTCACAAGGCATCATTTGCTTGTTAGCGGCGAACTTAAGCCAGATACCTGTGCCAGAGGAGAAGGCTTTGAAAATAGGATCTATGGCACCAATGACTGGAAAAAGATCCTGGTGGGGAGCTGGGATACCTGTGGCCATCAAAATGGCGTTTGAAGATATCAACTCCAGAAATGATGTTCTAAAAGGATACCGATTAGAACTGATTGCTCGTGATACACGAGTAAGTCGGGAATTTATAACATACCAATAGTTTAAAATTGTTAGCTCCAGTTACAAATGTGTGAACAATATTTATATCAGACACAGCTAATAATAATAATAATAATAATAATAATAATAATAATAATAGTAAGCAATTTTTATAGCGCCATTTCCCAAAGGTTCAATGGCGCTTTACATAAAATCAATTAAAACTAAATACTCATTAAAAAACAAAATACCACTAAAAATTAATTATTTAAATATGCTTGTTTAAAAAGCATATTTTCTTAAAAGTGTCAGTGGTTGTACAGCTTCTTAAATCGATTGGTAACATGTTCCATAAAGTTGGTGCACCAACAACAACAACAAAAAAACGAATACAGAAAAAGTTGACCAATTTTGCATTTGTAAGTTGGAAAAAATAAACGACAGGAGTATGCAACTATGAATGGAAATTCAACTGTATAGAAGTATTAAAGAGAAAGAGATCATCGCAATTTTGCAGCAACTGAAGAAGGTGCAATTTGAGCCTGGAAAACATTGTCCGGTCTCCACGGGATTCGAACCCATGACCGTTTGCGATTCCAGTGCAAACGCCCAACCATTTTTTTGTATAATAATTAGTTATTGCTTTTTACTTGTTAAAAGCTACTTAATTTACTCTTTATTCTAAAAGCCCTTTTGGGACGAATAAAGCTAGTATATATGTATGTATTGCAGTAACAACAACAAATACAAGGATACAGAACAATGCACTATCTACTAAAGAGAAAACTACTTACATCACAGTACTTACACTAGTCTTCTTACAGTAATATTTATTCTAATATTACATTACAGTACTAATTATTTTTTTTACAATACTATTACATAATATTACTTACAATATCACATTACAATATTGATAATTTTTCTTACACTAATAATACTTATAAGACCTTATAATACGTATAATAGTGTTTAATTTATACTTGGTTGGAACGTAATACCATTTTGATAATCAAAACGCTCTACCATGCATTGAGCTACAAGGCCACATGCGAGCTTAGAAATAATCAGCTTTTTCCCCTTTGGCCTAGAAACTCATCTGCCATTAATTCCTGGAATTAAAAATGAAGTATAGTTGAATATTTTCATTGCATTTGTTTATCAATAGGGCGAAACTGGCCTTGGTAACAAAGTGTTCAACGATTTCTTGAGAGAGAGCCAAGTCCGTGTTATTATCGGTCCGTCGCGCTCCAATGTCGCGGAATCTGCTGGTGCGACTGCCAAGTACTACAATATCATTCAGGTTAATACCACGTTAATTTTACCTAAGTTTACTGTACTTTTGAGATTACTCCTTGTTGATGAAAATTTAAGGACCCGTAGAGTCCCCAAAATTTGTAAGACTTGTGACAGCCTACACTTTAAATTACGCCATATTGATAATTTTGGGGGAAATGGCACATTACGTTGTCATATTTATAATCAGAGTCTCGTCAGTATACGTTCAAATTGTAAATACAGTCGAATAGAAGCTCTCTGAGTTGACACTCTAGAAAATGTACAGCTCTACTTACGGCCGCCTTGACAAAGAATCATTCCCGTAAAAGCAGCCAGCTCCACTAGTTACGGACACTTTTAATAAAAATAAAAATAAATCAATCAACTTTCTTTAACGAGGGTGACACTTAACAGCTATGTGACTGACAAACCTGTGGCCCTCGAATTCCAGGTCGAATTGGAATTTAGAAATGTTAGTTTTTGATGTATTGAGGGAGGAATAACCGGAGTACCCGGAGAAAAAAACCCTCGGAGCAAGGATGAGAACTAACAACAAACTCAACCCTGTCTACATCTCAAGGGGTCCGCGTTTGGGAGCTTCGACTGTACTTATTGTGCATTTACTTTACATTTCCTTCGATTCTCTTCACCCTGTAGGTTTCTCCAGCAGCCGCTTCTGGTAAACTTTCCGACAAATCCATTTTCCCGGACTTCTTCAGAACGGTACCAGCATTATCCGCTGCTAACCGTACGTTTATCGTGATTGCAAAAAAGTTTAACTGGACCCGAGTGGCCATACTGTACCAGAGCAGAGAGTTGTTTATATCGGTAAGTGTCATTCCTTAGTTTTACCCAGCACGTCAGTACTATCTAAATCAGCGAGAAGGGGGTAGGGGTAGATGAAAAGTGTCAGCACGGCCATTAAACCTTTGCGATCGACTTACCCCTTAGAGTTTTCATATCAACCACTCTGCTAAAATTTATTTGGAAAACATGCGCCAGTTAATTTTAAAAACTGCGTAAAATCAATTACTTTAAATGTACGTTCCAAAAGAATGAAAATCTTATCTACAAAAGCTTCTAACATTAAAAACAGTACGTTTCAATTCTAAGCCAGATTTTACTCAAATAGATAAATCTTAGCCTGCGGCAAGCTGCTTTCCTTATCTTCATAGCTTATTCCCAATAATGTATTTCCTTTTTGTATTCGTTTTTAATGCTTAACACACAACATTTTATTTTCTTTAAAATACAGGCAGCAACAAGTCTCAGAGAGGAATGCAAAACAAATAACATTGAAGTGATATCGTATGGAAGCTTTCTATCAGATCCAAAGAGCCAAATAAAACATCTAAAGGTAAATGAAACAAATATAAGAAACACGGAAAGTCCAATGTTAAGGAATTACCTAAATGCCACCCCACCAACCCCTTTCAAGGTTTTTTTTTTCCAATTTGTTCAAAAGCATTTAAATACAAATACAGTTAATGTAAAAAATAACAAAGTTTCTTTGAATTCACGATCTACTGTAAAGGCAATGCTACAACTCTTATCATGTGAGGCCTAAACATGAGATAAAATCTGCAACGGTCAATAAGAGCAATAAGGAGAAACTGCTCCTTTAAAACAACCATTCAACTCCATTTAAATGTCAGTATTTTTTCCTTTTTAGAAATGAAGAAAATAGTAATATTTTATCTTACCGATTTGTAAGATTAAATTTCATTTCAAGGCTTAATGACTCGTAGTAAATTATCTCGAAAAAATAGTTATTATCAATTATTTCCGTATCTGTCCACAGGATATTGATGCAAGAATAATATTTGGCTTCTTCAGCGCATCAACAAGAACCATGTGCGAGGTAACCCTTTATTTCTGCTTTAAGCTCAATGTAGTTTAATCGAAATAGAACTACAACTCACTAGAACTTGAGATCGGGGAGAATTTAGCAAAAAAGTTAATGCAAACTAAATAAGATTTAGTGATAAATTAAGAAACGCCTATTGGTGTAGCTCTGCGCAGGGCATGAATTTGATCTAAAAATAAGGCAAGACATTCTAAATAATAAACTTCACTTTAATATTTAATATGTAAGGTTTTGTGTCATCTGAAGAAAATACATACGCATTTAAAGTAAATAAGAAGCAAAGAACCGCGAACGAAAATGCTGCTGGGGTACGTAGGATCTGGAGACGATCTAGTCAGCCAAAAATAGAGACAAAATCAGAGTATGAAGCAAGAATTAAGGCTGATACGACGTGGAACATTTAACGCGACAACGACATACGCATACGCATTTAGAATTGTCGTAAATTTCAAAATACCTGATCAAACAGAAAAAAAAATCCGGAAATATAAAAAGGTGCATAAAGATTGTATTGTGAGTTTAGACAGTGTTTTAACTGCGTTGCATTCGATCCACGCCTTCCCTTTACACGGCGCTGTTTGACACTGTGAAATAATGTTGGCGTGAAACCGTGTCCATGTAAACCCTGCCTTAAGGTGGCTCCACGTGTTTCATTAAAGCACGAAAATGGTGGGCTATATTGGCCAACAGTTTAGATGACGTGACGGATCCCCAGCAGCGCTATAACCAATAATATTTACCATTATCTTACAGAGCACATCTCAGGTTATATTGTAATACCGCAAAAATCCCAAGAGGGAAAAGCGGTTGCAATAGCCCCGCACCTTCTTGTACCACGATGATTAAGCAATGTAACGCCAGTACGCTTTACAGACCTTAAGACCGCCTCTTTAGAGTACGCGCTTTAGTAATTTTTCATGTTTTTTTTTATGTACACCTATTGAACATTTTCGATCAACTAACTAATGGACATTCCAACTATTCACTCGGCAGATTTACAAACAAAACATGCATGGTCGTCAATACGCTTGGGTGATTCATACTCCTGACTCGTACGGTTGGTGGAAAAGGACGCGCTTAGGAACAACTTGTACGCCAGAGGAGGTCAACGAAGGAGCAAAAGGAATTCTTCAGATTAACTACATGTGGCTTAGTAACTCGAATAGGATTACCGTCTCTGGAATGGTGAGAATGGGCGAAATGAACGATTGTGGGTTTTGAATTTCTTTTCAAATGAATGTAACGGTTTGTAGAAGAAAGTGAAGTTACAAGATAAATTGCACATTTTATTTTCGCATTATGTATTAATTGATGATTCATTTTGGAAAGAGCTTGGCAAGACAAAACGAAAACTGGGTGAACTCTTTTTCATTAAATTTTTCCAAAAATTTGTGCGAAAATTGCAGTTATCTTGATGAGAAAACGAAGGAGTTCTGTGTATGCAATACTGTTAGAATGCAAATTACCACTGACCCAAAAACAGACGACCTAACAGACATTAGAATAAGAATGTTCTCATTTTTATTTCATCAACAGACGCCTAATAAATTCAATTCTAAGTTTATTCGACGAGCCCGGCTGTCAAACGTGAATGACACTGACTACAAAGGGTTTGCGTACGATGCAGCATGGCTAGTCGCCCTCGCCCTGAATAGCACCGCGCAGGAACTGGGTCCCAACGTTAACCTGGATACTGTGCCATTTGGGAACAAAACCTTCACAGATCTGTTGAAAGAAAACCTTTTGGCGACAGAATTCCTCGGAGTAACGGTGAGTGTTACACGTACAGCCCTCATAAAGCAGTTAAGTCTGGTCTCAAGATACACTCCCTTGACAATACAAACTAAAGTACCGATTGGGTCTGGAGGTATTTGTACTGCGCATGATAATTTAATCCCCTAACTTATCCATATTTGAGTGACTGCTAATTAAACGGATGAGCAAACTCATAAACCAAAAGTTTTCAGTAAAGCAAACAGTAAACACGGTGTCCTTAAACAAACTCCATTAAAAATGACTCTACAATAGCCCATAAAAACTCGTCTAAATATAACGCAACAAGCCACGCCGTTCCCAATAATTAGTAAACTTCTCATTGGCAAAATCCAGAGCCATATGACAATACAGTGGAAAACAAAATGAAGAATTCAAGGCCGAGAAGTGATATCATTGTAGAAATTAAACCAAGTTTTGGTCTATTACAAGATAATTGATATTGATAATTGATATTGAAACTATTACAGAGTCATAGTCATGTAACGGTATTTTACAAGAAGGCAACTTAAATATTATAGGTAATTAGGCGTGTTAACATTAGGTAATCAGAGAAACAGGTTCTAAAGCCTCTAGAGAATTAGACCGTTTCTCTGATTACCTAATGTTAACACGCCTAATCACCTATAATATTGAACTGTTGCCTTCTTGTAAAATATCATTACATGACCATGACTCTGTCATGGAGCCAAAATATTATAAGTTTCAATATCAATTATCTTGTAATAAACCAAAACATGGTTTCTACAATGATATCACTTCTCGGCCTTGCTTTCTTCATTTTGTGTTCTCATTGGCAGTTTCGGAATGATACAAAACATAATCTGTACAGTGCATTAACGTCCGGTATGGCTCTGTAATTCTAGAAAACAATAAGCAAAACAGTGGATCAAATTTGAGCGTTCTACCGCATTTTTCACCAATCGACTGCTTTTTTGTTTCACCTTAACCAACTCCCGTTTATGTTTTGTACATAAAATCGTGATATAATTCCTGCATGAATCTGAAACAAGCTTCAGAATTGGAAATTTGGTTTAATGCCACACTGTATTTTCTGCTACGCTGTTAAAAACCGTTGAAAATGTTTAACATGATTTTAATCATTTCTTTTTAGAGTTTTGTAAAAGTCAATGACAAAGGCGACAGAGCGGGAGTGTTTGAAGTCTCTCAACTGAAAGGTATACTAATCAGCTGATGTTCTTTATGATAAACGTTAAATGATGGTTAACGCGCTCCTCTTAACCCTCGGACGTACAAGGTGGGGGGGGGGGGGGGGGGTGAGGTTAGGTTTTTCTTCGATATTTTCAAGCCCATTTTAGATTAGCACATGCTGTTTATAGTAGCTGTTCATTTATCCTTGAGACACAGTTTGGTAAAGTTTGGCGACAACCGATTGCTATGGTAACGAGATATAAGTAGCATAAGTAGCATGAGGTCAACCCATTTTTTGAATAAAAATGCGAGTTTTTCACCTTTTTTCAGCAAAAAACATATAAAATGCTACCAAAAGCATCAAAATGTTTAACTGTATGTTATTTTGCAACTTTAGCAAACAATATTCTCTTGGCAATTTCCGCATTTTCCCGATAAATTTGAATTTTTAGTGAAATCCAAAATGGCGGACATCTGGGCGGCCATTTTGGATGACGTTACGGATCCCAGCAGCGCCACAACCCATGATATTTACCATATCTTGTAGAGCACATCGTGGGCTACCTATCAGATGTAAATAATTCCGAAATATTGCAATATCGCAAAAATCCACGGTGGGGGTATAAGTTTGTGTATACGTCCGAGTGTTAACACATGAGCCGCTAGTTTTAGACGTTCGAGATAGAGGCTAAAAACGTCGTTAAATTAAGCAACAATGCGTGTAAGAAGTAGGCAATGCTCTATTATTCCGCGGCATTTCGCTTTCTCCACATAAGATCGTTCAGGTTTTTTTTTTTTTACTGGACAACATGTTTTTTTTTTAATTAAATGTACTGGAACTTTATTTTAAAGTGATGTTTCTTTTGTGCTACAAGATTTCATCCAATCGTGAAACTCCAAAACAATGGCCAAGAAAGGCTTCTTATTCAGTACATGTTTCCCACATAGAATTTTGGTTGCATTAAAACTCAGAATAGTTTTTACTAAAAGGGAATCAATTAGTAAACTAGAGAGAAATAAATGCACTACCTGGTTAAGTTATGGTAGATTTTCACGTTTTAGCCAGTGAGGTGGACGGTTTCAACAATATCACAATTAACACCTTTCTGCATTCCCTGCCGTTAGGTTGTCTACTTCTTACTAGGACCATTACTTAAACAACATTTGAACATGTTTAACCGTTAGTGTGAATGGGGCAATAGACTGATAGGTCAAGAGTGAGTTCATCGTTGTTTGAATTCTCCTCTTGCGAGAATCATTTCCATTAGTGGTAGCTCCAGACACGGGACATTTTTTTTTCTGTTTTCCGAGGGTGTCCGCTTACAAAAGCAGCCTGGACATAAGTGAATACCGTGGATCGCAGTAATCGTTATCATGATAACATAGCAACCATCAGTGACATAAAAACATAAAACATGAAAGTTAAAAAGAAATGGAGAAAACAGTTCAACTAACTGTTATGATATGAACCAGGGACAAAGTTTCAAGCTATCTGCAGTCATGATGTGCAGAAATCTTCCTTGGATGAATATCCTGGAGTTGATTTCGAATGGCAAGGTAACTAAATTAAGATACTCATACAACCATTTTTCTTCCCAATCCATTCTTTAGAAGTATTAAGTACAGTCAACTCTCTCTTAAGCGACCAGCCTTGGTGCAGGAAAAAGTGATCGTTAAGGGAGGTGGTCGCTTAAGAAAAATCAATTTGAAACAGTATTTGACTGAGAAACAAAACGCGGTTATTTAAAAATTGGTCGCTTAAGAGAAAGTTGGCTGTACTATTATTAAGTTTGGAAGTTTGCAAATTAATATAATTGCTTTTGTATAGTATAAATGAAGGGACCATATCAAGGGAATTTTGCTACCCTTTTAGCTTAGCTATCTCAAAGCCGCGTTCTGAATCCCAAATCGCGAGAAAAAAAAAAAACAGCAGGAAACAGAAACTAACGATATCTTTTTGTATTAAAAATAGCATTATTATAGATTTATTAATAACGATTCTCAAAAGGATAGATGATGCTTGTGGAAACAAAGCGGTGGGTTATTTTGATAACCCTCCTTATCAAACCAAAGAATGCCTTAATCGACCACCTGTGCCGACTGTACTGAATGGCCCGACTGCACTGACTGCTTCAGTACCGAGTTAAATATTTTTATAAATACATACTTAAATACAGTACTCATTAAGGTTACATACCGCGAGCACTTGCATGTTAACTAAAGGACTCCGTGGCCATGCCTACTGAAGCCCTAACAAAGACGAAACTACTTGGTTTCCACACTTTGATGGGTAATAGGGTGTGCGTATGTGTGTTGGATTCGGTAGGGCCGTACCGTGTGTAGAATAGTGCTTTGTAGTTTCTTTGCTTATACATTAGTAATTTTATGTATGCTTAAGCTTGGAGCCTCCGGCTGATCAAAAGTCTTTTTCGCACTGCTTTTTCACTTACCTGATCAAGGGGGAAGTCCACCATTGGATCGTCACAGTGAACATAACGAGTTATATACCATGTCTATGACGGTGTTTGTCTTCATGTGCTGTATGGCGTCCTTGGGAATCTGTTTGGCATTTAGTTTCCTATATTTCAATGTCAGGAAAAGAAAAAGAAGGTATTTATCAGATTTTTGTTTACGAAAAAGCTATATCAATCTTTTCATGCACGCATATGGTTTCTTCAGGGGTTTGTATCAGATGGCGTCTTCTGATACCACCTCGATCAGAACTCCATTTCACCATCAGATTCAATGAAGTAACGTAACAACACAAGCGTATGGGAGTAATCAAGAATTTCGCTTTCTTAAATATCTCTTGAAGTTGCGAGGGTCGTCAATTTCACATATTTGGTTTAGCCGCAGCTCGCTATATGATAAGTTCATATATTCACATTCATGTATTACAGTGTATTTGTATACTTTGGCTGTTACATACTTTTTAAAATCTTTTAATTGATGTTTCCTTTTTGCATTTTCTTTTCCTTAGGCTTATTAAAATGTCAAGCCCGAACCTAAATAATGTGATTATTTTGGGTTGCATCCTGTCATACGTTTCTGTAATCCTTTTTGCTTTTGATGGCAATCATCTGACAGTACATCTGTGCAAGGTGAGTTGAGCCATCTGTCTGTGTGTCATTCGTGATGAATCATATCGTTGTCAATAACAACGAATATGTCACCTTAAGGATGCCTCATGTTGCTTAGAAGCGTTTCTACCGATAGGGAAGGAAGGATGATTGTTTCAACTACATCCTACCATGCACTACCGCCTAGCTAAGTCCTTCTCTGATATCCTGTTTTTAAAAAACTGGGAGACTAGAAACGAGTCCTCAATGAGACAACTTCCTGTGGGTATATAACTCTGAAAATCTTTAACAATCGGAAAAAGAACAATCGGAAAAGAACAAAACTTGGAAATTTGAACTTGTTAATTCTATAGGCACATAGTTATACTTTTATCTTTCTTTTATAATAGACACGGGCGGATCCAGGATTTTTCTTAGGAGGGGGTGCACCTCTAAGGAATGACGTAACTGAAGGGTGACTTAAACAAGAATACTAGTTATACTAGAAAGATGCAGGTCATCTCAGCGGGAGGAGGGGGTGCACCCCCTGCACCCCTCCCCTATAGATCCGCCCCTGATAGATATTTAAAATATCGAATAGATATCACAGTGCCCCCACTAACACATATCAACGGACTTCCATCCTGGTACTGAGGTGAAATTGCATGTTTTATTTTTTCACGGACTGGATAGTTCACATGCAAGTTTTCTTTTCTTCTTATTCCCACTAGGCTAGGACTGCCTCTCTTTGCTTTGGATTCACGTTTGCTTTTGGCTCCTTGTTTTCAAAAACATGGCGTGTTCATAAGATCACAAGAATAGTAAGCGCAAAGAAAATGGTAAGATTACATGCCAATTTTGTTTTCACCGAGAACGTGATTACGAAATTATTTATCCATCCATCTTTTCATATATTTGTAAGTTTAGCCAGTCAATCGGCCTGCAACCAGTCTGCCTGTGTCTACCTTCCTGTCTGTCTTTCTGTCTATCTGTCTGTCTGTCGGTTAAACAGCTACAATTTTAGTTCAAAGTATTTAAAAACGTAAGCGCCTATATTTGTCCAATATCCAATATTTTTTCAATTCCAAATACAGTAAAAACCCGCGTATAAGAACCTAATTTTTGATAACCTGTTGGGCTAAGATTTCCATTTAGACCGCCTTTACATAAAAACCTCTTTTAGCCTAAAATTTGAAACAGGTTCTTATTTTATAGAATTCATATACAGCTCAGAATTCATAAATCACATAAAACAATCTCTACTGAGCAATGAAAATCAAACTTCCTTGCAATGTCATTGCAGATACATATATGTAGATACTATACACAACTGTAACTGTACAAATACAGTTGCCTGTTTTTAGTATATAGCATTATCAACCAAGTTCAGTTTCATACTGTTCACACTGTATTGGACTATATTCCAATATAACAGTTAAGAAAATAAGAACCCGTGTAAGAATCTAAATAGCCTATTAAGGTTACAGTGTACCTTCGGGGGTGTCTCCAGTATAACAGCTCTAGCGTCTTAAGATTACACTTAATATACCTAAACCCACATATCAAATTAAAGCTTATAGAGCTGGCTATCTAAATATGGAAACCATTTGGTAATAAAATGAATTGTCGAATTTTTTACGACGTCTAAATTCGAACGTATGAATCAGCTTTAAAACGCTATAACTCAAAGCGATTATTATATTTTGCTAATTTGATTTGTTCTCGGGTTCTCGGACACGAAGCGCTAAAAAAACGTGTCGGCGATTTTCCATATTCAATTGCAGTGAAAAGTTACAGAATATTTTCGAAAAGGGGAGAAAAAAAATTGGAATGATCGCACGGAAATGCCTCTTGACGAAAAAGTTTTCGGAATTAAGAAATTCGCCGACAAGTTTTTGTTGATTATATATTAGCCTAGCTTCTGTCCAAATTTAAGGAAAATCGAACAAATTTCCTTTGAGTTGTAGCTCTTTAAAGTGTCCCCAACAAGCGAAAAATTAACTTTGAGAAAACGGCGCTTAAAAAAACATATCGCTTAATAAACAAACTCCGCCCACAAAAGTTATACCGTCATTTCTCCGTCAATTTTCACTATTTTTCGATACTTTCTTTTTTGGATGAAAGTTCATTCTGTAAACTTTATTTTAACGCCAAAAAAAAATTTTCAATAAATTTTCGATCTGAAGGTACACTGTAACCTTAATTTCCCAGTAAACACCAATTATATAAGAAACGTTTGAGGCTAACTTGGAGAAATGCGAGTTTTTACTGTATGGGTCTGCTCTGTTTCTTTTCTCTTGCCGTTTGCGTAATACATGGCAGACAGGGTTAAATCCACTTATCCGAGTCTCCCTAGGTCTGTCTACTGGTATAAATCAGGGTCATCTGGACGGGCTATCTTTTTGCATGTCAGACGGTCGCGCAATTGATGATATTGTATTTTGTTTTTTTAGATTATCAAAGATCTACACCTTTTCGCGGTTATCGGTGTTCTTCTCCTTATAGATTTGGTTATCTTGTTGAACTGGAATTTTTTGGATCCTTTTCAGAAGAAACTCAAATACCTTACTACCTACGTAAGTATATTATTGCATTTTGTATTTCCAATATTTCATATGCAGACAGCGTTTGCTTAAAGTAGTTTGCTTAAGTACGTTAAGTTTCAATGATGACAGTTTCAATGATTGGATTGTTCTGTGTTCACATTTATAAACCAGTGGCGGATCTAGGCGGTGGGACGGGGGGCAGCCGGTTCCCCGCTACCCTCGCCGCCCCCGCTGCACCCCCCCCCCCCCCCCCCCTCCCACCAAAAGTAATAATTCTTACATTCAATCAATAAAGCATTCATTCCTTGACTATAGTCCAATCATGGAGATGACACCACACTTTACGTGCCCTACGTGTACACTTGCGAGGTTAATAACGTGATCATATGGTTGGGTCTGCTGTACTCATACAAGGGAATTCTGCTACTCTTTGGTCTGTTTCTGGCTTGGGAAACGAGAAATGTCAAGATACCTGCTTTAAACGACTCTCATCATATTGGTAAGTCTTTTGATCAGTTCCACAGTCAGCACAATAGGCTACGAGTAGTACTCCTTCC
The DNA here is from genome assembly GCA_022457155.1 of Cladopsammia gracilis. NCBI lineage: Eukaryota > Metazoa > Cnidaria > Anthozoa > Scleractinia > Dendrophylliidae > Cladopsammia > Cladopsammia gracilis. The sequence continues at coordinate 442,646 of JAJGOT010000040.1, forward strand.
ATTCCACATACGGGAACGGGCCGCTGGACAGGCTATATATTTATATGGTGTTTTGCCTCTTCTCCCTGAACATGGGGTATAATTGTACGCGGCTCAAGCCTGATTATATGAGCCGAGCTGGACGGTTAGCCGAGCTGGCCCGGTTTTTCCGAGATCTCGCCACGCCTGTTAAACGCAACAAAAATAAACTTTGCGATTATGACAACCGGGCCAGCCCGGTTAGCCGGGGTCCCGGTATCGCGATGCCGCGGGATACCGGCTAACCGGACTGAAAATTTTCCATGTAATCGCGTTTACTGTGCCAGCCTGGTTAACCGGGACAGCACAAAAATTGCCTCAGAGCAAACCTGCTTGCTTGTAAATGGTCATTTTCCTCTTTTAATTAAATGATAAAGAGGTACACAAGAGTACATAAGCACGAAGTAAATGAGCTAAAATGCAGAAAAAAATCCTTAATTAAAACATTCTACGCTTTGCGCCATTTTCAAAACAAGAACTTTCAGCCAAAGCCGTTGATGCTACATTTAGTTCTCGCCCGGGCTGGCTCGCTTCATGTAATAACGGGCTGAAAGTCATCTCGGCAAACCAGGCCATCTCGGCTTACCGAGCCAGCCGGGCTCATATAATTAGGCCCTCAGTCCTAATTAAAGCAGGGTTTAAATATGTCGTGGGGATGATAGCCGGCGATGGAGCCACCCAACCATCCGGGTGGTGTCACAAATTTATAGGCAGAAGAGCAATCGCAAGGTTGTAAACCAATAGAAAATGAATGATGTAGCAATCAAGCAAGTTCAATCAGGTTTTAATTACTTGATACAAGCAAAACAGGTCTCGCTGGTTAGATATGTGATTCTCTGGTGAATCTGATTTTATTATGTTCGATTGAATCGTAATGGTGACTTTGGACAAATGTCCACGTCCAGCAAAGTATTGCCTTTATCATTGCGTATTAAAGATAAATAAACCGAATAAAGACGACATGATATCGCGCGCGCCACGATACGTGAGAAAAAGACTACAATGGCAAACTCCGTCAACGGTTAAGCGTCAACAAATTCAAATTTGTCAGCGCATTTATTTTACTATTAACAAAAAGCGGACAAAACATTAAATACAAAATACACACTGTCTTAATGTTTTTAAAAGCAGATTGCCTTGCGTCCATCGAACTGTTAAAATTACGGTGAGGCTCATTTCAGAATGACAGACAGACAAACATTTCAGATCATTTCTGACTAAACGCAAACTCGTAACATTTAGCAACGACTTATTCCATTTGAATTGTCTTCTCAAAAGTTAGTTGTTAAGAAAACATTTGTTAACTAACTTTACAACTGTGGTAGGTTTGGTTGCAAAAAGAACCGTTTACACAAGTTCTGTTCAAGCAGCGCATCATTACAGGCGGGACGGGAAGAAATCAAAATGGCGGCCATTCTTGTGGACGTTTGATCTTTATAGCCGTTATTTTGTCTCCTTGCGTTCATCACTTTTAGTAATTGTTTCTTCCTATTTCAAGATAATAAAGCTAGCTTAAAGCAAGCTCCTGGTCATAACCATTAAAACACGATATATCAGCCGGGACACAGTGTCCCTTTTAAGTTTTAACTTAGTGTTCCCATACAATAGACGTGTTGCAAAAAAGAGATGTGTTGCATTAAGCTCTCTTGACTTCAAATGTCACTGTCCCGTATATTAAACTTGCGGACCAAGCAGAAATCCTAAGTACACATGACGATTTCTTTCTTACTTTTGAGGAAGTTATGGTCCTATTGTTTTTTATCAACAATATTGCCGATAAAATTTAATTTTTAAGTTGTAATTCCTGAGTTTTAAATAAAAATAGACCTAGTTTCCAGAAAAATTAAACCTGAAAGATTCTGGCAGTTTCTTGGTGAAAAAGTTAAGCCGGGTGTGTTCGATTGAATGTGTTTCAGACTGTCGGACGAAAAGGTCGCTTATAGTCATTTTCTTTGGCACACTTGCACTACAATATTTGCTGAAATGTTTGTTTTGATTAATTTTGAGTGAATTTGGACAATTTTTAAGAGGTTTAAAAAAATCAGAAATCCAAGATGGCGGCCGTATAACTAATTACTTAATCGTGTGACGTCATCATTCCATTTTGCGGACCGCAAAGGAGACAGTTTTGGACGTACTATGAAGGGTCAAGAAGCTCTTTGAGTGTTATTTCTATATCACAAGTGGTTTATTGCACAGATAAACCATGGAATTAAATGTGTTGTCTATTCCCAATCTCATCCGCACGGCCTTTCGAGTCCGCTTTCAAAATGGTGGCGCGGGCGTTGAAACCGCCATGGCAAATGCTTCCAAAATACTCAAAACATCCTGGCGTATTATATCGCGGAAAACGGACATGTCTGTTTCGTTGGAATAACGATTGCAGATTAACAGAAAACACTGTGCCCCAGCCCGGGTTGGGGGAGGGGGGGGGGGGGGGGTACTCCCATATATGAGCTATATAGGTATGTGCCGCTGTGAAGGGTATGGTTTTCAGGCAGTTTAGTCTGGGAAAGGGTATAGTAATCAGATATTTTTGGTCAAGGATAGGGTATCATTTGCCACGAAACTGATCAGTTGCGTGAAGAATTTAGTCTTAACAAGGTTTACCGGCAGTGTGGCATTTTTACTGACCCCCTGTTAACTAATAACTGTGATAGTGAACGAGTTTCTGGAAAATAGCGAGCCAGGAATAAGTCTAGAATAGGGTAGGGTTTTTCTGTGTTTAGTCTAGAATAGGGTTGCATAATGCAGCTAAATTAAAATGGTCTAGTATAGGTTAACGGCCTTAGAGTCCCAGCGGTACACCCCCACCCAAAAATGTGAGATTTTACTTTGCTTATTGGCCCTTTCAACACACAATTATATGAAAGGTAAAAACGTTTTGAGTGTAACTTCAGTAACATCCCGTCCACGTCGAAGGAAAACGCAGTGAAAGTTTTCAGTGAACATCGCATACCTGTGAAGATCATGAAATAAACGGTTTTTCTTACAGATAAAAAGTTGCGTCTCGCATTATCGCAGAATAGAATTACAATTTGTCCTAGTTGACAGAAATGAACAAAAACTAAATAAATAGATAGATAAATCTGATAAAGACAATAAAAGTAAACGTGTCCAGCGGCTTTCTACAGAATTAAGTATCACGAGGCAATTACAGTAGTATTTCCAGTTTTTTTTTCTCAGTAGTGTCAACAGTTTAATGCAGCCATTTCAGTAACGTAACTGCGATGTAAGTGTTTTAGTATCAACGGGTAAGCAAATCATGTTTTCAGAAAAGCTTGAATAAAAAGTGTTTATTTACTTTACATGCAGCCAAGGAAAACAAAAAGAGTTTCAATGTCAAAGGTAACCAATTTTTAAAAATAATGAACATGCATGACTTGAGTTTTGCGGAACTGTCTGCCCTACAGATCGGACATTGCTATTTGGTGAATTTACAGTTTAAGTTTATTGCCAAATCCTCATGTGAGATTTTTTTCCACTTTATTTTGTTGGCGATCTTTTGTCTCTGGCTATGGAGACATACTCCCCCGCAGGGTGTCATATTTCGGTCGTTCTATTAGTTAACAATGTTACATCGAGGTTTCTGAAACTCCTCGCATTCTGACCAAGTTCAGTAGCGATTGTGGCAGTTTGGTTAGCATTATTTCTTGATCCAGCGATATCCATATTCTGCGTAGAAATAATCGTTAAACGAATTCTCGCCTTTATGTTCCTGTCGAAAGCGCAGTAGATAATTGGATTGATAGGTTCATTTATGAAGGTGCCAAACATGGCAATCTCGTGCAGAAGATGCGTTCGATGGACATGTTGTTCCCGAGATAATCCGAACAAAGCTTAGAACAAAGGTTGGAACTAGGCCAGAAATTCGCGTCACTCGCTTCTTGTTTTGGTGAACAACATAATTTTCGCTTGTCACAGAGAAGTTTTCGACTGCCACCAAAGGACTTTTCCCCCACATTATCAGCGTCACGTGAAAATAACACCAGCACATGACCAAGAATGGTGCTAACAGGATAGTTACAAACTCGACGGTCTCATACAATTTGTCCAGCCATTCAAATGGTAATGCGTTTGGTGCGCAGATGATTTTAGTGTCAATCTCTTTTACTTCAAACATGTACAAATATGGACTTGAAGCAAAGGCGGGAACAAGCATGACAAAGCAATCATTTTCTTAACCAGCCTTGCTTCCATCTTTGGAAGATAAGGACGAGCCAGGCTGCGATATCGATCATAGGCAATCAACGCGTGCGTGATAACTGCCGTGCCGGCTACGGCTATTTCAACGAACTCGACCATCTTGCACACGACGAGTCCAAAGATCCATTCATCGAGAAGCTCGCGAACAAACTCAAAAGGCATTGTTAGAAGACCAAAGGCGAGATCAGAAAGCACGATATTCAAAATAAACTGATAAGTTGGGCGATTAATAAGAAGGTGTCTTTGGCACTTAATGAGCACGTAGGCGACAAGTGCGTTGCCAACTAGAATAGATAAAAATATGATACCAACAAAAGTGGATTTGGAAACGTCTGACGCCGAATAAGCCATGATGTCTCTAACTTGCTATATTTTGCTCGATTTTTTCAACATGACATAAGAATTAATCCACCTGGTCATAACACAGCCATTGCAAAATGCCGCTCGCGAGAATTGACTAATTACGACGCTAAAGCTGGAAAACACCTGCTGGAAGACTTGACAATTCACATCAAATAATTCTTAAAAAGAATAATCACGTAATTATAGGCCTTGGATGCAAGTAGATTGGTTTAAGAATTGGCAGACTGCCCAGATTAGTAGTTTACTGATTGAATTGTGTTAACGTTGTCAACTATAGTAGATAAAAATATGATACCAACAAAAGTAAATTTGGAAATGTCTGAGGTAGAATAAACCATTATGTCTCTAACTTGCTATATGTTGCTCGATTTTGGTAACAACACCAATAGTTTGACATGAGCTGAATCCACCTGGTCGTAACACAGCCATTGTATAAGGCCGCTCGCGAGAATTGACCAATTACGACACAAAAGAAAAAAAAAAAACAGGAGGACACCTGCTGGAAGAAGACGTGACAATTCACATCAAATAAGTCTTAAAAAGACACTCTTAAAATTTTTATAGGCCTTGGATGCATGTAGATTGGAGTAAGAATTGAGTGATGGGAGTGACCAATATTAAGAATTGGCAGATTGCCTAATAAAACTAGTTTATATTACTGGGTCATGTTAACGTTATGACAATAAGTCATTAACCGAAAAGGTTTAGATTAAGCTGATGTGACAAGAATATAAGCATTCTATATAAACAAAGGAACTATATTCTTGACAAACATTAAAAACAAAATCCGGCTACAAGGGGAAATAACACAATAAACTTTAAAGGGGTTGATACAGAGGGAAGAGCGGGACTGATGGGTTGATAATTATAAATGCAAGGGCGATATACAAATATTAAAACCTCGGGAAATTATACACACAGGTCTTGCGCTGGTAGCAAGGCAATATACTAATCTTTAAGGTTGCTGGATATATTTGGTCATGAATAAATTCATATATAAGGCCAAATTTTGCTAGGAGTCTTATTATAAAAAGGGTTATATCTTGGCCGTTTGGGGGCCGATTATGCTTCAAATTTACAGAGCATTAGGAATTGAGGGACGCTTACCAGACAGGCACCACCAGACTCCTCGAAAAACACAACACTACTTGATTTTACTAACAAATAATCGACCAAAACCTCTATTGTTTCATGAAAAGAGCGGATTTTGTGAATTAAAGCTTCATTGAAAGTTACTAATATAACGGTTTTTATGAAGTAAAATATTTCATGTCAGAATTTCAAGCCTTTCTAAGAATCCAGCGTCTGCCATGATGAACAACGATAGACGTAGATTATACCCCCTTGTAGGGAGTATAATATATATCTATCTAAAATTTAAGCAGATATATGGCGTTTATCTCACACGAAGCGTGGAACGAGATTAACCCTCGGACGTACAGGCAAACGTATACCCCTACCATGGTACAAGGGGGCGGGGGTTGTTGCATCCCCCCTTCCTTCGAGTTTTTGCGACGTTGCAATATTTCGGAAATATTTTACGTCTTATAGATAGCCTGTGATGTACTATACAAGATAAGGTAAATATTATTGGTTGAAGCGCTGCTGGGGTCCGTGACGTCATTGAAAATGGCCGCCAATATGCCACCATCTAGGATGTTAGTAAAAATTTAAATTTATCTTAAAAATGCGGAAATTGAAAATATTCTCTGCTAGGGATGCAAAATAACATACAATTAAACATGCATTTTATATGATTTTTTTACCGGAAAAAGGCGAAAAATCGCATATTTATTCAAAAATGGCTTGACCTCATGCTACTTATGGCGTCTTATCTCGTTACCATAGCAATCGGTTGTCGCCAAACTTTACCAAAATGTGTTTCGAGGATAAACGAACAGCTACTGAAGACGGCATGTGCTAATCATAAGTGGTCTATAAAAATATCGGAGAAAAACCTTACCTCCTCCCCCCCCCCCCCCCCCCCCCTCCCTCACCTTGTACGTCCGAGGTCCGAGGGTTATTAAGTATACGGGGACAAATATGCAAATGTTCACTCGATATTGTTTTTCAGCTCTCTCTCTCCGTGTCATTTTTCTTGGCAATTCCGCTAATCAAAAAATAAAGCTTGCGCATATATTTTGCCTTTTTCAAATGCTAATAAAACCGTGATGCAATGCTTTACAATGTTAGTTGTGGAAGAAAATTTCGTCGCATATGTTCTGTCTCTTTTCGCAATTAGCAATAACGTTTTATGCTAATATTATTCTATGCTCAAGTGGGTGACAACAAAAACCTATTCAAGTTTATTGTTAAAAGATTTCTTTGTTTTCTTTTTTCCTAGATGTACAACCATTCTCGATGCAGTGCAGTGGATTTTTTTAAATCTTTGTTTTGCATTCGATGATTAATATTCTCGCGATTTCCTTTGAAGCCACGCTTGAGTTTTATAGTTTGTTTACAACAAAAGCTACTTTAGCTGTAGTGTTTCTTAATAAATGTTTTCTTACAACTTTAGAAGGCAATTCAGTTCAAATGGAATAAGTCTTCGCTAAATGTTATGGGTTTGCGCTTAGTCAGGCCATACGATTCAAGAGTTTTTGCTTGATCTATAACATAAACTTCCCTGGATTTACGTATTGAGTCTCGTGAGGAATATATTTTTTTAGGAGAATAAGTTGCATACCGGGTATTTTTCATGTGGTTAGCATTATTTTAGAAAGATAACGTTCAGATCAGAGACAGTAGTGAGTTTGGATTAATGTAAGGTTTGTCAAGATCACACAATGAATCCACAGTTTGAACAAACAAGTTCATTCATACGTTGCGAAACTGTTCCCATCGGGAATCACTTAAAACATTTAAAATGTGTATGTAGCAGACGGTCTTTTACCCTGAAGATGATGACTTAATTAGTCGAAAACGTTTGGTTTTTCCTTGTTAATTGTATTTTAAATCTTAAGCGAATATTGGGGACACTTCTTGATATCTTCCCAATATCCCTGGCAAATTTTAAGAAACGGTTTCTATTTTTTTCTCTTTAGGCATGGCGGTTTACAATGTGGTTATCGTTTGTATTGTGGGCACACCCATTGTTTCATTTGTAGAAGCCAAGCAGTTTGAAACATCCTTTATTATCACAGCCATCTGTATTCTCTTTAGCACAACCTCCACACTGTGTATCGTGTTTGTTCCAAAGGTAAGGTCGATTGAAAGAATGGTTGCCGTGTGATTGTTAGAAAGCCTGAATAATATGGCCTGAATAATCTAAACTTGAGCTGCAGAAACGAGTTGATTTATTTTTTGCAGGCCCCTTTTCAGTGACTTGAAGCCAATCATTTTTTTTTTAATAAGATGACAGACAAGAATGGATGTATTGAGTAAATGAACGAATGAGTGAGTGAATGAACTATGAATGAATGAATAAATGAATGGGTGATTGATTGTTTTCTTGCATGCTTGCTTGCTGGATTGAATACATGTATGAATATAATGAACGAACGAACGAGTGAATGAATGAATGAATGAATGAATGAGTGAGTGAGTGAGTGAGTGAATGAATGAATGAATGAATGAATTAATGGAGGAATAAGCATTTTTTCTTTATTGTCTTATCAACCGAATGCATCAGGACGCATCATATATTCCATCAAAGTGACTGATGCGTTCACAAGAACATGTAGATCGACGGAATATGCATCACCATCAGTTCCTGAAACCCAAATGGAACGACTATCAAAACTAAATAAGTTTAAGATTGACCCGGCCAAAAAGGATAACCAATCAAGGTTAATACAGCTATTTACTGATTAACACTCGTGCTTGATAAATGATTGATGTGTACTTTTTCCAGATTGCAGCTTTAAGAAAAAGTGGAGATCAGGATTACCGATTACGAGCGCGCACGTTTAGTTCCATGGAAGGCTGTTCCACAAATGGCGCTGGTACAAAGAGTTCGCCCCATCCTATTAATGCGTTTAACAACGAGGAGGAGCTGCAGAAGCTGAGAGACATGTTACACAGGGTAGGTAAACTGAACAATTGACTTTAGAGAAAGTTCCTTAAAGGGGCTATGTCACCATTTTTACCTTTTACCTTAAAAAGCCATAATACATCTTTATATCAGTGAAAACCCAAAAATATCGGTTCAGTTTTATTTAAAATAAGTTCTCTAAGAGTAAAAATAAGTGTCTTGGGCTGCAGATGGCTAGGATGGAAATGGATTGCATCTTGAAAAAATTGGGCTAATTTTTTCAAGTTTATTACTTCTCTCTTGGAAAACTCGCTAAAACTCCGATTATAGTTTATTTTCTCTTTGAGAATTCCCTTGATATCTTCTTCTTAACCTTTTATAAGCATTTCGTGTACAACAAAGGTACTCACCATGACATAGCTCCTTTAAGGTGTTGTTCACAACAGGGCCATCCCTGTGCCATCCCTGTGCCATCCCTGTGCCATCTCATTTGCGTTTTATGTTATATGAATGTTTTATGTTATATGAATGTCGGATCAATTCATATTTTAGGCAGAACGTCTCAATAAATTTACATCAGGTTGCAGCTCTATCACTCGATGCAAAACACAAGTATCGAATGTTGAAATTCCACCCTTCTACATAATGCCCTTTCAGCAATTTGACGTTACTTTTTGCCCGAGCTCAAAATAAAGAAAATAAAATTCAGTGGTTTGAAGGTATCTGCTTCGTTAACATTTATGTACTCCTTTTTTGTGCCTAGCTTCAACTTGAAAAACAAAAAAGGTTGGAGAACGATGAGAGTTGTAGCACACAACTGTGAAAACTCAAGGAATTCACTAGTCATACAAGATCGTCCACAGGCCACCATCATCTACCCGGCTGGAAGAAGAAAGGTCCAAATAGCGTGTCCGTAGACCACATCCTTAGCATCCTCGGAGACCCAGGGGCATTTAGTCGGGGAGGGACGAAGTAAGAACTCGGCAAAAATCAGCACGTCGCTCTTGAAAACTTTCGTCGTGCTGATTTTTGCCAAGTTTTTACTTCGTCCTTCCCCGACTAACTGTCCCTGGGTCTCCGAGGATGCATCCTTGGCTGCATAAGAGTAAACTAAAGTGCTGAGAGCCCTTTTCCCTAAAGTGGAAAATATTGGACAAAAAAGAACAAGAAGAGCGCCACTTTGTGGATCCACTGCCAATACCAATTGAAGAATGATAAAATGATATTAACGTGTAAAACTTTACTGAAGAAAGTTAATGATGGTTCTTAAGTGGTTATTCAAAATTTAAGTAAACATGGCTGTAAAAAGATGGTTACGAAGGAAACGTCATACTGTATGTCACAAACATACCTTTTTGCATCGAAATGTTCCCAGATACATTTCAGAAAAACTCACAAAGTTTTGTTGGTATATGTTGAATGCTTTTAGAAGTTGTAAACGTTCAAAATCAGCGTGGGCACTTTCCGACCCCGCCTCCACTCTGAATCAGGGGTAAAAATGTTGTCGCTTGAAAAGTGCGATGTGACTTTCCTTTAACGTACATTAAACATGATCCTGTGGACTGCAGTTAACCCTTTTAAACTCCCAGGAGTGTCAAACATCAAATTTAAGAAAAATCTAAATTCTAGTTTGTAAAACATTGAAAAAGAACTGGTTCCATGCAAAAGTACTGCCAGAGGTTTTATATGGTCACACCATAGGAATTCGTCCACAGACTCAAAAGTTAGAACTACACTCCATGTCTCCATTATTGACTCTGGGAGTGAAAGGGTTAAGGTAAATTTAATGACAAAATGAAAACAATCAAACAGAATTATCAATTCATATCGTTAGTAAACCATGTTAAACTTCGTTATAAGCATTGGGCGCAGTTCGTGCTTCTCGGACTGTACTTAAAACGAAGCTTAAAGCAAAATAAAAAAAAAAAACATAAGCATGATTAACAATTCAACAGGCCATTTCCGTGCTGCTTTGTGCTTCATTATCAAAACTATCGAACGAAAATTAGTTTTCATTCCAAGCAGATAAAACTAATGTTCATTTGCACCAAGTCTCGCTTTGATAACGAGGCATAAAGCAACTCGGAAATGGCCCATTTAAAGCTAGTGACACTGTCCCGCATAAATAGCGAAGTTATTTGTGCTTAATTTCCATACAAATCGCCAAATGACACCAAAGATACAACTAAATTGAATAAAAAGATTCTATAGAGTAAAACAGAAGCGGTAGTTTGGTGAAAAAGTGCAGGATTACAAGGATGGAAGTGGATTACCGTTCACCAATTTTGATTTCGTGACAGGCGCGTCAAGAAACCAAATTTTCCATTCTGGTAGAATTTTTAGTTTTTTTAGTCGTTGTCTTGTCTTTTGAGTTCATATTTCTTTGCATTCATTACTCGTTGCGATTTTGTATTCCTATTTTAAGAAGTCCTGGCCATTAAACGATATTTCAGCTGGGACACTGCTCCTTTAAATCCCGGCGCTAGCAAAGTGTGGTAGCTTGAGAAAGGAAGGAAGGAAGGAAGGAAGGGAGTAGAGAGGTCTGGTACTTCGCGGAATGTACTTAGAAACGGCTAAAAAGAAACCGAGCTTTTTGTTCAGGTATTGTAGGGATACCAGGGTCTTTACAGAAAAAAAAAAAAGAAATGTCAAAACTAGGAATCGACAGATCTAAGCAACAACGTATAAATAAACGACGCACTGTGATACATGTTAGGTTTTTACATCAACATTATGGCTATTTTGGAGTGATAATTGTAACAACAAAAAACAATCGTGTAATAATACGTTTGAACTTGTTAATGATAATGATAATGATTCTTGATTTCCCGTTCACAATGAATGTCAAATTAGATACGAACATTGCTAAGTACATTTGAAATATTTCTGCTAGATTAATCGTCAATAAACAAATTAAAATAAACTAAACTAACTGTACTAATACTAACAACAACTTACAATATAATGAAGTTTGATTAGCGTTAATAGTGATAACTAAGAGCGTTTACCACTTGTATGGAAAAACCGGTTGTTCCGGTCGAAAATAAATAAAATGTCCTTTTCACTTGAGAAAGCTTTCAACCTCGTTCTCAGGGTCTCTCATCTTCCCGCCCCCTGGAGCGAGAGAAGAGAGACCCTGGTTAACTCTGGTCACGTGCGTCCCAAAATCTGGAATGTAACAAAAAAAGATTTGATGGAGGGGCGGCAAAGTGTGAAATTTATTCGCTCTAGCAGAGCATTCCAAATCAAAACAAATCCAAAAAGCGTTTGGCGGCTTGCGATAAATGTGAAGCGGCGGTCATCCGCAGACTTCAAAACATATCCACATCGACTGGTTTGGAGAGTGCAAGTTGATTTAGGATCTGCAAATTAACGGTTGTGGAATTGTCACGGCGCTTGAAGATTTGTCTCAGTATTAAAAGCTAACTTTGGACTCGCTACACTGACAATGAGTGAATGCAGTCCCAATTTTATTACTGGACGCCGCCGCTAAGCTCGGTCTCGGCAGAAAATGCTTTTGATTTATGGCATTGTTCCGAACTGGGATGAATTATCTTTTTTTTTTTTTTTTTTTTTTTTTGCTTTAAAGCTTACTTTATTATGTTTAAATAGGAACAAAAATTAACAAAGTGATGAAAGCAAAGAAATGTTAACGAAAGAGGCAAATTAACGGCTAAAAAAGTTAAAATACCACAAGAATCGTGGCAATTTCTTGACCGCCTGTCACTAATACAGATTTCGTCATTTTCAAATTTTGCGATCCTGCGCTGTATCTCTGCTGCTTCTGTTTTGCTCTATAGAATGTTTTTATCCAATTAAGTTGCATATTTGGTGGCATTTTGGGATAAAACATAGAAATAAGCTGAACGACATTTTGTTATGTGCAAAAAAGCAAAGTTGTGTTTGCCTGCCCCCGCCGTTAACACTCTTTTAGTGTTTGGTTTACATTGAGTAATCATGATAAAGATAGTTTCCGTTTCCTGATCAGTATATCCAAAAGAAAATGATTTACCTCGTTTTCGCTTGGTAAATTTTAAAACATGTTCACTTTTTAACCCAGTGAATCAGTAGTAAAAGTTTTTTTTTTTTTTTTTTTTATTTTGACACCACGTGACCTACACATACATTTTACAATATTATACAAAACAATAGTATAACAGTTAAACTAAGGCAATTAAGTACTATACTTAACTTTACAAAAGAACTTAATTACACACTAAAAAGGCTTATTGATATAATAAACTAGCTCAAGGGTCAAATTACGGAGTCTAAATAATGATTAAATAAGTTTACTAATTACGCCTAAGCCTAGCTTTTTTACTCTGAAAGTGGTGTAAAAGCTAACGCATTGCTTATGCAGAGAGTGGTCCACTTCGCTTCATACTTTTTGTTGTTTGAGTTTTTAATAGCAATTTGTCTTTCGCATTTGATTTTACTTTCCAATAAGGCAAGAAAGACCTTCATGCTAGGGGTCTCCGATTGGTTTCTTGCGAGATATAGATGATATTTAGCTATAAGAAGATAGTGATTAAATGCGTGAAACTTGGTATTTTCAGGTTTGTATCCATAAAGGATTTCGCAAGAGTTAGGCTTTAAGTTGTCCGAGCGCCTTATATTCCACCATTTTATAACGTCTACCCAAAAAGACTTAACTTTGGGGCACTCACAAAACCTATGAAGGAGTGTTTCGTTTTGGCCATGGCAGTGGTCGCAAAATGGTGACTCTTTTATTTTCATTCTATGGAGTGATAGATTGGTAGGTATGATGTTGTGTATGAGTTTATATTGGAAGCTCCTCATTTTACTTTCAACGGTGACTTTAAATGGAAGTTCATAGACATCTTTTACGTTTGACACTAGATTACTTAGAGTGATTTCGACTGTTGGCGGAGAAAAGGACTTTTCCGCTAGTATCAGGCGGGCTTGTTTCGCAGTGACGGTGTCATGGTCAGCGTTGGAGGGCTCACTAACATCCCTGGCAATACTGCTCGTGATTTCGTTTTTCCACGCTTTAGGGATTGCTGCTATGACGCCACCATAATCGAGGAAGGTGCATCGAACGTTGAATTTGCGTTTAAAATTTTCAAAAGAAAGGAATTGGTCGTGATTGTGCAAGAGATCACTTATTTTTAAAACGCCTTTATTGACCCACGCTTTGTTGTACATCGTTTTACCGTTTGTCTTTATAAACCGGTTGTTCCATATAATTTCTTGTTTAAATTCATTTACATTGAGCGGCTTTTTGCGATTCAGTTCTTGCCACGTCTCGAGGATATTTTTATAGAAAGAAGGAAGATTATTTAGGTTCAGCATTTTCAGGTCGTAGTTACATTGGAATAGAAAAGCTCCTCCGACTTTAGCTAACAAGGAATCGAGACGAGCGCACCAATGACTGCCGGTGGATTCGCAGTAGCGTTTTACCCAGGTGATCTTAAGCGATTTTGCAACATCCACAAAGTTTACCATGTTTAGGCCGCCTTTGCAGGCTGGGCCAATCAACGTCTTTCTTTTTATTTTATCAGGCTTAAAGTTCCAGACAAAAGAGAATATGTTGCTGTTGACCTCTTTTACGAAATCGGCAGGAATGTTTAAGACCGAGGAGCAAAAAACGAGTTTGGAAATTGCCAAATTCTTGACAATTGCTATTCTGCCTAAGATGGTTAGATGTCTCATACGCCAGATGTTTAGAACTTTTTTAAGTTTAGCGAGCTTCTCATCAAAGTTCAATTTGATTCCTACATTAGCAGTGTATGGAAAGGCAATTCCAAGTACGGTGACGTAATTTTATGGCCATGAGATGCCAAAAGGCTCATCTTTTCCTAATCTATTTTTCCAACGACCTAGCCATAGACCCTCAGTTTTTGATTTATTAATTTTGAGACCTGAGCAAGTACTAAATTGATCTGGGATGAATTATCGCTACATACTATTTAGCAGGCGATCTTCAAGTTTCATTCGACAGGCACATTAAATTGTCGCCGTCTGTTCTCGGACGATGGCGAAGTGGAAAAATATTTTGACATGCAGATCGACTCTACACTCTTATATTATAAACAGGAAACGAGGTAGAGAAGATAATGATAGCTTTATTATAATTCTTCGGCGAGGCATGTTGTTTTGTGCAACATTTACCAGTGTCAGTCGTTTGAATGTCTATACAAGATTTTTATATTTCATTGTTTCATTATACGCTTGTGAAATTATTAAACGATAACCGTTTTAATAATTGCGCATAATTCATTCGCTTTTGTTTGAATCGTTTGATTAAACAGTTTCCGGAAATCAACCGACTCGCGCACAGCACGAGCCACTGTGAAGAAAACGAGACAAAGAAACAAACACCGTCGACCCCTCCTTAGGAATATAATTCTCCAAGAGGCACGTGACCAGAGTTGACCAGGGTCTCTCTTCTCTATCAATTGTATCGTTCGCCAATCAAAGACATCGTTTGGACAGCTACGGGGTCGCCCCTCTTCTCTCGCTCCAGGGGACGGGAAGATGAGAGACCCTGGGAACGAGGTTGAAAGCTTTTTTGAATTCAATAGGTACATAAAAAGCCATAATTTGCAAAGTTATCTGTTTCAGTTTTTAAGAAAATGTACACATCACTTATATGACGTCACATGCTGTTACCATGGCAACAAAGTGCACGAATTCATTAATTTTTACTCCTGCATCAATATGTGATAGTTTGGTATGAACACTACTGTTTGTTTCAGAGATATGCCTTATAGAACGTTTCGGTAGGTTATTCCATTGTATATGACGTCATAATGACGTCACTGTTATTGTTAACAACAAAAACAGTGTTAGTAAACATAAGACTTTTGTGAAATAAGTAGCTGTTAAAGTATTGTTGTTATATGTTCAAACTTGAGAAAATATTGATCAGACTGTTTTAGACAATAAAATCGACTATATGACGTCATTGTGACGTCACGTTACGTCATTATGACACCAAAGTATCTGTAGTTACTAGAATTCATGACAACATTATCCTGTGTAAATTTGGTGGCCATAGCATAAGCGGTTTCAAAGTTACATCGGGGGGGGGGGGGGAGGGGGCTTGAGCCCCCCCCCGCCGGTCCCAGACGGTCAAAAAAAGCCCGGTCTGGATAGGGTTAAAAACACATTTGCAAGATTGATGGGTGACGTGAGATATCACAAGTTACATGTAATAACCTCATGACATGCTAATACCCTAAGGAAATTAACAATAGGTCCGAGGTACTCCCTAAAAATTTTAGTGGCGGTGTGCGACGCTCTTCTTGAAACCTAACCCGGTATTACCAACCATATCCTTAATGCCCTTATGTAGCTTGCATAAAGAAGTTACTCCCCCGGACAAAAGTTTAGAACGGAGGGACAACCATGTCTAAATCTATCTATACTCATACATATATCTCGTTTGCGCATGCTCGCATTAACGAGATAAAAAAAAATCGAGATTGTCAAATTTCAGAAATTTTCTTTTGTTTCATCGACTGAGTAAAAAATGAACTTTCGATATTCTCTCTCATTTTTATGAGCATAGCTCAGCACCGTGTTTATAAACATAACATTGTTAACATTGTTTGAATAAGACGTTAAGCGTATTCCGGGAATTAAATGGAATAATAAAACAACATGGTGTCAAATGTTAAACAGGTAAGGATTGTACTAAAACTGCGTTTTCACGGAGCTTAATTTTAGCACACGGTTAACTGTTTAAAAGAAAGAAATCAATTTGGAAAATATTTAATAACTAAAGACGTTAAAGACCAGCGCAAAACTTCAAGCTGTCCTGCAAAGACAATACATCGGACACTAGTTTTCTAGTAGATTAAGTGATGGAATACTAGCAAATATGACTGAAAAGAAAACCAGATAAATTATGAAAATTGATGGCTATAGGAATAGGTATGTTTTTGCCTGACCCCATGATAGGCTGTTAAGATAATTTAATAATCTAAAGTAAGCTCCAAACCACAAATTATAAAAGTTAGTACACCTGCTAAAATGAAAATGGGAAACATTTTCTGGATTTGCATAACATGAAGTTTATTTTGCTTATCAGCCCTTGTCCCATTATATGAAGGGTAAAAACGTTTTAAGTATAACGTCAGTAACGTCGAAGGAAAACGCAGTGACTGTGAGTTTTCAGTGAACCTTAAATACCTGGTGAAGATCATAAAATAAATGGTTTTTCGTGCAGATAAAAAGTTGCGTCTCGTATTATGACAGAACTGGATGACAATTTGTCCGAGTTGACAGAAAGGAGAAAAAAAATAATAATTAAAAAATAAAAATAAACGCGCCCAGCGTCTTTCTACAGAATTTCTCCATGTTCGACTTTCACGTAACTTAATTTGCCAATATTTTTCGTTTCTGTAATAAACTTAACACAAATTAAACTTGTTTAACTCGAGACAGCTTTTTAGCATTAACAGCGCAGTCTATTCATATCACTGGAATTATTCAAGTTCGTGATAGATGCTAGAATTATGGAAAATGTTTGTTGCGCAAATTAAAAAGACACTGTCGCCTATTTTTAGTATCACTTTGCA
This sequence comes from Cladopsammia gracilis, assembly GCA_022457155.1. Taxonomy (NCBI): domain Eukaryota; kingdom Metazoa; phylum Cnidaria; class Anthozoa; order Scleractinia; family Dendrophylliidae; genus Cladopsammia; species Cladopsammia gracilis. The sequence continues at coordinate 459,752 of JAJGOT010000040.1, forward strand.
AAGCCAAAAAACATATTTGTTTGAGTGGAAACCTAATCTAATCTAATCTAATACTATAATTCACAAAGGTTTCCCATCACTGTGAATATAAATATGAACAAAAAAAATAATAAATAAATAAGTAAAAAATTAAAATAAAAAAAAGTACAAGTTCAGTGATTGGAAGACCAGTTTTGGTCCAGTTTTGTTAAAAAATACTCTACCAATGCACAGAAACTAGTATTCGTTATCTGTGGCTGCGGATGGCCAGGATGGAAATGGATTGCAACGGCCAATTTTTTCAAGTTCCTCCCAAGAGTCGTGGAAAAATCGCAGAAAAATAAAATCTATTATGGTTTGTTCTTCCTTGAAGAAATCACTTGCTATTATCTTCTTGGTGTTCTAAAAGCAATTTTATGTTTGAGCAAAGCTACTTTGTCATATATTTAGTGTATTTTGACCAAAACACAGCAAAATCTGCGTGACAATGCCCATTTAAGGATCAGTAGTCTTTATTAGCACATAACAATTATAGTAGTATTTTTTGGTTATTTTATTCTCAGTAGTGTCAACGGCTTAATACAGCTATTTCAAGAACTGCGATGCCGGAAAACATTGAGGTTACGAGACATGGTTTTATAACGATGTTAAGTAAAAGTCATCTCTCTGGAGAGGTACGTTGCACTGTACTTATGGCTGGTTCTATTTCCTCGACGTTACAAGAAGGATAACAAAATTAACTTAGCTATCGCCATTCTGACAAATACAATAGGACGAATCCTTTAATTGGCTTGAAGGGACACCCTGCGTGTTTAACCAAAACAATTACAAATGAGAAGAACTTTTACCTCATTTCTATCTGCAATACACCGACGCACAAACTGAAAGGTGATTAACATATAACAGAATGTCAATCTAAACAAAATTATTAAAACGTAGAAGAAAATTGGCTTTTTAAGTGTTTTAGTATCATCGGGTAAGCAAACCTATGATTCCAGAAAAGCTTGAATAACAAGTGTTTATTTACATTACATGCAGCCAAGGAAAACAGAAAGAGTTTCAATGTCAAGGGTAACCAATTTTTCAAAATAATGAACATGCATGACTTGAGTTTTGCGGAACTGTCTGCCCTACAGACATTGCTATTTGGTGAATTTGAAGTTAAAGTTTATTGCCAAATCCTCATGTGAGATTTTTTCCACTTTATTTTGTTGGCGATCTTTTGTCTCTGGCTATGGAGACATACTCCCCCGCAGGGTATCATATTTCGGTCGTTCTATTAGTTAACAATGTTGCATCGAGGTTTCTGAAACTCCTCGCATTCTGACCGTGTTCAGTTGCAATTGCAGGCGTTTGGTTACCAATATTGCTTGCTCCAGCGATATCTACATTTTGTGTGCAAATAACCGGTAAGCGAATTCTCGCTTTTATGTTCCTGTCGAAAGCGCAGTAGATAATTGGATTGATGGCTTCATTGATGAAGGTGCCAAACATGGCAATCTCGTGCAGAAGATGCGTTCGATGGACATGTTCCGTGCCCGAAATAACCCGAACAAAGCTAAGAACAAAAGTTGGAAGCCAACATACAGTAAATGCTGCTGCAACTAAGCCAGAAATTCGCGTCACTCGTTTCTTGTTTTGGTGAACAACATAATTTTGGTTTGTCACTGAGAAGTTTTCGACTCCCACCAAAGGACTTTTCCCCCTCATTATCAGCGACACGTGAAAATAACACCAGCACATGACCAAGAATGGTGCTAACAGGATAGTTACAAACTCGACGGTCTCATACATTTTATCCAGCCATTCAAATGGTAGTGCTTTTGGTGTGCAGATGATTTTAGAGTCAATCTCTTCTACTTCATATGTGTACAAATAAGGACTTAAAACAATGGCGGGAACAAGCCATGACAAAGAAATCATTTTCTTTACCAGCCTCGCTTCCATCTTTGGAAGATAAGGACGAGCCAGGCTGCGATATCGATCATAGGCAATGAACGCGTGTGTGATAACTACTGTACCAGCTACGGCTAATTCAACGAACTCGACCATCTTGCACGCGACTGTTCCAAAAATCCATTCATCGAGAAGCTCGCGAATAAACTCGAATGGCATTGTTAGAAGACCAACGGCGATATCAGAAAGCACGATGTTCAAAATAAACTGATAAGTTGGGCGATTAACAAGAAGGTGCCTTCGGAACTTGATGAGCACGTAGGCGACAAGTGCGTTGCCAACTAGAGTAGATAAAAATATGATACTAACAAAAGTAAACTTGGTGATGTCTGAGGCAGAATAAGCCATAATGTCCATTATTTGCTATAATTATGTCGTTCGTTTTTGGTAAGAACACTAATAGTTTGACACGAGAATGAATAAACCTGGTCATAACACAGCCCTTGTACGAGGGCGCTCACGAGAATTTGCCAACTACGACACACAAAAGAAAAAAACAGGAAGACACCTGCTGGAAGAAGAACGTGACAATTCACATCAAATAAGTCTTAAAAAGACACTCTTGTAATTGTAGGTGTTAGATGCATGTAGATTAAAAAAAGGATGAGTGATGCGAGTGACCAATATTAAGAACTGGCAGATTGCCTAATCAAACTAGTTTATATTACTGGGTTTTGTTAAAGTTATTGCCACAGAGTCATTAACCGAAAAGCCGGTTTAGATTAAGCTGATGTGACAAGAATATAAAGCATTCTATACAAACAAAGGAACTCTATTCTAGAAACATTGAAAAAATATCCGGCCACAAAGGGAAATAACAAAGCAAACTTGTAAGGGATTGATACAGACGGAAGAGCGGGACTGATGGTTGATAATTATAAATGCAAGGGCGATATACAAATATTGAAACCTCAGAAATTATACAGGTCTTGCGCTGGTAGCAGGGCAATATATATACAAATCTTTAAGGTTGATGGAGATATTTGGTCATGAATAAATTCATATATATTTCATGTACAAATTCATATTTGTAACTTGTAAACAATATCTTGGTGCGCTCGCCTCCGACCAATTTGGCCTGGGTTCGATTCTCGGCCCGGCGGCGTCATATGTGGGTTGAGTTTGCTATTGGTTCTCTCCTTGCTCCGAGATGTTTTCCTCCTGGTACACTGAAGATAGATAATTTTATTTCATCTCGGGGCGAACCCACCACCTGCAATAGTCCAGTTCCGAATTCGCTATGACCGTTGAATTCAAACACCAATGACACATTGATACAGGGTTAGACTCGACCTGATGTAAAATATTCACAAATTAATTCTCTTAGTAAGGTAATGAGACAATCTTCTAATGTAAATGTATTTAAGCGGAATGTTTTTAATTTCTTAATCTAAGAGTTTTTACATAGTTTTTGATGTGTTTTTTGTTTTGTTTTTTAGTGTTAGTATTTTAGTTTTTATTCTTAGTCTTAATCGAGGTCCTTTTTGAAAATCACTGATGTGAAAGAGTTTTCCTCAATAAAGATTATTATTATTATTATTATTATTATTATTATTATTAGAAGATGACCTGTTCAGAGCTCTGTCTATTGTTTAATTTTCAAATTTCACGCACCTTCTGCCGGTATTTATGACATCAGGTCGAGTCTAACCCTGTATCAATGTGTCATTGGTGTTTGAATTCAGCGGTCATAGCGAATTCGAAACTGGACTATTCATGTGTCTCTTCGAGTACTCATATTGCATTATTAAACAAAGCAAAACCAAGAACATAAGCAAGCACCTTGCTTTGAGGTTAAAAGGAGTTGACAGGCTAAACACGACTCCCGCTGTTTCGTGATGTAATACATGTACTCCGGTTTTCCCCTCTCCTCAAAAACCAACATTTCCAAATTCCAATTCGATCCGGAATTCGAGGGCCACAGGTTTGTCAGTCTCTTGACAGACTGTTAAGTGTTACCCTCGTTAAACAAAGTCGATTTATTTATTTATTGACGTATTATATCGCGGTAAACGGACATGTCTTTCTTTCGTTGGAACAACGGTTGTAAATTAACAGAAAACACTGTGCCCCGGTTTCAATCTCTGGAAATAACCACAGAAAACGCCATTTCATTGTTTGTCACGTAACAAAATATCCTTTATTTATTTATTTATTTATTTATTTAGTTTTTCTCCAAGATTAACAAGTTTGCAATAATGAATAATTAAGAAATAAAGAGAAAAAGGGCAAAAAATAGTTAAACTAATACCTTGCCCTCATAGTTGGAAAATATTTAGGACAAAATATCCCACCATTCTTCGAGCGGAAGGTGAGTGATTTACAAGTATTTCGAGTGTTATTTGAACATCCCAACTGGTTTATTGCACCGGTTTCTTTGGTTTTACTTCTGATTGGTTGAGAAGTAGGCACGAGGTTTTTAGCCAATCACAAAGCGTAGCAATGCAATGCTTGTAGCAATGTCTCAATGTCTTAATTTGGTGATAAGCAGTTGTTACATGTCTGCTTACATTGAAACTCGTTTCCAGTTTGGTGATGATTGGCCAATGCAAATTCTGACAGCTGAGCTAGAGGAAGCTGCAGGAAGTATTTGGGGTGGCCTTCAAACTTGTGAGACATGGCTGCAAGCTCTTGCCCAGCCCCTGAGGGCGACAAAAGGTCATGGAATTATACATTACTTTTTATGGGCTTTATGGCTTTATGTATTTTAAGTGCAAATGTATGGATTTTTCAAAATATATTGAGTATGATTTTCTTGTGAAGAAAAACTGTCCTTAATCAGACATAATTTTTAAAAATGTTTCAGAGAAATGGTCAATTTTAAATCATAAAATTCCAAGTCATTCAAAACAAAGAACTTGAAATAAATCGCTATTGAATAATCTGTACAAAGACATTGCTTTAAGTAATAGAGTAATATAATTTATATGCTGTTAAAGGGGCACTGTCACAGCTTCCCATTTGCTGACCAGGCACACTTGAAATATCCTGCCCCATCCTGATAGTTTTCAAATATACCTATCCATTTCGTGTTTATTTGTTTTCCACTGTCAGCTTTAGTCAACCCATTTTGAAATTGTCCCTTCAACTTGGAAAAATTTCGGCTGAACTAATGAAGTTCCAAATCGAGATACTGGCACATGCACCCGGCTCATGACAGTGTCCCTTTAATCATCTCAACAGCAAGTTTTTAAATATATTTGAAGATATGATATAATAAAGGGGCTATGTCACCATTTTTGATTTTACTTTAAAGATAAATCAATATTGTTTATTATTTATTTATTTTTTTATTTTTTGATAATTCACTTGATGCATGTATTCCTATTAGTGTTTTAATTTGGGGCAGTTTTGATCCCAAAATCACCATGAAATAGCTCCTTTAAGTAGTAGATTAATGTAATTTGTATAATGTTTAATTATTTTAACAGCAATTTTTAGAGTTAGAGTTAGATTTTTTACAAAATATTTAAAGAAATTATAGTATGAAATTTTATATTACAGTGTATATATTTTAATAAATGAAGATAGATATAATAGACCACAAATTATAATACGTCTTAAATTGGAAAATAAAATTATATGGATTTAACATGAGTATGTTGTAGGTCTCAAAATAAACGAAAAAAAAAAGAACGTGATGAATAGTTTAAATTCGATTGCAATTGTTTCTTGCAAATTGCGACATGGACGAATCGCGGGTTCCCCCAAACTCTTAATTTTTCCTTTTCGAGGATATATGTGAGCCCTCTCTGTTTTTAGTTGTAGAAACCTCAAACGATCCGATTGCGTCTACACATTTTGGAAACGCCATGGACAAACATGCGTCCGCCAAATTTCCGGGCTGCGGAAACACGACGGCTATACGAGTTTGCGTAAAAACGGAAACCTTGCGGAAACTCGAGTTTAAGTGATGCGTTTCCGCGACTCCGCAGCTGCGGAAACATGATCACGGTGTCGCGTTTACGCATTACGGAAACGCTATGGATAAACATGTGTCCGCCGAATTTCCGAGCTGCGGAAACATGACGGCTATACGAGATTACGTAAGACGGAAACGTTGCGGAAACACGAGTTTAAGTGATGCGTTTCCGCGACTCCGCAGCTGCGGAAACATGATGTAAACTCGTGTTTCCCGCAACGGATACTTAAATTTCCGTTTGCGGAAATTCAAGTTTCCGTTGGGAAACCGCTATGAAAACGGAGACGGAAACGCCTTATTTCACCCTGTGAAAAAAATCGTTCACGTACGTGATTACATTCGACCCTCTTTACTTTCGAATAGCTTCAGTAGAGTTAGTTTAAAGACGGTTAATTTATTGCCCACATCATTCATGCTGAGAGCCTGTATCATAAAACATTGATGCGGGTTGATGGTCTAGTTTGATAGAGACAATCGCTTATTTTTTAATAAGTCAAATCCCGAAGTGAACGCGTAATTCCACCCGTATATGATACGGTAACTGGTTCTCCTACCGTGTGGCGTTAAGTTTTCTCGGGATCTAATTTTCGCGAATTTTTTTACATGGAAGGATTGCCACTTATATTACCTCGATAAAAATTAGTATATGAACATACGTGAAAGTGTGTGGGTTTGAAATTCGAGTCGAACGCGCCTCCATGTACAATTAACAATAATTTCAGTCATGACTTCCTTTTTGTTGGTGGTTCCTGTTTACCGTCAGTGCATTTTCTCTCTTGCTCAGCATCAGGTCAGAGCCACATGTTATATTTACCCATATCATGCTTTAGTTCTTGTCTCGAGAGTGAATTGAAAAACAAAAAAAAGACATTAAATTGAAGTTGTCAAATGTCGAAAAATTTTCTTTTGCTTCATCGACTGAGTAAAAAATGAACTTTTGATATTTCTTCTCATTTTTATGAGCATAGCTCAGTACCGTGTTTGTAAACATAACAATGCTAACATAGTTTAAATAAGACGTTTAGCGTATTCCGGGAGTTAAATGGAATAATAAAACAACATGGTGTCAAATGTTAACCAGAATACTGAAACTGTGTTTTCACGAGGATTAATTTTAACACACTGTTAACTGTTTTTTATTTTTGGTTGAAAATATTTAATAATTAAACACTTTAAAGAGCAGCGCAAAACCTCAAGCTGTTCTGCAAAGACAAAACATCGGACACATCGATGAAATACTAGAAAAGATGATTGACTGAAAAAAAAAAACAGATAAAAAGGAAAATTGATGGCTATAGGAATAGTTACAGGAAGTTTTTGCCTGACCCCATGATAGGTGGTTAAGAAAATTTAATAATCTGAAGTAAGCTTCAAACCACAAATTAATGGAAAAGTTAGTACACCTGCTAAAATGAAAATGGAAAACATTTTCTGGATTAACATAACATGAAGTTTACTGGCTTATCGGTCGTTTTCCCATTATATGAAGGGTAAAAATGTTTTGAGTATAACGTCAGTAACATCCCGTCCACGTCGAAGGAAAACGCAGTGACAGTTTTCAGTGAACATCACATAGCTGGTGAAGATCATAAAATAAATGGCTTTTCGTGCAGATAAAAAGTTGCGTCTCGTTTTATCACAGAATCGAATTACAATTTCTCCGAGTTCACAGAAACGAAAAAAAAAAATAATAATTAAAAAAAATAAAAAATAAACGCGTCCAGCGTCTTTCTATAACTTCTCCATGTTCGACTTTCACGTAATTTAATTTGCTGATATTTTTTGTTTCTCTAATAAACGTAACACAAATTAAACTTGTTTGACTCGAGACAGCTTTCTAGCATTAACATTATCACTATCATTGTCATTATTGTTATTATTATTATGTGTTCTCTATATAATTATGTGTTCTCCATGGGGGCCGGGTCCAAACCATGGAGCTAGGGCACCCATGAGGCGCTGTGTGGAGGCCACACTACTTAGCATTGCAGAGAAAGGGTCTTGCGCAGGATGTTGGCTGTCCCAAGTAGTGCGGTTTTCTGAATTTCGCAGAGGTTGATGTTGCCAGGGATGCTAGTGACTATTTTTCTATGCCTTTCTTGATCATCCCCAGTGCGCCTACTACCACAGGAATGGTTTGAGTTTTCGTCTGCCACATTCTTGCTATCTCAAGTTCTAGGTCTTTGTATTTGGATGTTTTCTCAGAGACTTTGGTGGCGATGTTTTTGTCAGAGGGAATGGCTACATCGATAAGTGTGCATATCTTGTCCTTGTTGTTCTTGATGATTATGTCAGGGCGATTTGCAGGAATTTCTCTGTCTGTATGAATGGGCATATCATACAGGATGGTGATGTTGTCCTTTTCTTCTACCTGTTTTGGATTATGTTCATACCATTTGTCTGCTGTTTGTATTTCATACTCTTGACAGATGTTCCAATGTAAATAGGTTGCCACTTTGTTGTGCCGGTGTATGTATTCTGTTTTTGCTAGTTCTGGGCACCCTGAGTTATTATTATTATTATTATTATTATTATTATTATTATTATTATTATTATTATTGTTATTATTATTATTATTATTATTATTATTATTATCATCATCATTATCACTGGAATTATTCAAGTTCGTGATAGATGCTAAAATTACAGAACATTTTTGTTGCGAAAATTAAGTATCAGTAGTCTTTATCAGCACGGAACAATTATAATAGTATTTTCAGTTATTTTTTTTCCCAATAGTGTCAACAGCTTAATACAGCTATTTCAATAACTGCGATGCCGGAAAACATCGAGGTTACGAGACGTGGTTTATAACTAACGTTGAGTAAATGTCATCTCTCTGGAGAGGTACGTTGCACTGTACCAATGGCTGGTTCTATTTTTTCGACGTTAAAAGAGGAATAACAAAGTTAACCTAGCTATCGGGATTTTGACAAATACAATACCTCTAAATGGCTTGAAAGGATACCTTGCATGTTTAACCATAACAATTATAAATGAGAGCAACTTTTACCTTATTTCTATCTGCAATACACCGACACACAAACTGAAAGGCGAATAACGTATAACAGAATGTCAATCTAAAAAAAATATTAAAACATAGACGAAAATTGGCTTTTTAAGGGTTTTAATATCAACGGGTAAACATAACCATGTTTCCTGAAAAGCTTGAATAAAAAGTAGTGTTTATTTACTTTACATGCAGCCAAGGAAAACAAAAAGAGTTTCAATGCCAAAGATAACCAGTTTTTCAAAATAATGAACATGACTTGAGTTTTGAACTGTCTGCCCTACAGACATTGCTATTTGGTGAATTTACAGTTAAAGTTTATTGCCAAATCCTCAAGTGAGATTTTTTCCACATTATTTTTTGGACGATTTTTTTGTCTCTGGCTATGGAGACATACTCCCCCCGCAGGGTGTCATATTTCGGTCGTTCTATTAGTTAACAATGTTGCATCGAGGTTTCTGAAACTCCTCGCATTCTGATCGTGTTCAGTTGCAATTGTGGCAGTTTGGTTAGCATTATTTCTTGATCCAGCGCTTTCTACATTGTGTGTGGAAATAATCGTTAAGCGAATTCTCGCTTTTATGTTCCTGTCGAAAGCGCAGTAAATAATTGGATTGATGGCTTCATTTATGAAGGTGCCAAACATGGCAATCTCGGGCAGAAGATGCGTTCGATAGAGATGTTCCGTACCTGAGATAATCCGAACAAAGCTTAGAACAAAGGTTGGAAGCCAACACACAGTAAATGCTGTTGCAACTAAGCCAGAAATTCGCGTCACTCGCTTCTTGTTTTGGTGAACAACATAATTTTGGCTTGTCACAGAGAAGTTTTCGACTGCCACGAAAGGACTTTTCCCCCACATTATCAGTGTCACGTGAAAATAACACCAGCACATGACCAAGAATGGTGCTAACAAGATAGTTACAAACTCGACGGTCTCATATATTTTATCCAGCCATTCAAATGGTAATGCTTTTGGTGTGCAGATGATTTTAGAATCAATCTCTTCTACTCCAAACATGTACAAATAAGGACTTGAAGCAAAGGCGGGAACAAGCCATGACAAAGCAATCATTTTCGTAACCAACCTTGCTTCCATCTTTGGAAGATAAGGACGAACCAGGCTGCGATATCGATCATAGGCAATTAACGCGTGCGTGATAACTGCCGTGCCGGCTACGGCTAATTCAACGAACTCGACCATCTTGCACGCGACCGTTCCAAATATCCATTCATCGAGAAGCTCGCGAATAAACTCAAATGGTATTGTTAGAAGACCAACGGCGAGATCAGAAAGCAGGATGTTCAAAATAAACTGATAAGTTGGGCGATTAACAAGAAGGTGCCTTCGGCACTTGATGAGGACGTAGGCGACAAGTGCATTGCCAACTAGAGTACATAAAAATATGATACTAACAAAAGTAAATTTGGAAATGTCTGAGGTAGAAAAAGCCATAAATGTCTCTCACTTGCTATAATTATGTTGCTCGATTTTGACAAGAACACCAAAATGAATAAACCTGGTCATAACGCAGCCATTGTATAAGGCCGCTCGCGAGAATTGACCAATTGCAACACAAAAGAAAAAAAAAAAAACAGGAAGACACCTGCTGGAAGAAGACGTGATAATTCACATCTGAATAAGTCTTAAAAAGACACTCTTGTAATTATAGGCCTTGGATGCATGTAGATTGGAGTAAGAATTGAGTGATGGGAGTGACCAATATTAAGAATTGGCAGATTGCCTAATCAAACTAGTTTATATTACTGGGTCATGTTAACGTTATTGCCACGAAGTTATTAACCGAAAAGGTTCAGATTAAGCTGATGCGACAAGAATAAAAAGCTTTCTATATAAACAAAGGAACTCTGTTCTTGACAAACATTCAAAACAATATCCGGCCACTAGGTGAAATAACCCAACAAACTTGAAAGGGGTTGATACAGAAGGGAAGAGCGGGATAAATGCAAGGGCGCGCGCGGCGACATACAAATATTGAAACCTCGGGAAATTATACAGGTCTTGCGCTGGTAGCAGGGCGATATACAAATCTTTAAGGTTGCTGGAGATATTTGGTCATGAATAAATTCATATTTAAGGCCAAATTTTGCTAGAGGTCTTATTATAAAAAGGTTTATATCTTGGTCGTTTGGGGGCCGATTATGCTTCAAATTTACAGAGACATTAAGAATTGAGGGACGCTCACCAGACAGGCACCACCAGGCACTTAAGTGTAAAGTAAGTAAGGAGTGATTCTGTGTCCGAGTTTACTCCTCGAAAAACACAACACTACTTGATTTTACTAACAAATAATCACCCCAAACCTCTAGTGTCATAAGAAAGGCGGATTTTGTGATTTAAAGCTTCATTGAAAGTTATAAAGTAACGTATTTATGTAAAATATTTCATGTCAGAATTTGAAGCCTTTTTTAAGAATCCAGCGTCTGCCGTATTTAAGTAAAATATTCATGAATATTTCATGAATTTGAATTCAGAATTTGAAGCCTTTTTAAGAATCCAGCGTCTGCCGTATTTAAGTAAAATATTCATGAATATTTCATGAATTTGAATTCAGAATTTGAAGCCTTTTTTAAGAATCCAGCGTCTGCCGTATTTAAGTAAAATATTCATGAATATTTCATGAATTTGAATTCAGAATTTGAAGCCTTTTTAAGAATCCAGCGTCTGGCATTGTGAACTACAATAGACCTAGATTATACCCTGCTGCAGTGCCAGTTCATGAAGTTCTATTTCTATCTATCTAAAATTTAAGCAGATACATGGCTTTTATCACACGCGAAGCGTGGAACAAGATTAAGTATACAGGGACAAATATGCAAATGTTCACTCCTTTTTTCAGCTGCCATTTTTTCTTGGCAATTCCGCTGACCAATAAATAAAGCTTGCGCATTTATTTTGCCTTTTTCAAATGCTAATAAAACCGTCATACAATGCTTTACAATGTCAGTTGTGGAACAAAATTTTTGTCTCTTTTTTCGAAATTAGCAATAAGGTTTTATGCTAATATTATTCTATGCTCAAGTGAGTGACAACAAAGGCTATTCAAGTTTATTATTAAACGTTTTCTTTGTTTTCTCTTTTCCTTAATGTACAACCATTCTCGATGCAGTGCAGTGAATTTTTTTAATCTTTGTTTTGCATTCGATGATTAATATTCTCGAGATTTCCTTTGAAACCACGCCTGAGTTTATAGTTTGTTTACAACAAAAGCTACTTTAGCTGTAGTGTTTCTTAATAAATGTTTTGTTATAACTTGAGAAGGCAATTCAGTTCAAATGGAATAAGTCTTCGCTAAATGTTATGGGTTTGCGCTTAGTCAGGCCATACGATTCAAGAGTTTTTGCTTGATCTATAACATAAACTTCCCTAGATTTACGTATTGAGTCTCGCGAGGAATATATTTTTTAGTAGAATAAGTTGCATACCGGGTATTTTTCATGTGGTTAGCATTATATTAGAAAGATAACGTTCAGAGACAGTAGTGAGTTTGGATTAATGCTAGGTTTGCCAAGATCACACAATAAATTCACAGTTTGAACAACTGACAAGTTCATTCTTACTTAATTAGCGAAACTTTTCCCATCTCAGGCAAGTTAAGGTATGACTAAGGCGTTTCAAACGACCCCTCGCGACGAATTTAGAGGTCCTTTATTATTGATCAATACAATTAACTTCAAAGTTCGATACCAATATCAGGATTTACATCTGACTTGGTTAATCATATGAGAGTGTAAGTTAGCATCACGTGACAATGCGCTGTAAGTGACGTCACAAAATGCGTTTTCTAAAATGGGGGAAGGTTCTGCAATATAATTTTAAAAATATATGCTACTAAATCGTCCAGTAGAGTATCAGCATTGTTATTCTGCCTTGTTAGGTGGTATCTGTAATTTGTATTAGAAGTTATTAAGCTATTTCTAAAGTCACGTGACCTATTTACCCTAATACGTGATTGCTATTAAACTTGGACATGCACACAAGGCTATTCCATGACCAGCACCTAAGATGTAAAAGATTGGTGCTCAAATAGTTTTAATTTGATTTGATTTAATGTCCCCCATTTTACCCTGAAGATTTTAACCGTTAACGTTCAATAACAGGTCACGTGACTGATATTCGAAGGTCACGAATGTTTCATATTATTAAGGCCACTGGAACAACATTACTTGCAAATTATTAGGAACATTGAACGACGACTTCCTTTTCAAACGAAACTATGCCAAATAAGCAGGTAAACCATGCCTTAACTTGCTTGAGATCGGGAACACTTAAAGCATTTAAAATGTGCATGTAGCAGACGGTCTTTTACCCTGAAGATGATGACTTAATTAGTCGAAAACGTTCGGTTTTTGCTTATAAATTGTATTTTAAATCTAAAGTGTATATTGTGGACACTTCTTGATATCTTCCCAATAAATTTTAAGAAACGATTTCTATTCTGTTCTCTTTAGGCATGGCGGTTTACAATGTGGTTATCGTTTGTATTGTGTGCACTCCCATTGTTTCATTTGTAGAAGCCAAGCAGTTTGAAACATCCTTTATTATCACAGCCATCTGTATTCTCTCTAGCACAACCTCCACACTGTGTATATGTGATCGTGTTTGTTCCAAAGGTAAGATCGATTGAAAGAATGGTTAAATTCAGTTGTATTAATTTCTTGAATTTCACCGAAGACACGGCTCGGCCTCGATGCACTGTAAATGGTACGCGTTTTGCTTTTAAACATAAACTAATGGAGATTTCAATAAAATTTTTCGAAAGAAGATTGTGTTGTCCATTTTTATGTGTTTGTTCATTCATTACATAGATTGAAAAGCGATTTTATGTAAACAAAACAAGACTTAGATTTTATACTCGCGTCGCCTTATGCAAATATGTTTGTGTATTTTGGCAAATCAGTTTCTCGGGCATTTTTGGACAAGCAACAACTATATTTTATTCCGAAAATAGTACTGTGCAGACGGTCGGGTAATACTGTTTTTGAGAATTGCTAAAATTTAAAAATAGCCCGGTCGTCAATCTTAATTCCGACCTTTCACCTAAGTTAAGTTTCATCTTAGTTAAGCTTGTTCAGAGGGTCTTCAGTGGGCTTCGCTGTTAGGCTAAGCCTAACTATATATATTATTATTTCTATTTATCTGTTGCTCGAAAAGAAAGAAAACGAAATCGTTATCGAATGGAACTCTCGCCAAACCCGGCAATAATGTAAGTTCCTTTTACTTGATATGTTTCGTTTCGTCATTTTTCTTTATTTTTTTCTTGTAGCTTCTTGTTGTAAATGAATCCATTCATCCATGAGCTTGAAGTCGCTATATCAACTGATATGACGTCACTAACACTTCGCTTCAGGCTATAAACCACTTGAAAAAGTGAACTTTTTTACTTTTTGGAGCACATTTTATAAGTCGTGATGAGCCAAGGGCCCGACTAATAAAATAAAATAAAATAAAATAAAATAAAATAAAATAAAATAAAATAAAATAAAATAAAATAAAATAAAATAAAATAAAATAAAATAAAATAAAATAAAATAAAATAAAAGTGGAATGTGTGCTAGCCCCTGAATAGTGTTAGCCCCTGAAGATTTGTTTTGCAAAGCGAAATATTGGGCACTTTATTTTATTTGTTTCTGCTTCTGTTTTTCTGCAGTAAGGATCAGTTTGCCGTTTCTTTTGTTTCACTTCAAGAAATCAAAGTTTCCATTCTTGAAGAATTTTTAGTTTTTTTAGTAGTTATTTTGTCTTTTGAGTTCACATTTCTTTGCATTCATCACTTTTGGCGATTTTGTATTCCTATTTTAAGAAGTTCCTGGCTATAAAACGATATTTCAGCCGGTAAACTGTCGGCCCTTTAAATCGCTAGCAAGGTGTGGTAGCGTGAGCAAGGAAGTAAGTAAGGAAGGGAGTAGAGAGGTCACCTGGTACTTCGAGGTGTGGTACTTCGCGGACTGTACTTAGAAACGGCTAAAAACGGAAAACCAAGTTTTTTGTTCAGGTATGGTAGGGATACCAGGGTCTTTTCAGAAAAAATGTCAAAAACAGGAATCGACAGATGTAAGCAACAAAGTATAAACAAACGACACACTGTGATACATGTTTGGTTTTTACATCAACATTAGGGATATTTTGGAGTGAAAATTGTAACAACAAAAAACAATCGTGTAATAATACGTTTACTTTTTAATGATGATTCTTGATTTCCCGTTGACAATGAATGTCGAATTAGATACGAACATTGCTGTGTATATTTAATAAAATATTTCTGCTAGATTATTATAATCGTCCCTAAACAAATTAAAATAAACTAAACTAACTGTACTAAGACTAAAAACAACAATATAATGAAGTTTGATTAGCGCTAAGTCCTACATAAAACCAAACAGAGTAAAATTCCATATCTTCATTTGTCATTTATAAAGATAAGGGGTGAAAGTTGCCGATTTTTGACAAATCCCATTAAAACTACTCAGAGTTTCTCGGTGATTTTTACTTTCCCATTCGGAAAAATAACACAAGCTGCAGCCGACAGTGGTGAAGTAAGCCGGGTTCCCGCCACCAACCGAGATGCGTTATTTTTCAGTTGTACTGGTCCGATTTTAGAAGCATGGATGATCGAAATGAGTACAATGTAGAGGATTTTACAGTAATGTCCTGAAGATCTCGCTTTGCGCATGCTGCTTTTTTAACGAAACTATCGCAAAAAGAAATATCATTGTGGTATATAAGTAAATAAGCACTACTGTGGCCCAGCAGTCTTGTTGAAAGTATTACAAAATAAAATAAAAAAACGTAATTCTTAAACTTCATGCCTCACTGGCGATAGGTGTGCCGTGTTGGAAATTAACCATGAACATTGTACTACATGTTTCGCTTTGAAAAACAATCAAAGTTTCGAGAAAAACATTTCAACTATAAGAAATGACCGTAGAAAGCTGAAAACTAAAATTTCATCACCACCTTTCGAATACGTCCCTCTATAAGATCAGTTCGGCTTTTGCACGAAGTCTAACTAATAGACCGTTTAAGGACTGTCACATTTTTAGAACTATAAATAAAATAATCTGCTTACAAGAAGGGGGTCAGTTTATATTAGGTAAGTTACAATTTTCTTATTTTGTGCTATATATGCTACATTAACAGTTTTTATCTCAAACGACGTTTAATCATGATATTCGGGTTGGCCAGATTTAAGTCGGTTTAGACCGCGGTTTTGATAAACCTCGTGTAAAATTGGCTTAAAAAATCAGCACTTACAGTTTGTCTTAGTCTTGACCTGTTAAAAATTATTTTATCTCCCAATGGCCGTTTTTATGCTAGAGACGTTAACATCGTCTGAGACGTTAAAGTCGTCTCGAGACGACTTTAACGTCTCAGTATAAAAACGGAAAATAAGCCAGACGGATTTAACGTCTCACGACTTTAACGTCTTCTTTTAAGTGCGTCGTTCAGACGCACTTAACAGACGACTTTAAAGTCTCAGACGTTAAATACATGCACGTCTAGTATAAAAACGAGACGGCTTTAACTGGGACGAATTTAGCCCTATTTGTATATTCGCGTTCTCAAAATTTATTTGGCGACGAGTTTAGTCGTGTCCAGTCACTTCCGAGAATAGCTTTTTTTTAGAAAATCTTGTGTTTTTTCTGTTGTTCCGCCCACTTTAATGCGTCCCGTTTTTATTCCAGACGCATTTAACGTCTGAGACGTTAAATACGTCTAGACGACTTTAACGTCTCTAGCATAAAAATGTCCAAATGTCCAATATGTTGTCTATTTGGTACTATTTAATAATCTAAATCACATCAAAGAAAGATCTTCATTTGATTTGGACATCATCAGCTCCTTGGCTGTAGCTTCAGTTGCCACCAGATGATTCACGTCATCGAAAAAATCTCGTCTTCTCACCGGTGTTTCAAACAAAGTCGGATTTGACCGTGACTCTGCCAACCTGTATAAAACAAGATAAACCAGTATTTGATGACAGCGGATCGAAGTCAGTGTCAGTCATTCATTGGAACCCCACATAACGACCATCATTCGTATAGACGACTATTTTAATAAAAGAGCGGTAGCCTGGGGCGAATCGGAGTGTACCCTCGTTTAATTATGGGACTGCGTGACGGACGCGACATAACATTTGTTCAGGAATGTAAATAATACTAGTAGTAATCATAGGTTATAAATGTGCAGAACGTCCACCCACTCCGATTCGCTTCAGATCATCACTTTTTTAAGAAATGGTTTCTCACTTTTTTCGATGCCACCAACCAACCTTTTGAAGTTCCAAACTTTTATCTTCCTGAACAACAATAGAACAAACAACACAACAATGGACCCTAGCCCTGAAAACAATAGAGCTGCGTGATACACAGGTCCAATGAAATTAGAGGTTGTTGAGAGCTGCGTGGTATCTGCCTAAATAAACGCAAATAAGTTAGCCTAACAATGGGACTACAAAGGAACAGCTCACATTTGTAACACAGAAAACCATGTTAATCAACTGCTTTTCTGTCTGAATTGTTTTATTTTAATTTTTTGGCGCGCGAAATAACGATGGCGCAGCGTACCATCCGGGCGGGCTCGTACGTACCGGGGTTCATGCCATGAGCCTTAAAATTGACTTGAATAGACATCAGCCAATTTTGTGGGTATGGTGCACCGTCACGCGGGCCCTTCACCTCATTAAACCCGAAAACCTTGACTGACCCCACAAGAAACAAGGAAAATCCAGCTGGCCAACCAAATAAAAGTAAAACCTACTTCGTAAATTCTGCATCGAAATCATCGTCGTCCGCAGCAAGGTCCTACAGAAACATTGAGGAAACAGTTACGGTTGTTTCTAAAAAGTGGCAAACATAGCGTGAAACATCCTTTTACCTCTCATAACCATGTTGAGATATATATTCTTTTTGAGATCGATAACGATTTCAGTAAGTCACATACAACGTCTATATATAATGATATTCACCAAGACGGTGGGTTTTCACAGATTAACGATTAGTGGTAAAAGGCGCGGATTAACTTGACGCACTCTCTCTATATTTAACTATTACAGCGCGAAAGCGCGCGTGATATCGCCTAATACTTAGCCGATATCACGCAAGCTTGAGCGCTATAATAGTTTTATAATTCAACACATTGATAACAAAGCACAGTTTGAAGAAAAATATCGCCGACAAGCCTTTTATTTAAAAAAAAAAGCTTACAGATGTTTTACCGAGCGAAACTTGCAGCATCACACAGTTCATGAATGAAAGTGGCGCCTTTGCCAATATTGCGCAAGCTAGCTTGAACACTATAACTGTTTTATAATTCAACACATTGATAACAAATCACAGTTTCGAGAAAAAAATCATTGAGATATACAACCTTACCTTAAGTAAAAAGGCTAACTACAATATTTTACCTCGCACCATTTCTTAAACAACAAGCAGTGAATGCCGAAACTTTTGCCAAGCTAAAATTAATTTAGCGTACACAATCAGTTGACAGTTTCTACGAAGAGTTTTCGTCTACCCAAAGAACGGGACAGAGTAGTGACTACAATAATTAAAACACAGTAAAATGGCATAGAATGTCTTAGTTACAAGTGTTTCGTATCTTAAAAAGTTCAATTCAGAATCAAAACAAATTGAACAAACACACGGCTACGAACCTAAACATAGCGACGAAAAGTCGGAAAGAACTGCAGCGTGGACAGTAAGCTTACAAAAATTCACAGCTAAAGGATACAAGAAACGGTTAAAACAGCGTAGTTGATTTGGCTTTTTAGTCCCTTTCATAAGCACCAAATTTTAAAACATCGAAGTACGAGCTGAGTCGATCAATGTTGTTTACAAACTTGGAATGCTCGTTTTTTAGCTCCCACAGCCGTAATGACGAGATCAGAAACTTTTCCGAGGAAACATCAAGTCTATATCATATTCCAGAGGTGATTACCAAAGGAATTTAACGAAAATTGTGCTCCTTCATTCACTTCTTGTCGAGCGGTTAAACTTTGAACCAGTTTTTATGCCAAGAAACACTGCGACCGCGACAACGCGAAAATTTCGCGCCTTTTTTGTCCAATCATGTGCAACAGTATTTTTCTCTTTTCTTTTCTTCTCTTTTTTCTTTCTTTTCCCTTTTTTAACTAATAGTTCACGCACTTTTTCGCCAAAAAACACGAAATTGCAGGCAGCAGTCATTTTCACTTTCCTTCAAAATGCGAAATTTAACGCCATCGCTGGTTATACGTCATGTAGACATAACGTATATCGATAACTTTTTTAACATATTTGGGCAGTGTATCAATGTGTTGAATTATAAATATATATATCGCGCAGAGTTTGCACCAATCAGTTAATAAAGTGGCTAGCTAGCGTGAGCAAAAAGAGCTTAATGCACTGATTCAAACAACATGATCAAATTATATATTACCAAGACATTCATTTTCCTTCCCGAGTCCTCCACCGCAGTTGAAATCGAATCTGAAGAAGTGACCTGAATGGCCGGCGTGGCTGAAGGAACCGCTGCCTTAACAGGGGTTGCGTAAATATCGGCCGATCCGTTGGTTACCAAAGGTTTCGGCTGTGCAGCGTTTTCTTTGTTATTGTCCTGTGCAACGTGAGAGCTTTCTGATTTTTTTGTGGCTTTTCCTTTCTCGTAGTATTCGTATGCAAGCTTGAAGGCGTCAGCAATGGTCAATGCCATGGCTTGAGCCTGTAATATAAAGCAAGACAAGATCACCTCATGAAGTTAACCATCGGACGTACACGCAAACCCCCATCGTGGTACAAGGGGGAGGGGGGTGTTGCACTCCCCCCCCCCCTCCTTGTACGTCCGAGGGTTAAACTGAATCTCTACGAGTTGTTGAAGAGAAAATGCAATTTGCATCCAAAACTTTCGGTAAATTAAATATGTTTTTTTTCTACTATGCCAGGTTACTACAAGAGGTGACCAAAATCTACAACTGCGATTGGTGAACCAATTGGCGCAGTTTTTAGCAGCTGAACTTCAGGCACCGTGGACAAGCTTGGCTCCACTCTTTCCCTAGACTAAACGTTTATTTCACACTCCTTTCCATGTATGGAAAACATTAGAATTTGGTTTTATCGACTGAGTCGATAAGGTAAATTAGCCACCGTGAAAAGATTCGAGAAAGCTGACGTTTCGAGCGCTAGCCCTTCGTCGGAGCGACGACGGCTAATTTACCTTATCGACTCAGTCGATAAAACCAAATTCTTGTGCTTCATCCCCACCGACGCAGCACCACAGTTTCTCTAGAAACTAACCCCATTCATATGGAAAACCTTACTTGATTGTTCTGCAGGTTTTAATGTTTCTTTTTTCTTAGGATAAATAAAAGGTACTGCAATTATCTCCGGATGTTTTCAACATGCAGCACGAGAGAACATGATGTTTCGTAAATAATTATTTAGATTGAGGTAATATATTACCATTGATTCTTTGCTGCACAGAAAGGCGTAACAGTTTAAATCGTACTTTCCTTGCACCCGAGAAATGAAGGCAAAAACTTTGGTGAAGTTAGGATCTGCCACACAGTAAGAAACCCTGCAAACAAAAAGAAATAAACTTAGATATAGAGCGATTTTCGCATGACCTTGAAAAACGGTTTGGAGAAAGTTTGCGATTTGTTTCATCCGCCAATGATTGAACAGATCGAAACTGACAAAAAGACTCGTTTCGTTTCCCGCGTAAACAACCCTAATATAGTTAATATGGCAAATGCGCTTGTTCGATAAACCAATCGGAAAGTCGAAAACAGAATGACGTCAAACAGAATATTGATTGCACGATTTTCAGAAAGTTCTCGGACAAAAGATCAAATGTGCTGTGTTGTGCGTGTTTTCGAATGTCGGTGGATATTTAATGGTATTTTTTGTATCTGTGGTTATTTCAGAGGTCTTTCTCATTAAAGTGCCCAAAACCTATTTTTTTTTTTATCTGAAACTAGACATTACTACAAGAACTTCCGTGAAAAAAAATTGCGATTAAATTAAAATGCGATTTTTTAGATTGTTTTTAAACATTCAAATTTGCCGCCATTTTGGCACACCATTCGCATTAATCTCCTCTCGGTCCCTCTTGATTAACAAAGGATCCGTGACGTAGATTAAGGAACACGTGACTTCAAACAAAGGAACAAGTAACTTCAAACAAAGGTATTGTGACGTAGATAAGGAACATGTGAGCCCGTTGGCCTTCTTAACAGCGGGACGGGTATACCGCAAAAAAATAGGATTTTGAAGATTTGAAATATTCATAAAAAATTCACGTTTTGTGCAAAGCGCGAAATTGTTTCGCAGAGGTTCCTTGTGTGATGTTTACATTCAGATGAGAAAATAAAAAATTAAACGTTATGGGCACTTTAAATAGCCAAGGAAGTAGTCTTTCGTGCTTCGTCATTTCATCAGGAGTGAGTTTACACCGAAGGATTGAGAGCCCGAAGGTTCCATTTTCTTTGGCGGCCTCCCTCTTCCTCCAGCTTGACAATTTCCGGTCGCGATGAATTTTTCGCAAATTGTTCGAGCGGTATTGTAGCATACGCGGTTTTCGCGTGCACTGGCATGACTGCAAAACTACCACTTACTGCATAGTCTGCCATGGCCAAAATCTAGTGGTACCTTTTTTGCAAGGGATAGGCTACGCCAGAGTTGTAATGTCCTTCACGAGTATTTACTGTCCAGTTCGGCATTATGTTGTTTCGAGTTGCGGAAAAAGCGTAAAATTACTTTTTTTTGTATTCAACACGTTGCATGTTCAATAAGCCAATCAAAATCCGCGCGCGTCTGACTGTTCGATAAACCAATATAATGTTTACTTTTCGCGTTCATTTGTTGTTCTGGCTCTGTAAGCGCGTTCCATTTCAAGGTCATACGAAAATCGCTCTAAGTTTAATGGAGTTATTACCGGGAGAACGTGACAAAAAACAGTAATGCAGGACAATGTTATTTTAGTGGTTCAATACACTTTCAGATTTTACTGTTCTGAGCTCCTATAGTACATAGCATAGCAATGACAAGTATAAAAACTGTGGCTATATAAAGGTGACGGTTGAAAACTTACCGATAAATAGGAATGTCCATAATTTTTTCCTAAAAATGAACATATTGAGGTCGCATGATTTTTTTTATAATTGGGACTTCCAACACTTCCATACTGACAAAAGACTAAAATAATACATTATTTTAGAGTTCTAAACCGTGACCGTGTAGAATGTAAAATATACTTATACAGCTATTTCAATTAACGTTGTCGGATGAAAGCTCAAAGCTACAAGCCAAAATAGTTGGGAGAGGAAACAAAAACAACACAACACAAATAAACGAAAAATAAACAAACAAACAGATCGAATATTTGAATCGAATATGTACTTGACCTCTAATAAAAGTCTATAGAGACCAACCATTGATAACGTTTGGTCTGCCCTGCTGTCTATAAGGGTTTAATTATTGTTCTTTGACCAAAGTATTCCTATAAATCGAGTGTTATAAACGAAAAAAGAATCTTTGGCGGGGAATGAATTAGAATTGTTAACGACACAAACTGCTATAAATTCACTTTGGTAGATATACATTATCTCGTCATTTCAACAATACATCTTATAAATACATTTGATAAATACATTTTATATAAATACCTTTGTAATCATGTCCTGAATTGTTAGCTTCCGAGTTGACACTGTTATTAGAACCTTCTGGAGACTCCCACTGGCGGGAGTATTCTTCGTCTAATAAAAAATATGTAATGCTTAAGATATAGAAAACGTTGTTCGAGTTTCTAACACGGGGGCAAGGTAAGCCGCGAACAAGAAAATAATTAGGCGTGGAACTGGCTGCAGGAGCCGGCGAGTGTACATGTTTTCAGGTGGTGACTACTCTTGGAAAATACAACCAACGCCTCTGAATTTGAACCAATGAGATAGCAAAATAGCTATTTAAGCCGAGAACTGACAGGACATTTTCAATATAGTCTATGTAGCAGATGGACATGCATTTAGAGACAAACCAATCTTCCATTTCTTATTCCGCCCGATAGAGTGGCAAACCAAACAATCTACATTTATTTACCTAAATAGAGCAGTTTTCAACTGAGTGTCGTAAAACCAAAACCAAAGTAATTACTCTGACCAATCACAGCAGTCGTAAACAATCCAATGAACCAATCAGAGCTCGAAGCAGTAACATGTCGGCGGCGCCAAGCGCGGGAAAACGCGACAACCTCGTCTCCAGGGCCTTCTCCGCTTTGTTCAATTCAAAATGGCGGGTCGGGCGGAGAAGACCCTGTTCAAGGCTGCCAAAATGCTCCAAAAATCCTGGCGTGTGTTGTCGCGTAAAATACGATGAAATGTCTTCGTTTCGTTTGAACAACGGTTTCAGATTACCAGAAAACAAACATGGCTGCCAATCACTGAAGAGAACCTCTGAAAACAAACATGGCTACCAATCACTGGAAATAACCTCAGAAAACAAACATGGCTACCAATCACTGGAAATAACCTCTGAAAACAAACATGGCTACCAATCACTGAAAATAACTTCTGAAAACAAACATGGCTGCCAATCACTGAAAATAACCTCTGAAAACAAACATGGCTGCCAATCACTGAAAATAACCTCTGAAAACAAACATGGCTACCAATCACTGGAAATAACCTCTGAAAACAAACACGGCTACCAATCACTGGAAATAACCTCTGAAAACAAACATGGCTACCGATCACTGGAAATAACCTCTAAAAACAAACATGGCTACCAATCACTGGAAATAACCTCTGAAAACAAACATGGCTGCCAATCACTGGAAATAACCTCTGAAAACAAACATGGCTACCAATCACTGGAAATAACCCCTGAAAACACCGTCTCATTGTGTTTCACGTGACAAAATACTCCAGGAATATTTTAGCAGCCTTGTCCAGGGTCTGCCCGACCCGCCATTTTGAATTGAACAAAGCGGAGAAGGCCCTGGGGATGAGGTTGTCTCAGCGACTCTTATGCTCGTTTGGCCCTTAACCGCAGTCAAACGAGAGAAATTTGCAAAAGTCAAGCAAAGTACTTAAAAGTTAAGGTTGTCATTTTCACTGTTTAAAGTTTAATGCATTGCCAATACACTGTCAATTTTCCAAATGTTTTGAAAGTTTACCAAAAACGTTCTGAGCGTTAAAAAACTGTGAACTGCAGAATTGTCGGCGCCATTTGCCAACATAATTTTGATCAGGCGCAAAACGTTTTGGTCATGCAGTTTTCAACGGAAAAAGCTCATCATTTTAAGAACAATTAATTAAAAGATAGTAACGTCAACTAATTTTTTTATACATCCTTGCCCATATTTCCATTTAATATTAAATAAAATCCAACTAAATAAAACGAAAAACGCCTCGGACGTTTTACCGCGGTGGAGTTTGGTCCCGCCGTTGACACACCATACAAACCTTTTTAGTGTTCGCTACAATCTTCTCTACTGCTTCGTCCGTGCAACCTGATCCCTGAGCTTTATCAACGGGGCAAGAGCCAAGCATCTAAATAAGAAACAAGCAAACTAAATAAGAAACAAGCAAAGAAAATAAAACACATCCCCCTTTTTTGGAGCAAGAAGTGTATTAAGCCGCCCCCCCCCCCCCCCCCCCCCCCCCCTCCCTCAACACCTTTTGATTCACAACTATAACAATAAACGACAAAACAATAAAGACTGTATTACGGGTAAATTTACCGTGCCAATCCGAGCACGAATTGACATACAGTATAGTACTCGCAAGCTTTGGGAAATATTATCGGTACTTGCACTTAGCTGGTCTAAAAACTAATCGTAAATACGGTAATCATAAATGTATAATACTTCATTGATCAATGAAAGCTGTCTTAGAGCAGTTTTCATTCGAGTGTCGTAAAACCAACGGTAGGGTCGTACCTCTCATAAACCTCTATTTTCATTGGCCGTTCTAAAACAGTACCTGCTATTGTTTATAGGGATAGGGGCATTGTTTAGGTTATTCATCTATTGTTTTGGAGAGCCAATAAAACAACTCGTTCAAACGAGGTACGACATGAACCAAAACCAAAGTAATTACTCTGACCAATCACAGCAGTCGTAAACAATCCAATGAACCAATCAGAGCTCGAAACGAATCAATTACAAGTCGGCGGCGCCAAGCGCGGGAAAACGTGTGCAAGTCACGATTGGTTTTGGTTTTATTTCTGATTGGTCGAGAAAGTGGCGTGAGATTTTTTAGCCAATCACAAAGCGTAGCAATGCAAAACCAAAGCAATTGTGTAATTACTTTCGACTCTAAATTGAAAACTGCTCCATTACAATTTTTGAAAACGAATCACGTAGTCAAATTTGACAAACCTTGACGTAAAAGTGTATCCCTTCTTTCTGTGATTCCTCAGCGTGAAGCCAATCTTCTTGGTGTTTACCTGCCAGTGCATTCAAGGCAATTATTTAATCATCGCAATAAACAAGTACAAATATGAACGTTTAAAAAAATAAACAGCCCTTTGTGACAGACCTGATGAAACCCGAAATGTGGGTTATTTTACCCTCCCTGGTAAAATATTGCCCTCCCTGGGTCCAAGCAGTTAACACAAAATTCCAAACCAGCGTAATATTCCGTAAAGCCATGTACAGTATTTACCGTTCTTCCGATCTACAGTCGAACCTCTCCTTACGGACACCTCTCTAATACGGACACCTCTCTATTACGGACAGTTTCCTATGTCCCGACAAAATTCTCACATATTTTCTTTAAAAAAGACCTCTATAATACGGACCCTCTCTAATACGGACAGCGGACACTAAATCTCAGCCCCAGAGAGCAAATTCATATAAATTTAACCTCTTTATTACGGACACTCCGGTGATCAGGTGATGATAGTTTGAGTTCGTAATACAATTTCCTGTTTGTGGTTTCAGACATATATCGCAAGACGTTTTTAGAATTGTACTTTATATTACTTTTTCACATGCAGCAGCTTTCACATGTATACCTTATGTAGCTGAGAAGTTTACAATGTAGTACACTACTGATAGACAGTGTCTCAATGCTGTGTAACACGCTTTTAGAACGAGGAATATACATATACTCCATTTACCTTTCGTGTAACACGCTTTTAGAACGAGGAATATACATACACACCTTTCGTGTAACACGCTTTTAGAACGAGGAATATACATATACTCCATTTACTTTTCGTGTAACACGCTTTTAGAACGAGGAATATACATATACTCCATTTGCCTTTCGTGTAACACGCTTTTAGAACGAGTATACATATACTCACTTTACCTTTTGCGTAACTCGCAATATACATATACTCCATTTACCTTTCGTGTAACACGCTTTTAGAACGAGGAATATACATACACACCTTTCGTGTAACACGCTTTTAGAACGAGGAATATACATATACTCCATTTACTTTTCGTTTAACACGCTTTTAGAACGAGGAATATACATATACTCCATTTACCTTTCGTGTAACACGCTTATACATATACACCTTTCGTGTAACACGCTTTAGAACGAGTAATATGCATATACTCAATTTACCTTTCGTGTAACACGCTTTTAGAACAAGAAATATACATATACTCCGTTTACCTTTCGTGTAACACGCTTTTAGAACGAGGAATATACATATACTCCATTTGCCTTTCGTGTAACACGCTTTTAGAACGAGTATACATATACTTTACTTTACCTTTTGCGTAACTCGCGATTAGAACGAGGAATATACATATACGGCATTAACCTAACTCGCATCTCTTCTTAATGAGATGCATTTTTCGGATCGACAAGTCTGTCTTTCGGGTCGACAGTAGTTTTGTCGATCCGTACGACTCGTACGAGTCGACAACCTTTGCAACATGTCCTCGAGACGAGATTATCTCATATCAATAATTGCTATTTGACACCGAATTAACGATTATAGTTAATTCCGAACACTGTTTCCCAGGAAATTTCAGAAAAGAAGAAATAAAAAAAAAAACATGTTATTTGGACTGCGGGATTCGAACCCGGAACTACCGCTACTGGGAACGTCTTCTTACCACTAGACTACCGAACAACAAGGCGATGGGAAATTATATCTGCAAGATACTTATTTGAGTCTTGCATAGAATACCATTGATCTACAGTGATTAGGCCTAAGCGCTGATTTCAAATGGTTAGCTTTTTGTTGAGGTTTGGTGATCAAGCTTTTCCATTTACTTTCTAAAATTATTTTCAAGCGAGTGATTTTATAGGCTTACTACAGGATGTAGAATAAGCGCATTAATTTTATTATGTTAAAAAATTGAGGTTTGCTCAACCAGCAGCGTGGTGGTCCAGTGGTTAGAAGAGAGGATAAGTCAGCGAAGGG
This sequence comes from Cladopsammia gracilis, assembly GCA_022457155.1. Lineage (NCBI taxonomy): Eukaryota > Metazoa > Cnidaria > Anthozoa > Scleractinia > Dendrophylliidae > Cladopsammia > Cladopsammia gracilis. Next base: position 487,006 of record JAJGOT010000040.1, read on the forward strand.
TCGTAGATTCGAGTCCTGTCCGAACACTAAGGATTGTTCTTTTTCAACCAAAATGCTGATTTCCCAGAATTCCTTTCAGACTGTCAGTGTTTGGAATCAACTATAATCGTTAATTTGGTGTCAAATAGCAATTATTGATATGAGATAACCTCGTCTCGAGGACACGTTGACCTTCAAGGGGGCCTGTTAACCTCGTTCCCATGGTCTCTCATCTGGCATGCGTCTCTAATGAGATGCAATTTTCGGGTCGACAACCACAATTTACGGCTCGTCTCATTTTGTCGATCCGTACGGATCGAACTTTGATTTTTTCGGGTAGTATCAGGTCGACAGTATTGGACATGGATGAGACAAGTACGCTACACATGCAATATACCTCGTTCTTTAAGCCATGACCCAACACAAGCACGCTACACACTGGTTATATAGTTCGTTGATTAAGCAATGACCTCAAACAAGCGCGCTACTTCGACTATAGATGCTTCCGATCGTCCCGTTCTTCTACTCTACGACTGCGTTCTACGATTATACTGAAAGGTGGTACATGTAATCTGTAATAAGCATCCGTTTCTAAGATTTTTCTAATTTCGACCCCCTCAGTCCAACATGACTGGAATTTTTCTAAGTCTCTCACGAATAGAAAATCTACTTTTCCATCGGAATCTGTTCGTTTCCAATGGATCCGATGGACTCCATCGGAACGACTTTCGACCCCCTCATCCAACATGAGTGGAATTTTCCTAAGTCTCTCACGAATAGAAAATGTACTTTTCCATCGGAATCTTTTCGTTTCCAATGGATCCGATGGACTCCATCGGAACGACTTTCGACCCCCTCATCCAACATGAGTAGAATTTTGCTAAGTCTCTCACGAATAGAAAATGTACCTTTCCATCGGAATCTTTTCGTTTCCAATGGATCCGATGGACTCCATCGGAACGACTTTCGACCCCCTCATCCAACATGAGTAGAATTTTGCTAAGTCTCTCACGAACAGAAAATCTACTTTTCCATCGGAATCTGTTCGTTTCCAATGGATCCGATGGACTCCATCGGAACGACTTGCGACCCCCTCATCCATCTCATCCACTTGACTTCCGGATCGGAAAACACGGGGATACGACTGGATTCTAGTCAACAGTACCACTACACTTCCGGTTTTCCGATGGAAAGCAAGGGGATACCACTGGATTCGTCGACAGTATTGGACAACCCTCATTCGCCTCCGCAACCAAGCCTTGGAACAAGATTGATTAATGGCGGCCGTAAATTCTCGGAAATAAATGTTAAAATAAAATGACTTCTGATTTTCGTAATAAATTGAAATTTGGCAAGATGAGTAAGAAAGTCAATTGTACACGAAAATCTAAAAAAATGAAAATCAAATATTTGATCACAGGGGCACTTTAAACTCTGAGATATGGAATTTAAAACTTGGATGTTGTGCTGAATACACAGCAAGAAACTGCAAAATTATATTCGCACATTTTACAAACCCTTCATCTTTGATCTTCTTAAAACCTATAGAAAACCGCAAATCAATATACATTAATAAAAGATCCACGAACCTTCTAAAGCAAAGCTGTCATAACACAGTTTCCATGGGAACAACACCTCCAACGAATGCACAAATTTGCGAGAAAAAAGTTTCCTGATGAATTTCACACCAAGACAATAGCTGAAGAAGATTTCTTACCAATAGACACTTTCAAAGTTATTACACACGAATGAAACCTGCTGTGAGTGTAGTTTCTGTCTTTTAATTACAACAACAGCAACAAAAACTACAATGCACGTTGTTCCTTGCACCAATAAACGGTTACCATAGAAACATAAATAAATCGAACTATCTTCAAATCCAGACTTTTCTTTCTTTCCTGTTTTGGCAACTGAACAGACGGTGCAAAGATAAATGCCTCGGAAAATGGTAAACAACTGTTGCGCTAATATAAAGCAAGAGCTTCTGCATTTTACTGAACTCAAAACGATTCTTGTTATGTTACACGAAAGCACAACTGGTGTTCGGTTTGGTTATGCTAATTTTAAAGCAACGACTCTTGACCTCTTTCCAATAAATAATTAAATACTATTCAATGAAGTGCTTGTACATATATAATAACTGCCCTAAATAGTAACATTACTATTTATAGTAGGGGGCTATTATGATGTATTTTATCTCTGATGTTGAAGGAAATACAAAGGATCTTTGAGTGTTTTTGATGAATGTGAAGAGTTGGTTGAAGATGGTTGTTGTTGATAAAACGGCGGCCCTCTAACGGCGACTAGAATCTGATTTTCAAACACATTATGTGCATAGAATGTCTAAAACGAAAAAGACGATTTGATTCTCAAAATAGACGATTAGTGAGACAGATAGAGGTCAATAACATTTGAGTAAAAATATATTTCCTTAATTCAGTAATTAATGTTTACACTGCATGCAAACGCCAATACGAACTTAGATATGATATTGCATATCACAAAATTTTGCAAATATTGTGTTGAGACTTTTCCCTGAGTTGGTTTTATCGTGGGCTGGCACTCTCGGGTATAGTCGACAGAAAATAGATTTCTGAACAATGAACTGAGCATGACTCAACAGAGACAAATAGGAGTTTTCTTGTAACTGACAATAAATTTATGGATGGGGTTAAAAAGTGAGCATCACCGTCCTAGGCATAATAATATATTCAAACAATTTTCATGAATGACCACTTGAGCATCGGCCGACACTACCTCCTCCGTTTACCTATAAAGTGATGAGGTTTGGGGAGTAACTATAAATTGAAACCTCTCTTTGTTATAGCGACGGTTGTTGCTAAGAGACGGTGAACACTATATATTTTTCTTTAGTATGAAACATTGGGAAATCATTAAAGATTTTAATTAAAATGAAAAAAATAATTAATACGCGATTTTTTTTTTTTCAAATTTTGTTTTTCAATACAGTCATACTAGACTTTCTGCTTTTTGCGTCACCGTGTGATACAAAATGTTGTCGAATTTGGTCACAATTTTTTTCCGCAGGGAAACTTATTGCCAATATATTAATTGCCCAGTACAGTACTGAGCCGCGTGTATCGCGGGGTGTATCGGTCATAAACTTGATCAGCATTACGCATTTTAGCACGTTATCTATTATTTTTTGCCAGGTTCGAGTTACATCTGGAACTTTGGAATCAGAAGGAGACATCACTTCAACTCAGAATTCAGAGAATATTTTAATTATTCGTCCACTCAATTTCGTATTATATACAGTCCTAACAACTATGTCCGATTCCTTTAATTAATACTGGACGGAAATGAGTATAAAAGGGGTGTTTCTTGGTGTTGCGGAAGCCATTGTTGGTTAGCTTTTGTGTTGTGGTGTGGGTATTGTTCAGTGTCTTTTGAATCTTTTGTTTTACGTCATTTGGTGATCACAGCATCCGCAACACCAAGAAACTATCGTATAAAGCAACACGATATATCTCACGATATATCTATTAATGATCGACCAACGATCGTGTCTACAAAGCACAATAAAAATCGATCTAAAAGTCATTACTACCTCTACAAAAAAAAAAATACAAAACACAACACTAAATTGAAGCGAAGTCAATCAGAACAAATGAATGCAAATTTGTTCTGTTTACTAAAACCCCGTCTTCGGAATACTAACAATTAAATATGCATGCAATGCCATAAGATAAGCGCATTAATAATTGTCACAATATTTTCCGTAAGCGATTTAAAGGTACATGCAAAGTATAAAAGCACGACAACGTAAATTTCTACACGTTCAAATAAAATTCAGGTATAATTTGGTATGTGTAGCGATTTTATGGGTCAAAAATTCCATTCCAGTTTACCAGGTGAAATGTATTGATCTGCGGCTTTTCTCGAACGCTCTCCAAAATGCAAAGTACACCGAACACTGAAACTTCTGTTTCCTCCTCACCCGGATATACCTACATTGTAAGTCGCATGCTGGCATTAAATTTACTCCTGTAAGTCTAAGAATCCTGCCGTTTTATTTAAGCGTAGATTTACCCATTTTGGGGATAAATTAGCTATTCATACAAATGAACTGAGTGATTATTATGTTCATCGAGATTGTCAACAGCACGGTCGGCCGCTCGCTGGCGACCAGCAAATCATCGTCTTACCTTTGCTTTTCTCTCCTTCAGTTACTTTGCAGTATGATTTCTGCGGACTGGAAAACGTCTTTCTTATTATCTGAGGACTATGTTTAACCTTGGATGCCACAGACTTTAACGAGTCCATTTTAGCAGGATACTCACTAGCTATAGCGCTAGTAAATTTGCTGTTGTCTATAATGCATTCATCGAGGCCAGCAGTCATCGAAGCCAACAGCAATTAAAATATATATAATAGAGGGGGAGGGGAGGGGTGGGGTGTTTACAATAAATAAACAATACCAGAAGCTCCTGAAGAGGAAACACGACCCTGGGTTCTTGAGAATTATATTGTAAAGAATAGTGCACCTTTACATACAGGAATTTCGCTAAGATATCATTTCAAATCTTATGTTTTAATACGTATACTGGCCATAAGATGTCTTAGCCAATCGCACCATCCCAACTTTGCGTGATTCGCAAATTGCCGGTGAGGTTCGATGTTGGTCGAGCAATAATAGAAGTCAGGAAAATGTGCGTGCATGGATACAGAATAAGGTGGTTACCAAACTAGTAGTAATCATAGATTATAGTGCGTCTCCTTATCCCGTGGCACCTCGTCTTGACCTAGTACCTCAGTTTCATGAATTAATTCAGCCACTGTTTAAAAGGGCTATGTCGCGAGATATGTCACGCAGGCAACATCAAACAAATTCACGCTATCGCCATGGGATCGGGCAAAATCCTGCCATGTGTACTCCGAAAGGTCTCAGATTTTTCCGACATATAAATAGTCTATTTGTCTTGATTTCATTTCGGTTATTTCTCCGATTCTGAAATCATACTCCTCAGTACATGTACTAATACCGGAACCGGAACCGGAAATGAGAAATTTCTGAGAAAGCCTGAAAAAGTGCTCCCGTGATATAAACTTCTCGGACACCGCGTTAATGGAGCATGAAATCGACGATTAAGTCACGCAACATTCAACGTGAATATCGCATGATTTTTCGGATAAAATTACAACTACCAGTTGCAAGTAAGACACAAGACTGTTGGCCGGTCAGTGAATTATTGCTACAAGACATACAGCGAATTAAAAAAAAGCATAACAAAAACAAAAAAAAAAACATAGCATCAGTGTTGCCACCCGACCAGAGTGTCTCGTTGTCCTCAGCTCGGAGAGAGAGAATCCAGGCGCGCGAGAACGCGAAGCGCGCCCTCCGCGTTCTCGCGCGCCTGAATTCTCCCCCTCCCCCTGCGAACGCCTGCCACGCAGGCTAAATAAACCCCGGCGGCAGGGTAATTCGATTTTCAAAGGTTCTCGGGTAGCTAGTCCGGCAAGGATTCATAATCAGCTGTATCGGCTCCTGGCTGGAGAGATTTCACCATCATGCAAAGTAAACTATAGTGAACTACGAGTAGCTAGCCCCTCATTACTCTCAGGGATAGTCGAGCGGATGATCCCTCGCAGGAGGCAAGTCGCTTGATCACCCGGCCGCTCGAATAGGAGGTCATTCTCGTCTCCTGAGCCCTCGTTTCGTTTGGTCAGCGGTAGAAAGGCCATTAAAAAAAAATCCTGGCCCCGGTTGTTTAAACGGTGGAGAGCGCTATCCACCGGATAAATCACTATCAAGTGGATAAGTATTAACAAAATCCATTGTGTTATCCGCTGGATAGTGATTTATCCGGTGGATAGCGCTATCCACCTTTTGAACAAATGGGGCCTGAAAACAACCTCGTTCCCAGGACCTTTACCCTGGCTTGGCCTGAAAAAAAGTTTTGTTCTGGGGACGAAAATGCTAGGTCAACTCGTACTCAATTTTGCTTTCTGCGTATGCCCGAAACGAAAAAGCGTCAATGGAAGGAAAGGATGTCACTCTATTTTTCATGTTGAAAACAACGTTATGGCCAGTTTGGTTGCAATTTGTCTAGACAGCGGTAATAAAAACGGAATCAGTGGCTTAAAATTGCCGGGTTTTTTTGCCGAAGCTCTAGAAGTCAATGGGTTAAACTGGTGTTCAGTTATCAAATTTGCTTTGCACGGCCTTTGCAAGCCATCATCAAACATATCCTTTAGAAATATATCCATAGGATCTCAGTAGAAAGAACTACAGTGCTGCATGTATTGCACCAACAAATTAACTGTAGAAACAGTGTGCTCTTGCACTTCCCAGTTTTTAATAAATCGCTTGACTTTTCTTTTCCTTTTACATTTACTGCGGAGACCTCGATTTGTGAACAGATATCTCTACCTTAAAATGGCACGTCTGCGTGCCATGCCCAGAGAGGCGAAAAAAAAATAGGCTGTTTACGGAGACTTTAGAAGGTAATAAGTACAGTGAACTCGGACACTTTTTGGGATGTAGCTAAGAGCCGGCTACTGGCTAATTTTACCACCTGAAAGAGAACTTATCACCGGCTGAAATTTGACTAGAAAACAAAGATTTTGACAGATTTTGAAGGTGCACGAGCCAGAAAAACCGACTGAACTTGTTAATGAGCCTGCTAAGTGTTTTCTTAGCTACACCCCTGTCGGAGTTTTCTAGTTTTCAAGGCGGACATCTCCCTAAGGTGGACTGCTAAAGCTGGTCCTGAAGGTGTCCTGCTTAGACATAGTTTACTGAAAACGTTCATGTTGAAAATAACGTTAGCACAATAACTTATCTGCTTAGAACTAAATTTTTTTTTTTTGTTATTTGTGTTCCATAAAATAGTACAAACTGTTCCTGGTTTAAAGCACAGCTACATCAACTGCTCTTAACGTTATTAGCTGTCGCTCAGATCTTTTATGGTCGTACACTGACTGAGGAATAAGAAAAACACTGAACTAAACTATTGCGGCTAAACGTCAATCTGTATATCTTAACGCCGGCAAAATAGAACAGGCTATCGTCCGCTATCGTTTCAATAGCCGCCGCCATTACTCCTTACAACTGAGCGAAGGGTATAGCACAAACAAGTATCGATGTTGTTGTTTCAATCCTCTTTGGTGCATTCAACAGGAAATCACGAGAAAACCTCAAAGAACGGAAACGCGGCTGTTGAGGGGTTCAAAAGGTCAGCATAGAAACACGCAGTGCCAGCAAGTCCTTCATATAAGCTGTAGGGAGAGTCCGGTGTCCTAGCTCCCTTTTGGAAGTCTTCTGTTTGCATGAATTCGGAGAACTTCTGGGCGCGGTAAAGGTATTGGTCTTCTTTTGTAAGTCGATAAAGCAATAGGAAGACGTACCCACTTCCTAAAATATAAAGAGAGAGAGAGAGCGTACTAGTTAAGAGAACACAGTCAAAGTTTGGAAGCGTCTGAATGGAAAACGTTGATTGTTTTCATCGAAATCGGGGACTTTCGAAAACGTTTAAAAAAAAAATGACTCTTATAAAGCACCACCCTATCTTTTATGGCTAAAAACGGAGACTTCAAAATACACTGACGACAAAATCTCCGTTTTCGATGAAAATGATCAGAACTTTATCATGTTTCAGTGTGAACGACAGACGAAAACTCGTCAAAACAAAACGTTTTCAAACGAAATTGCATTTAACACGTTTGGATGGGTGAAAATAATACAAAAAACGGAAAACATTTTTGTTTTACGTTTTTAGCCGAATGAAAACGGGGCCTTAGAAGGTAAAAAAAAGTCAAAGATGTCAAAAATGTAGCTACAGGTATTTGAGAAAGCAGATACAGTGACGATTCTAGGCCGTCTTCAGTTCGACAGACGTTTGCGAGCGGCGAAGGTGCGCTCTACTCATCCATGAAAATTCTCATAAAGGGTGCAAAACTAGAAATTCATATAACCAAGCAGGATACAAAATTTACAGGTTCAGTCACAAAAATAATAGAGACTTTTAGATCCACATTTCCCGCTAACCGCGAACCTGTGGAGGTCACGTGACCAATACACAAGGTGACGTTTGCCGTTAATTCTTCACGTTTTCGACGGCGGAAGGTAGGTTTACACGTAGGCAGTTACCTCAGCATTTCTTTGCACAAATTTTGAGCTACCCCACGTATGAATGCTATTGAAATGTAGAATGACTCTTAGTGTTCCATTTGATATGAGTTTCACTATCAGGAATTGAACATTTTTGCTTTGTTTGTCTTTTGAAACAGAAACACGAGGCAGCCTGAAAAACAAGTCTCCCACTCTCTCTGCAGTCTCCCGCTATCTAAAAGTCTCTAATGTACTGACGGCAAACGCCAAACGGCTAACCTCAACCCGCGGTGCGCGGTTAGCGGGAAACGTGGATCTGAAAGTCTCTAATATCCGGGGAATGGACCGGCGCGGACCGGCTATAATAGCACATCTCTGGTACTGGAAAAGTAAATGCTGAAGTACGGCAGGAACGAACCCAACGGGTCCGTCTTTCAAAGCTAAGTCGTCTGTTTTGAAAATGTAGACTTTTGTTAAACAACAGTTGTTGACTGCGAGTCAAAGATTTACCTGCCACTCCATGGCATATTCCAGGCCCTTTGTGCAACAATCCTCTGTGCCACGTGAGTTCAGCGCACCTCTTGGCAGCTTGTAAGTACTTGTCATCTTTCCAGGTGAGATATGCTTTGGCCAACAGGTAAACAACACCCGGTGCGCCATGGCACCAATGAACCAACTCATCCTCTTGGTCACGAACCTCCCCAGGGACAGGGGGATAGTTTCCATTTGGCATCTCACACGATAGGACATAGTCTACAGCTCGGCGAATGAGACTTTCAACATCTGCTCTGTTTGTGAAATGTTCTGGGAAGCTGAGCAACATCTGAAGAATGGAAGAAAGTCCATGTCCGGCTCCTAAAAGCAGTAAAATATATTATATGGTATGGGCATTGATTACAGAGAGGATTGCCTGTAAATTTGATTGTTTAAAGTATAAATTATTTCGGCTGTTGTAAAGAAGTGGCCATTATGGGGAGTTTGAGGGACATGGCCTGCGCCGGTACATTAATAGGGCAAAATTTCGAGGCAGCTCTCGCTAGAGGAACGTGTGAAAGGGAGCCATCTCTCTTTTTCGTGCATGCCCCTTGCATGTGCGTCCTCGAAATTTTGCCCTATCCATAAAACCTGCTACACAGGCTTGTTGGAGCAAGAAAACATGGCCATTGTAGAGAAGAGGCTGCTATTGTGAGTTGGTTATTTTATTGAGAGGAATGGAATGATCCAAGGCCGGGTATTTTAACAGTCATGCAAACAGAAGTTGCATACTTTTGATGCTTGTTTTGCTAGAGAGCGGTTAAAGTTACCCTGACCCAGTAGAAAAAATGTATCATTATGCAAGGGTTTAAAAAAGAATTGAAGTAGGAGGCTGGCCAAGGTATCATAATAGGCAGCTATGACAGATAAGGGGCCGTGAGGCCCCATCGCACTAGGAGGGTTCTGGGGGCATGCCCCCCCCCCCCCCCAAAAAAAAAAAAAAAAAAAATTTTAAATCTAGAGGCTCGAAAATGCAATTTCCAGCATTCTGAGCATGAAATTGAGTGAAACGTAAGACAGTATTTTGTTGTTTGTTGTCAGTAACCGGTGGTGAGAAGCGAAGTAGGCAGCGCTACTGACCGCCGGTAGCCAGCTTCTATTGAAACCCCTGTTATGTGCACATTTTGTCTGACAAACAAGGTCTCATTTATAAACTGGATAAGATTATTCACCTTTGAATCAACCAGCACCAATACTACTTACCTAAGTATTCAGTCCTATAGTAAGAGTACATAAGGGGGCTCCTTGAACGGTGGCTCCGTGAGTATTGCTGACCGGACTCTATGATAGCATCAAAAAGGGGTCTGGTGACATCTGAAGGTACCACAGTCCTCCCAAGCTTTTGGTTCAAGAGAAGTGAACCACACAAGTAGCCCGCTCTGCCAACAAACAGTTCATCAGATCCAGGTCGAAAGAAGTTCAGGGGCCGGCAGATGTTGCCCATCTCTAGAAACTTCTGAATGCACTGGTCTGCCTCTTGTTGGTGTTCTAATTAAAAAGTAAACACTAGATTAAAAAAAAAACAATCAATTTAATGCAAAACAATAATATGCCTGTGATACTTACAAGACAAACAACAATATTGATAACATTTCTTTGTTCCTCAGAAGAATATGGGATCTGAATTAACTGCAGAAATATTTCCTAAAACTGCAGATAATTACATTGCCAGATGAAAACTGTCATGCAAAACTAGTACATGTGGCTATTGAAAAACAAAACAAACAAACAAACAAACCTAAGGCATTAAAGACAAGAGCTGACACTGCATATATTCCTGAGTGCCCCAAAAGGAAAGATGCTCCTATGCCATCATTCTGCGGGTTAGCTCTGGATACTTCTTGAAGGCTAACCTAAATAAACCAAAATGGAAATTGCCTTCAAAAATGCTATAGTTCAATATATTTCAAGACAACAGTTTTGGCTGTGGTGGTTGTGGGGAGGGGCAGTTCTCTGGAATAGTATATCAAATACTATTAAAGGACAGACAAGCCTGAAATCGTTTATATCATATTTGTAATTTAGTATAATTTTAATGACCTATGACCATATTTATTTAATATTGTATTTTTTATTGCATGATTTTTGCACGGCTCTCTGGAAGAACATTTTTATGAATGGGATTCCGTGACTAAATAAAGATGATTGATTGATTGATTGATTGATTGATTAATGGATTGATTGATTGATTCATTCATTCATTGGGGGATTTGGGGGGGGGGGGGGGGGGGAGTGTGATTGGTGTATAATAATACCTTCATGTACTCAAGGGCCTTTCTGAGACACTGCTCTCGTATGTTAGCAAATGTGTTAAACTTCGAGCTTTCCGCCACAGCATAGAAAGCGTACCCGATCCCTGCACCACCAACATACAGACCTCCATCGTGACTTGATCGTTCAGGAGGGCTCTGCTCCTCGATCAATCGCAAAACTCTCGGCACAAGATCTCTTAGATACTCAACACTTCCTAACGACCCAGAAAAATCCTTGTACTTGTTCACAAAACACCTTGAACGGCTACGAAACATTGTCGCATGCGTTAAGAATTATGTGTTTTGAAAAACACTGCCTTTCAAGCTTTCTTTGGGATTTGTTTCCAGTTCCCTTCTATAACTTTCACAAATGAGGACCCAGGAGACCTGGTAGCGATTGAATATCCTTTTATGGCCATTATGGCCATATTTAGTTTATCCTCCATGGCGTAAACAGCTGGTCGAATGTCGTGCGGACGCGAGAATAAGTAAACAAGGAAAGGAAACATTTTCTCGTTGTCAAAGAATCAGGACGCGGTTTTTGTATTAGCTTTTTCCTTCACAGGTCAAAATGCCCGTAAAGTTTAACCTATTTTCCAGAAAATAATCGCATCTTTGCAAAAATCTGCCCTGCAGTTGAAAGAAAATGCCGGAATTAAGCGATCAACAATTGAAAGACCGCGTGCAGAAGCTGGAAAATTTGTTAAGGGTAATTAATGGTTCTGTTGTCGTCTTTTACTTTCTTCTTTTGAATTTTTTGATCGTTTGGAAAATAATTGATACCACTGATTTTTTTACAGGCTAGAGAAGAGAGGATTGTAGCACTTGAAACAGAGAATGCTATGCTGTATCTTAAACTAGCGCAGGTAAATAGCTAGCGATATCTATACGCTGTTACCGCTGCGGTTAATTTATTAGAGTTGGTATTGGTTCACCGGTAACAAACTTTTAATGCACCGTCCGATTTGACTTCAGAGGTCGAGCATTGTAATCTAAATGTCCCTAGATACCAACCAACGTCAATGATCTTTTATGTGTTAATTGAATAACAGTACAAGATATTATGCATGTACTGTTAATGTTCAATTTACTATAACAAGACTAGTTATCAGTCAATTACTTACTTCGTCAACCTGTAGCCAAAGTCTGCGTTTGGGGCAAATGAACAAAAAATATCGCACCACATGAAAGTACTGCATGACAGATTCCTAATTCAATGGTCAGAGTTTAGGATTTCTGCAATTCCAAACGTACTGCCCAAAACAAAAATATCTTGGGCAGCATAAACAGCACCCTAGGAAGCATTCAACTGAATTCTAAAAACTAAAATCACTTTTAATTCAGCCCTCTCAAAAAGTCTCACAGTGGTAGCAGGGGTGGATCTAGGGGAGGGGTGCAGGGGGTGCCCACCCCCCCCCCCCACCCCCGAGATGACCTGCATCTTTCTAATATAACTTGTTCGCTTTTAAAATTTGCTTACGTCACCCTTCAGTTACGTCATTCCTTAGAGGTGCACCCCCTCCTAAGAAAAATCCGGGATCCGCCTCTGAGTAGGCAACACACTGTAAACAGAGCAGAAAAGACCAAGTGCAAAGGGGTCCTGGTGTTCATTAATGTGAACTAAGCAGCAAATAATCACCTGTAGGTGGCAAAACTGCCAGCTGCTGGCACATTTTGAGAGGCTTCTGAGTCATCAGCTCGTTTGTGTCAACTTCGGGGAAAAAGGTTAACAAACTAACAACCAAAATATTAAAGATGAATCTGCTTCATCAACTTGCAAAATTTGTGTGAAGACATTTTGGACTGATTGCAAAAATAATCTTGGTGGATCCCCTATTTAGTTCTCTAGTCTAGAGAACCATTTTCTCAGGCTATTTCTTTGTCAATCTGTAGGAGGACCCAGTTAATACTTTATCTGATCATAAAGGTCTGCCCTTCATCTGGAAATTCCAGTTTACAATTCATACTCTCCCTTACAAACATTGGCTTTTGAGTTTTTGATACCCCCTTTGGCTTTCTCTCCTCGGATTTTCCAGTGACCTACCATGGGAAGTGTGGTATGGATATTTCTAGGTACTACTGACAAAGTACCCTACATTTGTACATGTAGTTGCATATATCATACAATTATTAAAAGAGTCATAAATTACTTTTGTTAGTGTCAAGGCTCTGTCCGGTCCTGCAGACATGAATCCACCCACTTTAGACGCTTGTTTGATGAGGAGCAGGGTTTTAGAAAGAATTCATTACAGACACTGAGAACCTCTAGTGCAAAAGTACAGGTACAGTGATCTAATATAATTACACAGTTTCTGAGTTTTTGTTGACTGAGAAAAATTCCAAGAAGCCCAAAGAGCTCACAGCTTGGAATTTAAGAGCCCAGACTGTAAATTGTTGGATGCCTCTAGCCCAGGGATGTAGCTACATTGTAAGACCCGGCTACCAGCTAATTTCACCAGCTGAAAGAGAACTTATCACCGGCTGAAATTTCACTAGAAAACAAAGACTTGGGGTGATTTTGAAGGTGCACAAGCCAGAAAACCGACTGGGCTTGTTAATAAGCCTGCTCAGTTTTTTCTTAGCTACACCCCTGCAGCCACAAACTAGTCTAGGTGCCCAGGCTTAGTTAGCTTGGTACCCAATTTAGCTGTTAGCTATTGTACCTTTAATGCATCAGCCTTGGTGTCAAGAGCCATGTGCATGTTGTGTCAACTTTAACTAGATGTATGCATTAAGGTGACAGCACAAGCACTTAATTCTATGTGAAGAAACCAGAGAATTAACTATGTGGTAAATCAGAGTGCTGAGAACAACCCATAATAATTGATAATTTTTTTTTTTTATTTTAAGGAAATATTTTAGCTCCAATAAGGAAATGGGGTCACGCAACAGTTTTTTACCTCAGTGGGTTTCCAAACCACAATCTCCAGATTAGATCTTCCATCACTCTAGCATTTGAACTACTAGTCCACGCAGAAGCAGATTGTGGGCGATAATTAGGTGGTAATTTGTGGCAATGAGATTGTGAAAATTACAATAAATGTTGAACCATGCAGCACAACTGATTTTACAAACAGGAATTATCAGGTGCAAATTAGAAATACAACTTAACTTTGTGGTTACTCAGTACACTATAGTAGTTGCAGCAACATGTTGGGGGTAACCTTTAATTATTAACTTGCAGAGGAATTGAAACCTTGGTTATTAAAAACGTCTGGCAGTTTAATTCATTATTTTGGGATGCAAATCTGTTATCAAATCCAAATGTAGGAGCTTAAGCTTGAGATGCATGATCTGAAGAGGAAAATAAAAGCTCTTCCAGAACTGCTGTCTCAAGAAATGGAAAAGACAACAAAACTCACTGATCAGTTTGGCTCTATGAAAATGTCCAACATGGAGGGTAGGTGCACCACGACCAATTATTTAAAATTGTCCCAATGCATACAGTATATACATGTATACTATTCACTCGTCCAACAACCTTCTTTCCTACTCACTACTTATTATTTCTTTTGCTCCAGGGAATCATTTCAAATGTCATTTGAGTGTTTTTGTTATTTCAAGAGCTTTACTGATTGAGGCTTAGTGGCTTACATGTAACTCATCTCCAGTTGTCTATTTCTTTTATTCTTGTGAACTGTAAGACATGCACATGCAGGGACAAGCATGTACATATAAAACATATCTTGCCATTAGACTACATGTAGATGAGCTGCCTTCTGAAGGTCTTTATATCCTTACTCTCTAGTGGTGGATCTAGGGGATGGACTCCCCCCCCCCCCCCCCCCCCATCTTGCCAAAAAATAAGGCTGGTAGGGCCAAAAATGTTTTTCAGACTCTCTTAGTGGAGACGCAGTGGTCTAGTGGTTAGCGCATTGGACTTTTGACCTTAAGGTTGGTTTTGTGAGCCATTAGGCTTGTGTAGACTTACCCCTAACATTTTCACTTGAACCTGCCCCCCTTATTCACTCTGACCCCCTCACCTCCCCCCCCCCCACCCCTTCACTATCCTGCCCCTCCCCCTTCACTGTCCCTCTCCACTCCACCCCTTACAATAGAATCTTGATCTGCCATTGCTTTCTCGCCAGTTGTCATGTTTCCACTCCCTCACTGTTATGTCTCTTATTATTATTATTATTATTATTATTATAATTATTATTATTGCAGTAAAACTATCTGTATGCACAGTGTTATAAAAGCAACACAGGGCGCAAAGCGTAACCTGTGCGCAAGAGCGAAACTTAAAAAAATAAATAAATAAGTTACTAAAACCTTATATCTACAAATCTAAAAACTATAATCTAAGCATATAAATGTCTCTAATATCTCTCATTCTCATTATATATACAAATCTAAAAACTATAATCTAAGCATATAGATGTCTCTAATATCTCTCGTTCTTTGTATAAAAAAAAACCTATAAACTAAGCATATAAATATCCCTAATGTCTCTCATTTTTCCTGGCCGATGTCTGATTATTATTATTATTATTATTATTATTATTATTATTATTATTATTATTATTATTATATCTTAGGACTTCAATCCAAGCTTCTCAAGACAGAAATGGAGATGGTTGAATTTCGGCAAAGATATATAAAAGAAAAATCCAGGAGAATGACATTACACAACACTCTTGTGGTGAGTATCTACTGTATGTACAAGTCTGCTCAAACTATCTGTTCAAACTGAAAGGTATTTGAATAACCTGTATTGAGTTATGCTAAAGAATAGACTTGAAGTGCTACTCTAGTCACACTTTTGCTCCCAATAGACTTGAAGTGCTACTCTAGTCACACTTTTGCTCCCAATAGACTTGAAGTGCTACTCTAGTCACACTTTTGCTCCCAAAGACTCCATGGTATAGTAATGGCAGTCGATAATAGGCGAGCTCAGACTTTGTCTTTGTCTTGGAATGCGTAAATTCGACCATGACTAACATCCTTGTCCCAAGGATCTTCTCCAAATTCAAAATGGGGAAACCTCGGCTCTAGACACTGAAGTCTGCCGAAATACTCCATAGTGAGAGAATGTGTCTTAGTCATCACTTACCCTCCCCTGCACAGGAGCAGATTCGACATGGGCGTGTCCACTCTCTGTTCCTTTGGGACGTAGTTGGCCACGGTAAAAATACATTAAATACAGTAAAATTTATGCTGGATTTTGGAGCCAATTATTGACCAAAAAGTTGAATTTCATAGGAAATCCGCGGGAATATCCGAGTTCACTGCAGACTACGTCCGTCAATAGGCCAACTGGACGCACCCGGTGATGAGGACTCGCTTGGTATGGCTGGCACCCCTTCAGAAAAAGTGGTGGAGATTCTTGACGAGGAGAAGATTGTGGTTAAACCTGCCAAGCCAATTGGAGGTCAGTTTCAGAAGAAGGAGTTTGAATTTGAGAGAGTATACAGCCCCGAAACTGACCAACAGTCACTCTTCGACGATGTGGCTCCTCTGCTGACCTCCCTTTTAGATGGGTGAGTTTCTAACTGAGTTGTTGTGATTTTTGGTTGCTTAATTGTTCAGCTTTTGTGGATTATCTACCGGTGTTCGTTGAGTTCCGCCTCAGCTAAAAAAAAATAGGCGTGTAGTGATTAAGAGCCAGTAATTACACCAAACGTGTTTCAACAACTTACTTCGCCGAATGTTAGAAGTTTCACGATGAATTTTTACCATTCGCTATTCCATTTGTTTTCGCACAGCACACGAATGCGCACTGTGTGACTTAACATTACAATATGTCCTTTTCCTTCATTAAAGATAATATTTAAAAATAAAGTCGAGCAAAAAACCCGCAAATACTCGGGGAATAAAACAAACAAACAAACAAACAAACAAACAAAAACTCTAATCCTAACCGTAGCGCCGCCCCCGCTCTCAGCCCTTCTTGCGGCCTGAAATTAAATAAGCCCGCGTGGGCTTATTTAAAATCAGGCGACAAAGTTGACCATGGTAAAAATACATTAAATTGCAAGAGTTTAGTTGCAAGAGCACACAGACGTTTTTTTTTTTTTTTTTGCCACTTGTTTTGTTTTGATTTATGCTGGATTTTTGGAGCCAATGAAATTAAATAATCCCCGCGGACTTGATGGAGCTTTTTCGGTATATATGTTGTTTGTTTGAAAAACAGGTATAACGTGTGTATCATGGCGTACGGGCAGACGGGTTCAGGTAAGACGCACACCATGCTAGGAAGCCACGACTTAGATATGGAGATTGATTCTGAATCCCTGAACAAGGATGAGGGCATTATACCACGATCAGCAAAGGAGATGTTCAGGTAATAAGATAACCATTCAACTGTTGTTTAACCCCTCAACTCCCAGGAGTGCCATAATGGCTGGAATTACTTCTCAAGAACCTGCTTGAATAGTCATATGTAATCATTTCATTTACAGACGCAAAACATGAACCGGTTTAATGAGACAAAATTACTCTTTGGGGATGGGGTATGGAGTCTTGAAACAGTTCCAGTTCGATTAACCCTCTTAAATTGCCAAACATCAAAGTTCAGGAAAATTCCCAAATTTCATTTTGTAACATATTGAAAAACAAATGGTACCATACAAAAGTAATGCCAAAGAGGTTTCATTTGAATGGTCACATCATAGGATTTCATCAACAGACTCAAAAGTTAGAACAAATGGTACCATGTAAAAGTACTGCTGAAGAGGTTTCATTTGAATGATCACACCATATGCGTAGGATTGCGTCGACAGACTAATGAAGGTAGAACTAAACCACATGTAGTAGATGTAGACGCGTGTATTCATATAATTGACTCTGGCAGTGAACGGGTTTAAAAGGGCCTCCGGATGTACAAGAGGACTTATTGTGCGTGCACATGCTTATGTCTGGAAGGGTGATACCACGCGAGGCTATTTTTTTTAATTTAATATGTATTTGTTTGTTGTTATCACGTAATCCTACATAAAAGTTGTTGTTCTACCTAAATTGTGAACAAGTCTTGAATACTTAGATTTTTATTCGGACAAATAAGCACAGGCTTAACTTCCACTTCCCTTCCCCGTGATTCTTGAACAAGCTTCTCCGTTTCCAATATGGGCCGATTTTATTTTGCGTTTATTGAATATCAGTTCCGATAAGAACGCTGTTCAGTGTTTTCGCAGTAATCCTTATCCCGTTCATTTTACTGTCAAGAGAAAAATAAACAAATACCTAGGGCTACTAGTAAACTCCTTAGACAAGAAATTTGATTCCACATTGTCTCTCTTCACTCAAGTGTATAAACGGGAATCAGCGACAAAATGCCGACGGGGGTAACCCTGTGATGGACTAGCATCCTATCCAGGGGGAATAGCAATACTCCTAGTTGCTTTGGTCTACGGAAACCGGTTTAAGCTCCAACCGAATGGGATGCCTGTGGCTCGTGTGCAATTCATCTTTACTACTCCTGTGAATCTGGCAATTTTGGATACCCTGGTTTGAAGTAGCCGAGCTATAGCCGCATAACACTTGCTTCGATCATTTGTATTTGCAGACTAATCAATGAGCGTGAGAACACTGAGGAGAGCTACTCACTGGAAATGTCTGTTTGCGAGATTTACAACAACGAAGTTAGAGACCTCCTGGCTGGAAAGAATGCTTCCAGGGTTAGTAAATTTACCTGTTATTGTTGGCATCTTCTGTCTATTTAACACGTCATTTCACTTGATTCGCAACCCGCTGAAGCTCTTTTGATTTGTGAGATGTGGTTTATTCTGTTATTATGAATTATCACAGGATACAGTACCACAGCAAATGTCTGTCAGTAGTTTTTACTCTTCAATTTTGGTCAGATATTAGGAATTTTATTTTGTAGATATAAAGGGTTAGAACCAAATGATATTAACATGGTAATGCAGTACTACAGGAAAGTACAGATTACACTATTGGGTTTCATCCAAAGCCTATACATACACGACTTCACTCTAGAGGCGAATTAAACACCTGTTATAATACATTATGCATTGTATAAAAGCACTCCTGAATTTGAGGTATCATGAAAATATTTTTATGCCGTTGAAACACTGGTTAAACTAGTGCGCTGGTAATTTCACTAACTGACCTTGTTCTAGAGTGCGGCATTGCGGGATTTCCGCATAAGTTTACATTATCGAGTCAAATGTTCCCCACAACAATTGAACAAAGGATGCCTGTACTCAAAAGAACTGTACAGAAGTCATGCAATGCCCGCTTTTTGCAGGTCTAAAACTCTGATGTAGAAACATTTAAAAACGCTTATGTTAAACTTGGATTCTACAGAATATATTGCTTAAGTAACTTTAAATAATGAAATCTCTTTGGCCACTTTTTTAAGAAAGGCCCATTTAAATTGAGAATGGGTCCCACATGGCCCTCATGAGCTTTTTCTGGGGTAAATCATGTGTAAAGTATACTATGATGTACGAGGTAATACTCGAAGAAAGCTCTGAAAACTATTCATTGAAATGTAAAAAAGATCAAATACTAAATAAATAATATATAGTTGAGATTTAGCAGAGTCTATGGAGCTCATTCCTCTGCCTGCAGGCTGCAGGTTTGTTAGCCTGTTCCAAGGGGTAAGATTATTATGGGACCGGGACTGGCAGCTAAAAATCCGGTGAGCTAACGAGCGGGGGAAACGAGGGAAGACTATTACTCTCCGTCAGCACTCACAATTTTTAACTTCGCGCGCCGCTTATCCTTCGTTCCCCACTACATGTATCTTAACGCCTGCAACAGGCCACAGGTTTGTTAAAACTGACAACATCAGTTTTGGGGAAAATAAACTAAGAGAAACAACAAAAAAAACAGAGAAATGTTTGAAGCACGGTCAGTCTGTTGTACTACATGTCTACATTCGCCAGCTTTCCTCAGTTGTGGCTGCGAACCATGTTCCGCAGTATGTTCATAACAGCTCGTCGAATGTGTCTCATCTTCCAGCAGTAGATCAGAGGATTCAGAGATGAATTGAGAAAAATCAGAGTCCCAGTGTAAAGTTGCATAGTCTCTGTAGTGATAGTTTGTCCAGAGATAACAAAGAAAACTAAAAGGCACACGTTTGGTAAATAACAAACCAATAATGCAAGATAGACGAAGAGTGGTCCCACTGAAAGTTTTGTCAGCATTGCAACATTTTCAATATCGCTATTCTGTGTTTCTTGTGGTACTTGCTGGGTTTGAATGTGCTTTGTGTGGCGTCGAATGGTCACATATATCTTGTAGTAAAGACACGTTGCAATAGCGAGACAGGAACCTTCAATAATGGCAAAAATACAGTAAATAATGCTCACTGCAATCCATGGCCTAATCAACGAGAGAAATGCGCTGAAAACCCATATTGAAATCGCCACAGCAATAGCACGCTTGTGAGTCACGAGTTCCTGGTATCTGAGGTGAAGATGAATAGCCAAGAATCTGTCCGTACCTAACGCCATTACTCCAAAGAGTGAAGAATAAGTAAATAAATTGGACGTTATGAGATGCGCGATGTACGTTGTATTCAAAGTTGCATTGCTCTCAGTTTTTTGTTCCAACCTCATGACATTAACTGCAATGTACAACGGATGCGCCAGTAAACCAACACCAAGATCAGAAACAGCCAGACTCAGTAGCAATGTTTTTAAAAGTTTCGGTAACGACGAAGTTTGTCTTAAGGCGTGGATCGTAACACTGTTCAGCGTAGTGGTAGTATAACACAACAGAGCATTGAAAATGCAGACGACAATGTACGATGAATGGGGATCTTCGTTTTCTTTCATTGTAAAACGTTCTTCAAGAACACGACGTTTTTCGTCGCGTCGTCACCTTTCAGGACCTATGTGCCCAGAGGTAGTGTGATGTTCGAAGATGTAAGTTTGATCATCTGACTGATGTTTCTAGAACATATCGCGGTGCAGATTTTGCGAAAGCGACGTTAAAACATCCTATTATAAAGCGCTCAGTCTGGTCATCTTTTTTAAACTTTACAATAATTTGACAGTTTGTCAATCTGACCGATGTTTCTAGAAAGGATCAGATGTTGCACAATCGACATTAAAATGTCTTATTACAAAGCACTCGCTTTGGACGTTTGTCTGTTTTTACAACAATTTCAATGAATTCCTCGCTGTAACTTGAAAAAAAAAAGCAGCAACAACAGCAACAAACAAACAGACAAACATTCGTTTAAACCCAGTACAAGGCTCGCTTTGGTAAAAAGGCGTAAAAAGATCGCTTCTCGTTGCTTAAAATTAAACAGATGGTCGTTGATTTAGTACCTCTCTTCTTGTCGTCATAAACCTTGTCTGATTTGAATATTATTTAAAATGTAGATGAGAGGCCAGACTCCAAACAGCAGCAGTACTTGCATCCAGTATGAAAACAGGAAAATAATGTCATTTTAGAACACCGACGCAGTATAAACTACAATTTCGATTATATCTGTATGTACGCGTGCAGGTTTTACTTATACAAAGAAATTGGACTCCACTTTCTGCTGTAAATGAGTTTTTAATCAGCGATCTATTTATCTCCATGCATCTATCCAGCTGTGGTCCATTTGATGTTATACAGTGTACTGAATTATAGGCGCATTTGATTGGTCATTACCTATGATCTGTTAGAGTACAGACGCACAGCTGATGTCATGGAGAATTTGTTTTCTCTGTTTCGTCCAACATAGCGGACAGTTTTGAAATTATGGACGAGATGATTCCGGAAACGGCAGGTGAAAGCATCGAAAAAATGTTTAGCAGAAGCTATAGAGCGTATGCACTCACGTGGCAAGCAGCTATGCAAATTTATTGGAACAAAAGAAAGTGTTAACATAAGAAAAGCGTTCAAATCACACAGGATTGTTTTGGTACACCAACATGGCCGCCGTTCTATTGTTTTGGTACACCAATATGGCCGCCGTGACGTCATGTGCATACGCTCTATTGACAATTAAGAATAAAGACGAAACCGAAGCGAAAAGTGGTTCTGTTGACGTGGAAAATGCCAAAATTGAAAAAAGAAATGCCTCGAACAGTCTTGATCACAGCTGAGCGATAAAAGACCAATGTTTCTTCCCTGTTATTGTATAAAACAAATAGATTCCATTTTGCAGTGGGTCTGTTCAGTTATATATCACAGAAGACTGCAAAGTGTGGTAAGAACATTAGTGACCAACTCGCCTGCGACGAATTGGCCACTTTTTTTGTTCTCAATAACACAGTTTGATGTCATTTGTGATCTATAAATTGACCGAACTAACTGTATTTTTCTTTTGTAACCAAATATATATATTTTGTTTCAATGTTACTTTTTTTTCTTTTGTTTTGTTTTTGCAGCTTGATATCCTCACCAGTAGCGAGGGAGCTACTGAGATACCGTCTCTTGTTACCAGGTATAAATTTGTGACTCTCAGATGGTTTAAACACTCCTGTTGAGTACTTTTAAAATTCACAGACCCAGAAGATAGAACCACCTTGTGTAGCATTAACACAGTATTAGCACAACATTAGCACAGTATTAATTAGCACAACTGAGATGTAAGGGTAATAGGTCAGTTTTTAGTTGCATTCAATTAGCATTCAGTTGAATAGTAACACTTGATATTTATGCAGTTGACAACAAGAAGCGCCAGTAATCACCCTTAGGTCAGCAGTGTCTGGCACGTGCGCATATTCATGTGCTCTCAGAGTCGAGGGGTTTTGAGGGTGGCGTTGTCGTGGCGGGCGTTCTTTGAGGTTCTGTGTGTTTAAGGCCTCAGTCCCCCCCCCCCCCCCCCCCCAACTTCCCTCCCCCTTTCCACTGCTATTTCATTGTGGGGGTTTTCCTGTTTCCTTGGCATGGGGGCTCATTGCTGGGTTGCCAGGAGTTGCCAGCCGTGGGGGTGGCTATCCATTGAGGAGCTGGCTGCCAAAAGTGGAAGCTCCTGGACATCCAAGGCATCCAATCTACACTTAGCGATGCGGTCGTTAATTATCAGTATAATAAACGTTATTTACGGACGTTTATAATTTTAATGGAACACTTTCTATTTTTTCACGTACTCAGAACCCCTCTATACACCGTAATAAACACCGTAATACTATCCGCTTGTGTTAATTAAAACAGAATGGCGACAGCTTTAAAGCTCCTCAATCACGCAATGTTTCATTCCTTAGAAACTTTTTTATAGTTTCCGTTCACTAGTAGAGTAATTATAAACAAATCTGGACCATTATTTCTTAGTTTACTAAAGAAATAAAAAACGCGCCGAGTGCATTATTGAGTTATATAAGCACGCGAGAATTTTTAAGAACACGAGAGAAGTGCAGAGAAGCACGAGCCAAAGGCAAGTGCTTCTCGCACTTCTCGAGTGTTCTTAAAAATTCCCAAGTGCTTAATATATAACTCAACAATGCACGAGGAACAAGTTTTTTATTTCTTTTATAAAATAAAAACGGTTATAACGAACCTTACGTCACGCGCGTGCTTTATCGAGTTATAATGAACTCGGTTTGACCAATCGTAGCGCGCGCATTTCCTTGAGCATTTTATAATATGATGTAAATGTCTTTTGGCTTTTTAAAGTAACACTAAGAATGGCGACATGGCCCCTTTAATATTACGTCTTTACGTCTCTCAGAGCTGTGAGCACGGTACAAGAAGTGATGGCCCTCGTTTACTACGGCATGCAACGACGGCACGAAGACGCAACGATGGTACATGCGCACTCCAGCCGTTCACACCTGATTGTGCAGTTAACGATTTATACCATTACCAATGCCGCCAAACCAACCGACGCCGCACCCTCGCCCCCAGGTACTCCAACTAGATCACGGCGAACACTGCCCACTCCGTCAACTGGGCATAGCAGTAGATCCCAGTCTCCCGCGCCCAAAAGCAAAGCTGCCTCAGTTAGGCGTTCAAGGTGGGTGTGGTTTATTTGCCGGAATTCATACTTTCTTTAGTTAATATTATGTTTAGTGAGCCAAAACTATGTCAAACAAATTTTATAATGCAATACCGTTTTGGAATTCTAGTGAAACGTCCATGTGCGACCATCACTTCTAAGCGACCACTTTTCCAAAATACCATTAGATATTTTTTTCCAGTGAAATCACTATAGTCGAAACCTCTCGTAAGCGACCGCGACCTCTTTCAACACTGATGATTTGAATGTTTCTCTTGTTGTTAACCTCTGGTAAGCGACCTTGTCCCTAGCATCGATCAAAACTGCAATAGCTGATAGGTGCTTTGAACATTGAAATTACTACAGGTTTATATGATTGAAATTAAAGTTAAGAACCCCTACTATCTGACCTTTCGCAAGCGACCACCTCCCGCATGCGACCACCTCCCGCATGCGACCACCTCCCGCATGCGACCACCTCCCGCATGCGATCACCTTCCGCATGCGACCACCTCCCGTATGCGACCACCTCCCGCATGCGACCACCTCCCGTATGCGACCACCTCCCGCATGCGATCACCTCCCGCATGCGACCACCTCCCGCATGCGACCACCTCCCGCATGCGACCACCTCCCGCATGCGACCACCTCCCGTATGCGACCACCTCCCGCATGCGACCACCTCCCGCATGCGACTACCTCCCGCATGGGACCACCTCCCGTATGCGACCACCTCCCGCATGCGATCACCTCCCGCATGCGACCACCTCCCGCATGCGACCACCTTCCGCATTCGACCACCTCCCGCATGCGACCACCTTGGCTTTGTATTTTAAGTGGCCGCTTACGGGAGGTTCAACTGTATTTATTTATTTTTACTACTTGTCCTTGACTACTGTTTGCGCCATGACATTGTTCGATATCTGCTAGGGGCTTAGCCGCTATTTTTGCAATGTTTTGAAAACGTTTACAGGTTTTCTGCAGTCGCATTTAAAATAGTCAAGTGAGATTCGTTTATCTGATGTGACGGAAACCATCCAAAATTGAAAAAAAAAATCCCCAATCTTAATAAATAAACAAATGACACCGGATGGAATTACTTCTCAAGAACCTGTTGAAACAGTCATATTTAATGGTTTCATTCACAGACTCAAAACGTGAACCACGTTAATTGAGGCAAAATTAGTCTGTAGGGGAGGGGGGACAGTCTCCAAACAGCTCAAGTTCATTTAACGGTCCGGTCGGTTCGTTTAACGGTCCGATCGGCCAGTTTTGACAAATACTAAGCCATACTCTTACAAAGTTAGTCTAAATGTGTCTTCACTTCTCCCTCCACAGGTCTCCGGCACCCGGGACTCCCGCTGCTCGGTCCAGATCTCCCTCCCCAACCCGGACCAATGGTTCTTCCACTAACGGAAAGCAGAGTGTTAAAACTAAACTGCAGCTTGTCGACTTAGCTGGAAGTGAATGTGTCGGTAAGAAAATATGTTTTCTGTGTGTTGACCAAACAATCCTACCTAGCAAGTTAAGGATTATTAGCTGGGATCAACACAGAGTGAGCCGAAATGCTCTCCACTGAATTGCATCTTTATTATTTCTGTTTGAAGCTTTTATTCCCTAGCTCTTCCTTAGCATAGATTTTCTGAGTTTTTACACCTTTTTAACGTTATCTATTTTGGACATATTGTGTTCTATTGCATTTTGCCCCCTCCTTTTGCCACATTAAATCGAAAGTCGTTTCATTAAGTATTGGTGAATAATATGATTTTGCAAGTGAGGAATATAAAGTGCGAGAAATTTAAGAACTTATGTGCTAAAAATAGCTCTTTCACACTTCTATTGTTTGCTTACATATTATGTAAACCTTGCATTTATGTTGGTCAGAGTGATGTTAATCAACTTGTTGACCTTTTGTGTTTGGTTGGTTCTCAGGAATGTCTGGAGTTACAGGTGCTGCATTAAGAGAAACTTCACATATTAATAAAAGGTGAGAGTTTTGTCCCCATTTAGGACTAATTGTAGTCAGTATGTATCGTAATTGTGTTGTCTGAAATTAGTGTAGAGGTGATAATGAGGAGTACTCAATCAACTAATTTCACCTTTAATTGCTAGTGAACTATAGTATTTTGACGCCATGTGCATACATTGTTTTATTTTACTTTTTAAAGATCAATTCATCATTTCGGGGTAATTTTATAAAGCGTTTCGTAGCTTTTCCTTTGCAGATTGTGGAATTTTGTAATTTATTTCCCGCTGTTGTAATTAAGCAGGAGCGCATGACATACTATCCTGACGTCATTTCAGCATATCAAAATCTGACTGTCCGTAGATTAGCCTATTTCAGGCTCCCACATGGTGGGAGCGGGCGAAAAATGTTGGAGCGAACGAAAAAAAACGAGTTGGGACTGGGGGGTGTTTTTTCTTTGCTCACCCCAACATTTTTCGCTTGCCCCCACTATCTGGGAGCCTGGAACGGGCTATCCGTAAATATGACTTGACATCACATCTTGCATACATAAATCCTTAGGCTATTGTCTGAAGATATGACGTCACATCTGCATACATAAATCCTTAGGCTGGTGCTGCTGTCTGTAGGGATGACATCACAATTCGATGCCAGCGTGAATTAGCTGTGTGCTCTCAGTCAGTGAGAATATAGATAGTCAGTGAGCTGTATAATAACACATCGTATATTGTATGTTTACAGTCTGAGTGCCTTAGCAGATGTGTTAGGAGCATTATCGGAACAGCGCTCACATATACCTTACCGTAACACAAGACTCACTCACATGCTGCAGGACACGATTGGTAGGTTTGCTGAGAACAGTGTTTACTGTGTCAATAATAAAATTCTCAAATACGATTGGTGATCTACCCCCTCGATTATGCAAGTTACCGTTGCGGTTGTATCTAAGCTGTGTGGCGCTAAAATTTGACTTACCCTTACACCTTTAAGACTGCCAAGATCAAAATTCAAGAGTGATTTCATTCACAGACGCAAAACATGAACCGGTTTATTCAGACAAAATCACTCTTTGGGGATGGGGTATGGAGTCTTAAAACAGTTCTACTTCGCTTAACCCTATTAAAGTACCAAGCATCAAAATTCAGGAAAATTCCCAAATTTCATTTTGTAAAATATTGAAAAACAAATAGTACCATGCAAAAGTAATGCCGAAGAGGTTTCATTTGAATGGTCACACCACAAGATTTCATCATCCGACTCAAAAGTTAGAACAAATGGTACCATGCAAAAGTACTGCTGAAGAGGTTTCATTTGAATGGTCACACCATAGGATTTCATCAACAGACTCAAATGGTACCATGCAAAAGTACTGCTGAAGAGGATTCATTTGAATGGTCACACCATAGGATTTTGTCCACAGACTCAAAAGTTAGAACAAATGGTACCATGCAAAAGTACTGCTGAAGTGGTTTCATTTGAATGGTCACACCATAGGACTTTGTCCACAAACTCAAAAGTTAGAACAAATGGTACCATGCAAAAGTACTGCTGAAGAGGTTTCATTTGAATGGTCACACCATAGGATTTCGTCAACAGACTCAAAAGTTAGAACAAATGATACCATGCAAAAGTACTGCTGAAGAGGTTTCATTTGAATGGTCACACCATAGGATTTCGTCAACAGACTCAAAAGTTAGAACAAATGGTACCATGCAAAAGTACTGCTGAAGAGGTTTCATTTGAATGGTCACACCATAGGATTTCGTCAACAGACTCAAAAGTTAGAACTGCATTTCACAATTGACTTTGCGAGTAAAAAAGTTAATTTTGATCATTTTGCGCATTGTCAAGATTCCGTGAAAATTAATCCACAGAACGTAGAAGTAAAAGTGTCACTTGATTGCCATAAAATAACGATGTAGGGCGGTTGCCGTGCGTCGTAACCTGCTTTAGGTAAATTCTCCTCTTCTTCCTTTACTCAATTTCATTAAGAAGATCGGACGCTGACGAAGATGGACCTCCAAACAATGAGCAGTATTAAAGACCTTTTTGTCATTGGTTAAGAGCCGTAATTGATGATTTGCTTTTCTTTACGCTCTTGAACCTGTTGTTTAAAGTGCACCTAACCCCCAATTGTTTTTTCTTTTAATCAACTCAATGTACGTTGAAAAGTCGAATAGTTAAATATTTCTTGTTTTTAACGTCGCGTTAGTGAGTTACAGAGATTTGAATTTACAAAATGCTAATCTAGATGACGTGAAATCAAGACTTTACCATTATTTCTACTCAATTTACAATACGCAGTTCACAGCTTAAGGATAATCAATTTATGAAATACTAAATAAAAACTGTTAATAGTCAATTAATTTGTAAAAAAATATTACTTGGAGGTGGAAACAAGTAGTTGTATAATAAACGAGTCTTGATTTGACGTCATCTTATTGACATTTTGTAAATTCAAACCTCTATAATTCACTAACGCAACGTTAAAAACAAGAAATATTTAACTATTCAACCTTTCAACGTACATAGAGTTGATTAAGCGAAAAAACAATTTTGGTGTTAGCTGCACGTTAAAAATAAATCCTATTTTGGTGGGCTGAAGGCTTTGTAGCTATCTCAGTTTTTTGCTCGACTCACAGGAATATCGTGAACAATTTTCCCGCGAAATATTAGCCGAGCAATTTTTCGCAATGCCTCCCCCGCCTTCGCGAAACTGATAATATTCATTACTGTGGGAGGAGTGAAAGTATTTAGGTCATTAGTGAGCATCAAACATAGAGCGATCACTGACCAAGCCAGCGTTTAACAAACTTTCCTGTCTTTAACTGTAGACCAGAAACGCGTTTGGCATACAGCAGGCACGTTTTCAGCGAGTTGAATTTGCCTTTAACACTAAGGTTTATTTTAGCCACGGTTAAGGGCGGTTTCATTCAAACTTCTGCAACAAACAACTCAGACAACGACTGGGAAGGGCTCTCCAACTCTTTATGTTCAGTGACCAATCACGCCATGTTTGATGACAAATTAGGTCGTGTTTTACGATGACATTTTCATTCTTCGATACAACAGATGGTATTAACTAACAAGAAGACACTGGACATAGAATAAGTCTTATAACAGACGAGCTTGTTTTTCCAAACATTCACAATACTGATTTGGTGGTTTGGTTTCTAACTTTAGGTGGTGATGCAAAGCTTCTTGTTATGCTCTGCGTTTCTCCTGCCCAGCGGTTCGTCACGGAAACTCTTCAGTGCCTGGGCTTTGGGTCACGTGCTCGTCAGGTGGCTCGTGGCCAAACCAAGAAACGGCGACCTACTTCATTTGTTCCAAACAACCTATCCATAGGTTTGTTACCTAACCTTAGCTTAATAAGCCTTTGCGTTGATTGATCCATGGCGAAATCACACCTGTGCACACCTGCCCTTCACCGAAACCTCAACAGCGGTCAAACGTGTGAACCATTCGTCAGAATTGTTTGGGGGGGGGAGGGGGCTTTCATTTGGAATGGTTTTAAGACCAGTGTTGAGATGTCAGAATCACCTTAAATACTTTGGTTTATCCTCTACAAATGCGACCAAACCTATTTTAAGCGGACCTTTTATTAAGCGGTCATCCTGTATGAAGCGGACAGTCGAAAAAGTCCACCCACCACTCTCCATCGAGACTCTGTACAATCTGCAATCTACGTCAGCTGAATCATTGCCTAAAAGCGATGACGTTGATCATAATCCATATGCTTTTTAGTATTATTAACTACTGTTATGTCATACTTTTCAGACCTCAGTCAGGTTGGACAATCGTTAAGGAACAACGGGAACAATCTCTCTCCAAGGATTTTGGATCTCCGCGGTGGAGGCCGTCGCAAGTCAGGCTTCAATTTCGATTAGCAAGTAACTTAAGAAAAATGGTTGATCGATAGTTGATTGAGTACAATGTCTACCATAAAGCTGATATAAAGTGAAGTAGTTACACTTCAACGGCCGCCAAAAGAAAAACGACGACAACAACAACAACAACGAGACACGCACTACAAGGAGAAACAGAAAGTTCTTTGTTTCTTCATCACGCTACGTATTGCTCGTCTGTTGGGGAGGGTGGAATGATATTTTTTTCTTCTTAAAAGGAGACAAATAAACTCTGAAAGGCTTTTGTCGACCGTTCAGGTAATACGACTTGCTTAGTTCGCGTCTAATTTACTGTCTAATTTCCTGAATTTTCCTGCTTTTCGAGTCATCACAGGCTCGTCTAGACAGTTGCCAATTGTACGCACCTACGCACTCACAGCGATATTTAAATAAGGGAATATAGAAGAGTTATATACACAGTCTTTTTTAGATCTTTTAATATGCAGTAACGTTGTATAGTTCCAGACTTTCATCCAATTCATTCACAGAAAACATCTTTTCACATGAATATAGCTTGAGGTATAAAACTAGAAATTTACTTGATACAAATAACAACAAATATCAATTTTCATTCTGTATTATATCGAGAAACACGAAATGCTATCAACTGAAAGTATTTAAAGGGGCACTGTTCCAGCTGATATATCGTGTTTTCGTGATTATGGCCAGGAGCATGCTCTAGGCTTGCGTTATTTTCTTGAAATGGGAAGAAAAAGTCACCAAAAGTGATGACGGCATAATAACGGCGAAAGATTAAAAATTCCAGCAGAATTGTAATTTTGATTTCTCCGCTCCTAGTAATATCTAAGGCTCTGTGTTTTTTTTTTGGGGGAGGGGGGAGCATCCTGGATTCTTCATGATAAAAAAAACCGCCCCGGCCGTAAACTTATCATTTTACGTGAAAAGTTGCACAAAAGACCGCTTGTCGGATGTAC